>JADKXX010010795.1:0-18276 GCA_017310255.1 Butorides virescens
AAAAGCTTGTCCCCCCCTTTCCTCTGGGCCCCCTTGAAGCCCTGACCGGCCGCACTCAGCTCTGCCCGCAGCCTCCCAACACCCCCAACTCTCCCAGCCTGGCCCCAGAGCAGAGGGGCTCCAGCCCTTGGAGCATTTTAGTAGCCCCTTGGATCATTTTAGTAGCCCTCCTCTGGCCCCGCTCCAACAGCTCCATGTCCTTAATAGAATAGAATCGTTTAGGTTGGAAAAGCCCTTTAAGATCAAGTCCAACCGTTACCCCAACCCTGCCATCCCACCACAAACCATGTCCCTACAATCCCAAGCTACACTGCTGTATTGCCACCACAGCTGATTCCTATTACGACCATCTGCTATTTCCCTGTAAGTAATTAATTATAAATTTCTCAGAAGTACTTCCTATTAGCCTGGCACTGGATTTCTTCTGGTAACACAGTACTGATATGACACAGGGTGTGCCGAAATCAGACTACTTCCCTGTTTGCCTGCTTTCAAAAATATATTTGAGTTGCCAGAAGGAAAGAACATATACACATAGATTACTTTACGGCATTACCTAGGCTTCAAAATTTGTAGCAGGTTAACAGTATGACAAACAGCCATGCTGGATTCGCCTTGCCCGAAAACTTAGATCCTGTCTCCAAAATGCTCAACACTTGAAAACATTACATTAATTCTCTCGTGCAATGCAAGCATGATAGTAAATATTATTTATGCTGTTCAGCTTGATTCCCCTCCCTGTTTTTAGATCAGATTCTCTGAGATGATCTGGTTATCTATATCTTAGTCACTGGTATACCAGCCTTCCAGTAAACAGAATATATTTTTCTTACCATTTCTGCATCTCACAGTTAGGATTACAGCTGTGGTTGATAAACCGAGCCTCATTGCCCATACGATAACTATCTATCACCATTCCACTGTCTAAATTCAGGCAGTAATGATCACTGTGATTATGGTACTGTTCAATCATCCGGTTCCTAGAAAGCAACACAGGAAAGTTATTTGTGATTCTGCTTGTTGCTGCAAAGCAAACAGGGAGTAACATAGTAATAACGCGTTCAAGAATTCTCAGAGAGGGTTTCGAAGAAAAAGCAATTATAATCTTTTGTATTTTATAGAACCGTATACCTAGAGATGGAGGAAAACCGTTATTATACCTATTTTTATAAGTCAAGGCCAGTGACAGAGCTTGGATTAGAATTTAGAAATTTGCTCTTCTGGAATGCTCCCTTTTGGGTTCTGCAGATTATTTGTATACATTTCATGTTGATAACCTGTGTACGGAAGAGAAAATGCAAGTATACGTTCTTTGGTGTGTATATGTATGCATGTGTACAACAAGCAGCCCCTCCCTTTCATTATCTGGGACTGACACCACTTTGGGAATTCCATCCATGGATTACAGCTACCTCCTTTTGGCAAGAGAGCAACAGGAATGGGAGTCAGCTGTGCTAGCACTTCTCTCTGTACGAGAAGACTGCGTTTGCCTTCTGATGGAGCTCTAAGAGCAGCGAGTACGTCCCTCCAATCTCGGTTATCCTATGATGTTATGTAGTCAACAGGACTACAATTTCTTTCTTTCATTGGTTATTAATGCTCCCACTTGGTTTTTTTTTTTCTTCATACCTATCTGCAAAAGCTCATTTCCCTCCCTGCCCCATTCTGCCCCTCAGTTCTATCTTGCACAGCTCAAATCCTGCACGGCACTCAGAATGCTATCGAATTCACATTCACTCACGGCGTTTGGCATTTACAGAGCAGATGTGGTGGGTGATGCATTCCAAACATTAATCATTCTTCTCTATTTGATTGAGAAAAACTTGGTGGATCAAAAAAGCTGAATTTGAAGCTTTCCTTCTGGTGGCTGTGACCAGAAAAGTGTTCTTTCCCCCCCTTACTCCCCCCTTTGTTTCTGCCTAAGGATTTCCCAGCAATGATAAGAGATGCTAAAGTCATTTATTGAGCCTTCCACGCTAAAGCAGCAAATAAATATTTCTACCTGAATTCTTGCTCACTAACAACTTCTCCCAGATATTCAATGATAAACTGTCCTGCTTTCAGGGGTTCTTTGGTACGAATACCCCATCCTTTCTCCTCAGCCCGGAACCTTTCCAGGCACTGCACCCATTCATGCCTCTGTATCCGCTGGTTACAACACTGTTCACCACAAGGGCAGGTGTTTGGTGAACACTCGGCAAAGATCATCCTAAAATAAAAAACAAAGAAGTTATAGGAAGGGGAATAGATTACTTTTAGATCTATCACACAAGAAATTTAAAACAAAAAAAGAAAAAAAAAATTCCTCTGTTAAACCAAAGTTATTAGAGAACTAAAATGCTTCTTGTTTTAGGTACAATTCACCCAAAGATTCACAGCCTGGCTCTCACTGTTAATTCAAAGAGCAAAATGGAGCTTTTAACAGGATCTTCCTCTGAAGAAAGGGGTTGGGGAGCATGCAGCAGGAAGTTACCCTGGATGCTCTGTAACAACACTTTTATAACGGGGGTTGCATCCAGCACAACTCTTTTCCTAAGATACTATTAGTTGATGTGAAATAATATATTTATTGAAATTCTCTTATCCTATCAGTCAACCAATTTCTAACCTGTTAAGACAGTCCTCCACACAGCCCTTTCCGTTGTCATCATCTGGTTTCTTACAATTGCAGGTAGTGGCCTCATAGCCAGAAAGAGGCTTGACATCCACATAGACATCTGGAGAAAAAGAAAAAACGAAAACCCAAACAGGGAAAAAAATTCTTTCCACATGAAAAAACAAAACTATTTCACAGAATCACACAGAATCCCAGACTGGCAGGGGTGGGAAGGGCCCTCCAGAGATCACCCAGTGCCACCCCCCTGCCCAAGCAGGCTCACCCAGAGCAGGGGGCACAGGACAGTGGCCAGGCGGGGGTTGAAGATCTCCAGAGAAGGAGACTCCACAGCCCCCCTGGGCAGCCTGGGCCAGGGCTCCATCACCCTCACACTCAACAAGTTCTTCCTCCCGGTCAACTGGAACCTCTTCTGCTTCAGGTTGTGCCCATGGCCCCTTGGCCTGGCGCTGGGCACCACTGGGAAGAGTCTGGCTGCGTCCTGGTGACCCCCATCCTTGAGATATTTGGAGGTGTTGATGAGGTCCCCTCTCAGCCTTCTCTTCTCCAGGCTGAACAAGCCCAGCTCCCTCAGCCTTTCCTCCTAGGGGAGATGCTCCAGTCCCCCCAGCATCCTTGTTGCCCTCCTCTGGACTCTCTCCAGGAGTTCCTCATCTTTCTTGAACTGGGGAGCCCAGAGCTGGACCCAGTACCCCAGAGGTGGTCTCACCAGGGCTGAGTAGAGGGGGAGGAGAACCTCCCTTGCCCTGCTGGCCACACTCCTCTTGATGCACCCCAGGATATTTATCTACAATATTTTCATTCCAATTACATAAAGCAAAAAAAGAAGGTGAAAGCGTCTTTGGTAGGACAAAGAGCATGACAGAAAGGAGAGGTGTTGTGAAAATTCCACAGTTAACACATTTTAGTAATAAGGTTTTACTTACTAGAACGGATTTTTTTATAAAGTGGGACATCTGGCTTTTTATACAACTAAAAGGAAGAGAAAGAAAATGTTAATCCATTGCATACGTGCATCTGTTCTTCAAAAGAATCGGGGAAATTATGTTCTATCCATACGTAACAGTTTTGTAATCATTACTAGAAAATACGTCTGCATTCTCTTTTTTAGGCTCAGACTACATTAGCAAATAGGTCAGAGAGAGTACCTGAGTAAGTAGAATTTAGGCTTAATGAGTCAGCTGAGCAGTTTTTCTAACATGTTGTTTATTCTTCCCATACTATCTGAACAGAACAGTATGGATAACAGCTATCGTGAGAACAGACTATTCAGAACAAGGCTGTTCTTCTCAATACTGACAAGAGGAACAATTATTTAAATCTACTTTGGAGAAAGTAGATTTCTCCATCTTTGGTGGAATTACCATGTGCAGACACTTAAAAAAGTGAAGAAGAAAAATGAAGGTGCTTATCAAAACTGTGACTACAGGTAGGAGCCAGGAGAAATGCAGATTAATCTCCTAATTAGAGAAACTTCCCCTGCAGATGGAGATGACTGGAGGGAAAAGGGATGCTTAGATCACAGTTTATAACTCCATATGTATCTATACTATCCTCTCAAACAAGCTTTAAGGAATAATTTCAAATTATTACATGTTTTGCACACAATTACTGCATTAATAGCCTTCCCTCAGTAACATACATAGCAGATAGGCACGGTACAAACTACACAACCATTGAACAAACAAAACTATTCTAGGTAGATATGGAAAATGTTGAGGAAATAGATCGCATATATTTATGTAATATTAAATAGATAAGATGGGCAGATGTATGTAATGTTTGATACACAGTAAGAAACTGTCCCTGGCTGAAATGTCAACAACGTAAGACTAGATTTTGGTGGTATTACCAAGAGTAGTCGGAGCCACAACCACCTGGGAATTTCTCTTGCTCATTTACATGCTTAAGTTACATGTCTGAGAGCGCTTTCTTGCAGCAGAGCTGGGGACAGATTTACCCTCCAGCCCTAAATCCTGTGTTAAATCACTCGGTGGAAACTTCTCAGGGAAAAAAAAATATTCCTATTTTTAGGTTTGCACATATTTAAAGCTCTTTAAAAAGAATGCGACTGTGAAACAGTTTCTCTTCTTTCCTCAGTATGAAAATGTCAGCTTGCAAGTGAAAAATAAATTCCACTCTGCTGGGATTGAGCCAAGAAAAATAAGGCCTGAAATTTCTCAGTGCTGCTGGCAGTACATCTGAATTCTCCCGAGGCGTGTCTAAAACGAGAGCATTGCAGAAAGCAGGCACGCTACCAAAATAAGAGTCTGCAGCAAAATTAACGACATTTTTTCAGCAGATACCCACAGGATTGCTATTTTGCAAGAGACGGAATAATGGAAATTATTCACATTAAATACATATGCAAATCCTGTTCCTCATACAGTGGCAGCAGCAAGGGTATTCATCAATATACGGGATATATAAACACAGCTTTCATGTAAGGATCCTGCTATTTTCTTTCTAAGACTTCTGATCATAATCTTGGCAACGTGTAACTTTTTATCTTGTACCTGATTGTGTTTCCACTGCCAGAGGATGTCGTAAGGCAGCTGGAAGTCAATTCTCTTTTGTCTGAGATACTTTCCTGAAACAAAAAGGTTTGTAAGTGGCACACACTCATATTCACATATCCCCAAGAGGAAAAAGGGCTGCTCCTCGGCACGCCGCCAAATTCTGATAGGGCCTCTCGCCGTCTGAAAGTCAAAAAGGCAGAAGAGCAGAATCCTCCCAGAACATTTTGTTTGTTAGGGGCAAGCACAGGGAAGAGCCCTCCACAAGGCTTTTTTTTTTTTTGCATTCTACTCTGTTGTCGTAGTCAGGTTTAAACCCCTATCGACAGCCAGGGAGGACGCTGTCTCGGATGGGAGGTGCTGGCGAGGCAGGTGGCGGAGCGGAGCTGCCTTCTGCTCGGACGACTGAGCGTTATGGGGAGGATCCACTGAGCTCCAGCAGCCACGGTTAAACTCTTAAAAGCAGCGCCCAGGAGCCCTGCAGGTGTTCACCCAGGAGGGGTCACTGAACGCGAGTGACCGAGGGGACAGCGGCAAATAACGACCAAACCGCCCCCAGCTCTGTGCCTCACAGCCAACACTGTGACCCCCGTGCAGGAATCTCAAAGCTGCCGCCTTGTCCTGAGCTTTTCTGCATGCACACGAAGGCAACGACTTAGGACTGAGAACAAATACGCATTAAAAAACATTTGCGTGCACAATTCATGCAAGATGGTAAATCACAGTATTATATTCAAAGACACCGAATTAGTTTTGGAAACAGTACCCAAGCCTCTTCCTACGACCTTTAGCAAAAGAGACTTAAGAATGAATTCAGACTTGGCAAACACATTCCTAAATGTTTCGGGAAGACCTCAAGATGAGCTACGTCTTCAGCAATGACTGAAACTCACCTTAGACAGGAGTTACTACTTTCATTGTAGATTTTGCCTCTACTCTAAAGTTTACCCCTAACGTCTTCCCAAAAGAAGGAGACCGACCCATTTCATACTTTGTTAACCTAAGACCTGAGGTCCGACACAAGTGCTAAGTCAGCTCTAGCCAAGATTAAAATGTTCTCTTATCATTTTGTTGGAATACTGTGTCGCAAAATTGCAGCAAGAAGACTGACTAAAGATGAGGTGTCAGTCCCATGTCTGATTTTCCCAGCTTTTCTAAATGTTAACAAGTGCCTTTACATTCCTCCAGCAATGGTCGGTGGTTTCATGTAAATTCACACGCATACCCTCACCGCTGGAAAATAAAAATTGTAATGTTTGCCTTACAATTTACTCCTAAATTACTTTTCGTTTTCAATGCTTTATTCATCCATAGCAGGTTCCAGGAAAGAGCTAAATCTGCCGGGAATTTGCTTTCACTTCTATGACCTCAGCGGGGGAAACAAAAGGCTCTTTCAGGTGCCCTGGCGCAGCGCCTGGCGCGCGGGGAAGGTCCCTCCAGCCCTGGCGAGTGGGCACTGGTGCAGTCCTCTGGCAGAGGCCTGAACCTCGTAACTCTGCTCTGCAATTAAACCCCTCTCCCACTGCCCGATCCAGAGCAATCGAAGCAGCTTTACCTTCAGCGCAGGAGCTTGTTTCAGCCTGCTAGCGCAAACACACGGGGGGTCGGGGCCTCGTGAAGAGACAAGAGAACGGGATGGTGGCACCGCAAACTGAACCTGAGCATCCCGACAGATGGTTCGGTCACGCAACAGAGCTATATGACCCAATTCAAAAAGGAATTGAGACAGGTCGTGTTTTTTGAGAATTTAAATTAACACCTTCGGTTCTGAAACCTCTTTTGCAGTTACTGATTCACACAGATCTGTCAAACTCTTTGCCTGCTGTTACCTCTCTGTGAAAGTCAAAGTGGGTATGGAGCAAAGAAGTTCTGTTCAAGAAGACGAAACAAATAAATGTTTGGTATTTGATGGGACAAATATGCCTACTGAACAATGTGGAATGTCCCGAACTCTCTTGGCATGACCGTACTTGAAGTAAGAAATCACAGTCTGAAACAATTACCTGAAACAACCAGAACAATTACCTGAAAAATATATCAGTCTTGGTTTGTCCTGGGAGATGACAGGAGCTGCAAAAATGTTATTCTGGGAATTCATGGCCATCCCCTCCAGGCAGTCCAGTGGACTGAAGTTGTGAACAGCATCCTGGAATTCCATGAGCTCTAAGGCTCACGCTAGCCTTAGGTTACGGCTCCTTTCTGCAGAAGGCAGAGAAGCCCTAAACCTCGCTTTGGTTCTACCTGAGACCTCAAAACAGGGATGAAATAAAAACTTACATAATAGCTGAATTTTTCATTCTTCCTCATTTTTATCCATGCTTAAAGACAGGCACCATTAAGTGCATGGGGACATGGGGGAATTTATTATTGCATGCTTAAGTTTTTAAGATTTAAGGTCGTAAGTGTCTTTGGCTATTCACTGCCAAATATTCGTTTGAGAAGGAAACTAGCGTACTGCATTTAAGCAAAAGCATGATGGCAGTTAAAGCAGGTTTTAAACTAGACTGGCATTTTCTTACGGTAAACAAAAGATGAGAACAAAGTTCATGTAGCGAAACAAAAAAAAAAGCAAGGCTCTCGAGCAAAACTTTTGCAGTGAAGAACAGAGACAGATGAGTATGACCTTCGGCAAAGTTCATATGCTGCAAGACAGGAGTAACCTGGCAAGGCGACAAAATATAAAAAGAAAAAAGGGAGAGAGGCAGAGAGATTGTGGAGTCCAAACAGACTGCTTCCATGTCCCCTCAGCGCGATGCTTGTTTTCCAACAACTAAAACACACACGAAGTACCCACCGACGTGAATAGGGGCTGGAAACAATCCGTGCTCGTGCTCTCCAGGAGTGTACTCCAGCTTTTCTTTCTTTAATTGTATGAGGCGGCTCTTTGGACTGTGAACAACAACAACAACAACGACGACAAAAAATTAGAATGAGAAACACCCGTCGCTTGCAAACCCCACATTTTCTGTTTTAATTAAGGCATGAGTATCTAGAACATGAGGCAAGAGGATAATAATAGAAATGGCCAAACCAAAAATCATTTCCAGGTTGCTTGCCAAATACACTTATCACATCCATTTCAAAACTCGTGATTTGATTTTTCTCCATAACTGCTATTGAGGCAACACCTAATGGGACACCATCAACTTCAAATTCCTAGTATGTGATGTATAGCTAACAACTAAGATTACAAAAATAAAAGAAGATCAACAAATCATATCTGATGTTGCTTGCTTGGGTATTTGACGTTATAGACGTAGAGAGCCTGCTTTCCTGATTTGCTAAGAGCAAACGTTCATGTGCTACTCCTTTAGAAGGCACGAAAAGCAGGAAAAGAATAGAGAGTTAAAAAAAATAGGAATATGAAATAAGAATGGTTGTATGGGTCAGGCAGATGTCAAACCACCTGGCTCAGTAACCTGTTTTGTAAGCATCTCCTTTTGGCTACCAACAAAGTATGGAAAGAAAAAAACAATGTGGTTCTGTTTAGTATTGCAGCCCTGCAACATTCAGAAGAGACTTCTACATCTCAAATATACCAAAGATTAAAATGATATTGAAGCCTATTAAAGTTTACTGAAGTTTTTTAAGGGGTTTATTTTAATAACTGGATGCACAACTGGAAGCTGTCTCAATAAAAAAACGCGATAGTTTTAACTAGTGAATGGAAAATGCAAGTTCAAAACAAATTCTGAGATACAGATATCAATAACCGAAAAGAATTACTGATGGTCAGAAACAGAGCTGATGGACTGCAATAATCTGTGGTTCCCATACTCTAACGCTTCCTGGATTTCTGGTACTTATCTCACAAGTATAAGATACAAAATGTTGGTGAAATAAAAGCTAAGGCACATTGCTGAAACGAGAGCTCTGTTGAGCTAAATGCTGTATATGTTCTTCATTAAACAACTCGCCTTTTCACAGAATCCTGGAATCCCAGGATGGCCAGGGTTGGAAGGTCCCTCGGGAGCTCCCCCAGTGCCACCCCCCTGCCCAAGCAGGCTCACCCAGAGCAGGGGGCACAGGACAGCGGCCAGGCGGGGGTTGAAGATCTCCAGAGAAGGAGACTCCACAGCCCCCCTGGGCAGCCTGGGCCAGGGCTCCAGCACCCTCACACTCAACAAGTTCTTCCTCCCAGTCAACTGGAACCTCTTCTGCTTCAGGTTGTGCCCATGGCCCCTTGGCCTGGCGCTGGGCACCACTGGGAAGAGTCTGGCTCCGTCCTGGTGACCCCCACTCTTGAGATATTTGTAGGTGGTGATGAGATCCCCTCTCAGGCTCTATTTATTACGATACACTTGCACTTAATGTATACAGGTGGACAGGAATAGGCTACGTCCTAATCAAAAAGCACTAACGTTCTCTCAAACAATAAAGGTTATGGTTTTTAAATAATATGACCCTCCGTTTACTGATGGCAGGAATTAACTTCATTTGCTTTGGTCAACAGACAGCTCCTTTGCCCACCAGGCAAAAATGAGATTCTAGGGAGGATTAAAAAAGAGAAAGCACAACGCCCCCCAAAAAACCAACCCCCCGAAGGCCTAACTCATGTCTTCTTTCCTTTCAAGCTGTGCCGCGCTGAATCACTATGACTTGCAAAGAAACACCATAAAGTAACTACTTATAAGACCTGGAAAGCAAGTTCTTATTGAGAGGAAAAGGAAAGGTATTTTGAAAAGGCAAAGTGTGAACCTCCATTTCCAAGAGGCGAGCAACTCCTTAAACCAAAGGCAGAGAAAAAAGGAAAAACACTCAATAGAAAGGTGACTTAATCCAAGCCCAATGTGCAGCCAATGGAAAAATAAATGATGGTAAGTAAACCGCAAGGAGGAAACCAGCGTGGAAAGGCAATGCAGAAGGCCATTATCTAAAAACACAAAACATAACACGAATTTCTTCAGGCGCTGCGGACACACCCGCTTCAGACCTAATGACAAAGCTCACTGGGGAAAGCACCTACTCTGTTTGCCTTCCAAACACAGAGATGAAGTATTGGTAGAGGCATGTAAAAAATTGTTATGACGAATCAGTAAGCTGAACAAAGGCTATCGATACTTTAAGGACTTCAGAAGGAAAGGCTGGGACCTCAAAATAAAGCATGATTATTCACGAAAAAAGGGGAATATCCCAAAATAATCAAGTATAAACAATACACGCAGCTTTATAAACATAAATGCCAAGCAAAAAAAAGCCTCATGAATTAAAAAAAAGCCTCTACACTATCCAGAAAAGGTCTGTGTTAACGGACCCACATATTCCCGCTAGGAAGATAATGAGCTATTTTAGGCTGGGGTTTCTGGGCGGGTCCTGGTTTTGTGTTTAGCTACTATCTTCATGAGAAGGCCTCTCCCTTTCGCTTTGCTGCGGCATGCCGATAGCCTTGCAGGAGCTTAAATCCGCTGTCAGGGCCCCGAGTGCCCCCAACACACCCTTATGACCCCAGCCACCCTCATGGGGGGCTTCCACCCACACCTTCTGCCCATGGACCCCACATTTATGCTCAGCCCTGGCCACTCAGTCCCTGCCTGGGCTGCCTTGGGGGTGCACCCACCTCCAGCTCAGCCACAGCCATGGGAGCTGTGGGTCTGGTGGCTGAGCCATGCGCTGACTTCTTGGCTTGACCCTGGACCTGCCTAGCAGTCCTGCACTGTGTCTGACCCCGGTTACCATCACTGGACCTGCTCCTGACCTGCAGATTGACTTCCCCACTTAACCTTGGCCTGCCTCGTCACCACAGACGGGTCTGGCAATCCGGACTCTTGGCTGATGCTGGGTACCATTGCCTGGTCTGTCCAACTCGCCTCACTCGGGGCCGTGGGACTGACAACAGGTTTCCTTTGCTACTGCTCAGATCACCTTCTCTTCGTGTCATTTTTCACTGGAATACGTACTAGCTAGATAGACTTTGCTACAGATGGAGGAGGTCGTAGGAATTCCCAGGGCTAAACCGACCGTCCTCGCAGTCTCCTAGGATCAGCCAACTCTGTGCTGCTTATTTTCACACCATGCTCTTTAAGATGTTCCCCTCAATAAGCAGATATGATGATTGCTGCAGTTGAAAAGCAGAAGGTGTCTCCAGAAAGCCAGGACCGCTCCCTCCCCTTTTCAAGCCAGTTAGAATCGGGTGAGACCTCACCAATAATCACAGAGCAACGACACCTCTAACGTTTCAGGTGGGCGTACTTTCAAGAGTAAGCTGGAGGAGGACATTTCTGATCATTTGACAGACCGAAAAATAAGCCTGGCTAAGGTTAAGAAACATTTCCCCTTTCTATAATCCACTGCCTAAAGTTGTTTGGTTGAGTTTCTGTGGAGACAAATTTAAAATACCCATTTTGTACATGGTCCACTTACCAACAACGGACTAACCTGGCCTCTCTTTGCAAGAACAGAGCGATGGCAAAGTGATTTTTTGCTGAAGAGGAGAACATTTTGTACCGTTCTGCAAAGGCTGAATGTCAGGCTTAGCCTCAGAATGTCAGTCTAAAGCTCAGGCAAATTAAGAAGGGAACAAGGACCAGAATCACAGTTTTCTTTCCCATACCTCCATTCCTCTCCATCCCTCTCCTTCCTTTCTGAGATCGTGTTCCATTTCTGCTCCCCCTCTCCAGCTCCTAGTGTCTTCTCCTTATGCTCTTACCATGTTGGCTGGGATTAGTTCTCTGTGGAATGCACAATTACACTTTTGGGGAGCCCAATTTTCCCTCCAAGACCCTAGTTTGACAAACATTTTAAGTCAAGTATAAGGTGGCTTTGATGCTCACCACCTTCTGCCGGTTTAACTGGGTAAGACTGCAAGGTTGACCGCACCAGGAAACCTACTGTGGAAGGCTGGATTTCATCGGAATCACTGCCCCAGCCTGGTTCACTTGCCCTGGTCATCACGATGGGACAAAGAAAGGGACAGCACAGGGACAGGAATAAACCTCAAAGGTGAGGAGAAAGTAAAACAGATCCCTTTAGCGCAATGTTGGCTCATGCCAACTTAAAGCATTTGCTGAACTGCAATCCTAGGCTGTCATTTTAATTCAGCTGGCTGATTTTTCAATAGGTTTGCTTCTAAAATGTTCAATTACCTACTCTGAGTCACCCTGCAGCTCCACAAACTCTAACATCAGCGAAATGGAGGCACTGTAGGAGCAAAGTGCCCATCACGTGGAAACACCACGGCCCAGAAGAACAACAGGCCAGCACTGAACCACGCTGTCCGTGCAACCGCAGCCTTTGACCAGCTGTGGATACCCAACGACGGGGAGAAGCAATTCCATGTTCATCACAGCAAATCCTATAACTACACTTTTGCAACGAGGACTCGTATTTGTTTTTACTGATAAAACCCATATATTACATAAAAATATTGTATTTCCCTAAACAACATACAACATTTTGACTAATTAATAATTCACTAATTATTATTAAATTTCTTTGCTGAACTAGACTTTGCACGCCTCTAGGAAAGCGACTGCTGGGTAAATAGATGACGACTTCTGTACAAAATCTTCCTTTGTTCTCAAATTTGCAGTCCTGTGCAACTTCTCTTCGGCAAAAGATCTGTGGAATTCTTACAGGGGGAGCTGAGGATTCTGGAAAACTCGTGGAGGTTAACGTCAGATCAGCTAAAGCTGTCTACTAAATTACATTCGGAAATTGAGATAGAACTGAGACTGACTCCAGAAATTCTTAGTTCATCTGCAAGGAATCAAAGTCTGAGCTTTCTTCACTGTGTTTTAATAAAGTTTCTAGACCAAGGTGAGTTGGAGTGAAATCCTGTTGAGGCAAATTGCACAACTTGATTGAGGACAGCCCTGCCGAGAGGGACTTGGGGGTGCTGGGGGATGCAAAGCTGGCCATGAGCCGGCCATGGGCGCTGGCAGCCCAGAAGCCAACCCTGCCCTGGGCTGCATCAGGAGAAGCGTGGCCAGCGTGGAGGGAGGGGATTGTGCCCCTCTGCTCTGCTCTGGGGAGACCCCCCCTGGAGCCCTGCGTCCAGCTCGGGAGCCCTCAGCACAAGGAGGACATGGAGCTGTTGGAGCGGGGCCAGGGGAGGGCTACTAAAATGATCTGAGGGGCTACTAAAATGATCCGAGGGCTGGAGCCCCTCTGCTCTGGGGCCAGGCTGGGAGAGTTGGGGGTGTTCAGCCTGGAGAAGAGGAGGCTGCGGGCAGAGCTGAGTGCGGCCGCTCAGGGCTTCAAGGGGGCCCAGAGGAAAGGGGGGGACAAGCTTTTTAGCAGGGCCAGCTGGGACAGGACAAGGGGGGATGGTTTTAAACTAAACCAGGGTGGGTTTAGGCTGGATCTAAGGAAGAAATTTTTTGCAGTGAGGGTGGTGAGACCCTGGCAGGGGTTGCCCAGAGAGGGGGTGGAGGCCCCATCCCTGGGACCATTCCAGGCCAGGTTGGAGGGGGCTGTGAGCAACCTGATGTGGTTCAAGGTGTCCCTGCTCCTGCAGGGGGGTTGGGCTGGGGGACCTCTGGGGGTCCCTTCCCACCCAAACCATTCTGTGATTCTATGAACTCAAGTGACTGCAGAGAAGTAACGCAGACTTTTCTAACAGTAGACTACAACTGGCAATGACATGACGAACATTTTCTGTGCTGCTGTTTAGCAGTCGGATGGAGGGAGGCTGTAAATTGCAAACCTCAGTAAAACTTGCACTACTTCCTACCTTCTAATGACATTTAGGAAGTATATAAGAAAGATCCAACAGAGTAGGAAAATGGCTTTTAAGGCAGCGTCTGCAACTGAACACTGCAAACAGAAATACAGAAAAACACTACGAGGCCCATTGATAGAGAACGCGGAGACTGTTTTAATGGAGACAGTGATAACACTGAACTGTACCATCACTAGAGGGTGCCGTACGATTACAGCTGCGGTTTTGTTTTCAACTAAGATCGTGTTTTCATACTTGTACAGCAGGAAGTTAGGGTAACAACACGAACTTCTGCTCTCCTCTCACACTGACATATGTCTGACTGCAGTAGAACTGGAACAACAAGGTACAGCAGCAGAAAATTTAATTATAAAAAGGTGACTGTTGTTCTGCTGATTTAGTTTGCTGAACAAATTTAGTAAAGAGGAGACCCAGTGCCAGCATGAAGGAATGGTGGGATCAGCCCTTCAAAAGCTGCACCTTGCTGTAAGACAAGACACCGAAACCAAGACGGCCACAGTTCCGTCCTTGCCCAGCTACGCATTTCCCTGCCCTGTTTCAGTATCAGTGTTCAAACACCAAGCAGAGAGGTAGTTCAGACTGTGCAGGCAGCACTTCCTCGGTAGGGTAAAGTTTCCTCTGTGTTCCCAAGCTGCTCATCACAACCAGCAGCATCAGTGCAAGGGAAGAACTTGGCATGTGGAGCAACAGGCAAAGGGGCAGACCAAATCAGACCTCTTTAAACTTCCAGGGAACTGCAACACAAGGCGTGATGGGAGAGGGAGGGTTGTGAGCAGAGCTCAGCTTTGTTATGGCCTTCTCCAGGGGGCTGAACTTGATTCCGTCATCATCCACAGTAGCTACAAACCTTGACTTTCACTTTCCAAATTCCTGCAATTTTTCAAATGATGTTTGCTTACTGCCTAGGAAATAAAGGTCCACCCTTGGCTGACCAGGTCTGACAACGTAACTAACATTTTATAATAAAAAGAGAAGACTCTCTCACATCCCCTCCTAAGGCAACAGAGTGAATTCTTATGAGAGAACATTTGAATGTTGCCTGATTGTGTATCAGTGACAGAACATCCAAACGCTGAAAATTTCAGTACCTCTGCTTTCAAAGTGTCAGAAAGCAGTCTCACTTTGATCAGACCTGTAACTTTGTTCCTTAGAGTCTTGATCCCTTCATCGACACCTTCATTCTACTACGGAAAGAGAAGACACCAGGAGCAGCTGATAAACTACACCAGCAGCCTCCCGGTGGTCTCTGTAACATTTTTAATTGGTCTGCAACATAATGAGAACGTACCCAGTTTTCTCTTTTTAATGTCAGACCATATTGTAAGAGAAGTGCAAACTTTTGACTTCAACACATTTGTTCAAATGGCTGTAGAAAACGTGTGTGACTACAAATGGAAGCAGAAGTGGGCTGGTTATCAGAAACAGGAGATGTCCACTTTCTGCTGTACATTACGTTTGGAGCCAATGAGTGAAAAAAAGAAAAGAATGCTGAATTTCTACTCTAAACATCTCCTAGAACACGAAGGAGATGAACCTCACTTAACTGTGAAATGAACAGGGTGCATATCTGAAATTCTTTCACACAGAAGATGACCAGTCGTCATCATTCAGTCAATAAAAATAGAAAACTAATGGCCCCTTTTATGTAGACACTGTACTCAGTACCTGAACACCTCAAGCTCTCCCAGCACTTTTATTGCCGTGATCGTTAAGATTATCGAATGAAGCTCTCTTACCTTCTTCAAGGTCGATACTCAGAATCACTTTCAGATTGGTGGAGGCTGCTTTCTGACTGGGGTTACATTTTATATCTTCACTGGGTCAGATTCTGATAATTATCATGCATGTAATTTTTCACAGGCTTGAATTAAGTTGATGGGTTTATTTCAGCTACTCATTAGTAGCAGCTCGTTATGGCTCTAGTTGAAAGGAGACAGTTTCCACTGGGATATCAGACAGCAGCTTTTCACCAGTATTACTTACTCTGTTGTTTTGTACACATCAGAGTAGAGCCCTGCCTTCTGGTACTTCTTCTTTGGGGGTCGAGGCGCTTTTTTCTCACGCTGGGGTAGGGAAGGCAAAGGCTGTTCAGTGTTTTCAGATTCATGAGGTTTCCCAAGGGCATCATGTGGGCTGGGAGGTTCAGCTACTGTCTCAGAAGAACTGGAAGAAAAAGTAAAGTTTAAAGATTATCTTACCCTATTTCTTACCATAAAGATTATCTTGCCATATTTCATTACTGCTCTCTAATATCTGGTCAGCAGAAAAAGTCCATCTTTCTAATTACTAGATGTCTCAGCTATTTAAAAAAATGCAATTCAACCATCATGATCGAATGGTGGTCAAGCATGATCATAAGAAATCGATGATCTTTTAATAGGAATGTTATTACTAATTATTACAAGAAGAACATGGCCTTGTACTGCTAATGTTTATCATTGGATCCTCAGCTGAGTAATGTGGCTTACGCTATCTGCTTTTGCACTCTAAAAATAGTATGTGGTAAACCTTTTCTTAGCCTTCAGGAGGGCCATACAATACACCCTCTGACCGCGTGGTTCCAGCACCATTCTGTGAATCTGAATGCCTAGACTGCAGTATTTCCGAAACACACATGGATGGTTATTGTTCAGAACTATCCTGAAAACACACGAAGGAAGACTTCTGGAAGAGTTTCATCTGTCGGTATTGATGACTTTGGGGATAAGCATGTGAAGATTAGACCAGAGATAGATTTCTGGTGTGGTCCTTTCCTAGCCAGTGCTTGCACAGGTGCACACCTGAATTCCTCCTTGCTGCTTTGGTTTTACTCTTTATTTGACGTAGATCAACTGATCGCACCTGACATTCTGTGCTGCTTTTAAGGAAGTCGCACTCCTTAAGATTCCCACGGTGCACGTAGCTCTTACAGTTCCTTATTGTGCACATGATGAAGGAACAATCTTTGCTAAGATATCTCATCAGTAAACCTGTTACCAACTCATTAAAAGTATTATTCACCAAAACAATCAGAAAACATGTTTTGCTTGAGACACAAAACTAGCAGTTGTAGTTTACCTGAGATTCCACCCCGTTTTGGGGTGTCTTCAGTATCTCAGGAAAACCCTAAGCATACTTAAAACTGACACATTGGTTCCCTCTAAACTGAACCCCTTAATAAAAACACACGTAACAAGCAGAGCACATTAGAGCAGGATTCCTTCATGGATTGAAATGTTATGAAATCAACAATGACCACACTGAAGGTACAAAACTGTACGGGAATTACCTCTTATTGCTCTCCTGTTCATCTTCTGGTGAAGACTTCTGTCGCTTCCTGGCCTGTTCCTCTGCAAGCCACCTCTTTCTCTTCCAGCCTTTTCGGTGGTCTGTATTCAAGTTCACACTTTGCACTACAGCTTCAATCACATCTGTGATGGTATCAGGTCCAAGGTGTAAGGGACTGCTGCTTTCTTCTCTTTTATCTAACTCCTGACTGACCAGTCGAGCCGCCTGGAAAGCTTGCATCGAAACGACAGCCTGCATCGGGTATTTCCGGGGTCTACCTGGCCTCCGCTTCACAAAATTATTCCCCGTCCGTGACTGCCTCTGCAGCTTTTTGGCTTTCAGAATTTTATTAACGTGGTCAAGATTTTTTTTTGTTGCCAAGATCTTGTTATAATTGCACATTTTCCTAGCTTGTCGCTGCATGGCTTCAACCACACTTCTCTTGAGATGATGTGGGGAATAGCTGTTTGGGATTCTGTCTGACAGAAGCGAGATGCTATCGCTGCAGGAGCTGCTGGGGATTGCTGGAGCTATGAGGCTGTCCTGTTTCCCCAGACCTCTCTCCCTATTGTGGTTTCGAGCGGGACTAGCTGATGGTGGAACAGACACGTTTGCAATGACTGCTTCTAAGGTTTTGTCCAGAGTGGCCTGGCCTTCATGCTGGGCCATGCGCTGCAGCAAGCTGTCCACCGACTCATCAACGGCCGTTGCCAGCCTTGCTCCCCGGGTAGGTACTCCCATCACTGAAACACAAACACACATGCACTGAAACAGACCCGAGATATAATCAAATAAGGTTGGAATTAAAATACAATAGCTGGAAAGACTGACAGCCTTTTATATCCTGTAATTGCCCAGAGAGTTCAACAAGACACCCATTTCTGTAACACAAGTTCTAGTGGGAAAGGGACCAGCGACGCAAGTGGAAAGTCTGTATTTTATAGCATCGCTTTTAACATACAATTATTTTCTCTTCATTCACACGCAGTCCCCCACTTCTAACAGCAAAGAGCAATGAGGGCATTCCCTATGTACAGCCCAGAACTCTTCTCAAGTTTCTTTCTACTCCACACTAAAAATAAGACACCCTCTGTGCACAGCAAAATTAAATACTCATAAAAAAATCGAGCAGCATCTGAAATTATTTTTAAACTGATTTTTCTTTTACGTAGCTTGTGTCCTGGTTTCGGCTGGGACAG
>JADKXX010010797.1:0-64632 GCA_017310255.1 Butorides virescens
GCTTTTAGCTCCTTGAGCATCGTGGTAATGAGTTTCCATGCCGAACTCAAAGCGACAGCCTCCTTAGACCCATTGCTGACCTCATGCCACAACGCGGCTCCCAGCCTATCCCAGAGGTCCAAGTCAAAAACATCTCGGGCTGAGGTAAAGAAACCATGCAACTGTCCCCATCGCAATAAGGGATTTAAAGTCCTTTTATCATATTTCAATGCTCTCCTAGAGAGAATATGCTGGAACATGTCCTGTGTTGCCTTTTCCTCTTTAGTTAAAACCGTTTCCATGTTCCGAGCCTCAGCTGCTCACCTTTCTCTTAGGTGCTCCACTGCACAGTGTCTCCAATATTCTTTCAAATCCCGGGTAGTCCAGCTACTCTGTCCTCACCAGCCGAGTCCTTCTGCCTTTTCAAAAATCATTGTCCCGTCATAGGCACGTCGGGGTCACCATTTGCGGAAGACCGGACTCCTGACGCCGACCAAAATGGCTTCTCCAGAAGCCATTTATTATACCTTTGCATACAGCTTTTATATTCTTCCAAGCCCCGTACACACGATCACGTATACTTTTCTAATTCATACATACTACTGTCTATCCGACAAGCATATAAGCCTCCAGCTCACTTATTGGTTATTTCATTGTCATCATCTTACCCTGCTTGCGGTTACAGCTTCTCTACTCTAGCAACTAAGTTCCGTATACTAGCTAAGCATTTCCCCTTTAATAGCATTCCAACCTTATCAGGACTTATGTCCTCATTCTGCTAGGAATGTATCCACAAAAGGTCAAGCTAAGGAGCTCTGCATTGCTTGACTTAACAGGGGAGCCCCACAAAGATGGGTGGAAATCTCTTTTCTTGGTGCACTGGAGCGAGGTTTTGAAGCTTTCTTTTAGGGGAGGAGGACCTGGCCAGGCTGGATCCAGGGGCCCAGGCCAACTGTATGAGGTTCAACAAGGCTAAGTGCCAGGTCCTGCACTTTGGTCACAACAACCCCATGCAACGCTGCAGGCGTGGGGAAGAGTGGCTGCAAAGCTGCCTGGTGGAAAAGGACCTGGAGGTACTGGCTGACAGCCGGCTGAATATGAGCCAGCAGTGTGCCCAGGTAGCCAAGGAAGCCAACTGCATCCTGGCTTGTATCAGGAATAATGTGGCCAGCAGGAGTAGGGAAGTCATCGTGCCCCTGTACTCGGTGCTGGTGAGGCCGCACCTTGAATACTGTGTTCAGTTTTGGGCCCCTCACTACAAGAAAGATGTTGCGTTGCTGGAACATGTCCAGAGGAGAGCCACAAAGCTGGTGAGGGGTCTGGAGCACAAGTCTTATGAGGAGCGACTGAGTTAACTGGGGTTGTTTAGTCTGGAGAAGAGAGGCTGAGGGGAGACCTTATCGCCCTCTACAACTACCTGACAGGAGGCTGTAGCGAGGTGGGGGTCAGCCTCTTCTCCCTGGTAACGGACAATAGGATGAGGGAAAATGGTCTGAAGTTGTGCCAGGGCAGGTTTAGGTTAGACATTAGGAAAAACTTCTTTACAGAAAGGGTTGTCAGGCTCTGGAATGGGCTGCCCAGGGAGGTGGTTGAGTCCCCATCCCTGGAGGTATTTAAAAGAAGGGTAGATGAGGTGCTTAGGGCCCGGGTTTAGTGGTGGGATGTCAGGGTTAGGTTAACAGTTGGACTTGATGATCTTAAAGGTCTTTTCCAACCTAAACGATTCTATGATTCTATGACAGGAGAAAGGCGAGACTCAAGCTTTGGCTGGGATCCAAGGGGCCTGGGGGCACCTGGGAGTGTAGGGTGACCTTGGGATGAGCATGAGCGCTGTGTGCTTGCAGTGCACATCAAGCTGGACCAGCTGGAATATGGGGCACCCATGGGGGGGGGTGAGAGGGCTGGGGCCCTGGCAGGGGTACTGGGCAGCAGAGGAGCTGTGCTGGTTCTCAGGGGACCTGTGAATGTGTGTGAGCTTGTGAACCCAGGAATTGTTGTGTGTATGCCAGCACTAGTGACCTCCTGTCTCTACCAGAGGAGACGGGATGTGGCTGGCTGTGCTTGGGTGTGATGTGGGTTCTGTGTGTGGGTGCTGGTGTCAGCAGTGCCTCACCTGTGGCAGCCTGTCTGACCAGTTGTCTCAGTGTCCTTTGTGTGTGTCTCTGGGACACATGCACAGCTTCGTTACTGGTTGAATCTGCACACGGAAAAGCAGGAGCTGCATTCCTTGGCCTGGGTAGGGACTCTGGGTCCCCAGGCAACTGGGCTGGGCTCTACAGACCTGATGTGTATGCGTGTGTATGTGTAATTCCCTCTCAGATTTCAAGCTGGACTAGCCAGTGGAGGAAACCCCGTACCGGTCTTTCTCAGACTCAGTTTCTGAGCAAGACGTGGATATCCAGGGTCTGGATGAAGACGTGAATGGGAGAGCAGCAGCTGCATTTGTTGGCCTGGGACAGAGAGACCTCTTGACCTCAGGGTGCACCAGACCAGCCTCCAGCGTCCAGGAGGGACAAATCTCTAGGTCCCAGAGTCTCCTTGTGGCTAAGCTTGTCTCCAGGATATCCCCTACAAATCGTGTAGGTTCCCTACCCTGCTCTCAAGAAGGATGCGTGAAACAGGGGGAGCGTACAGTGAAGTTATGGTAAACAGGAACAACACCTGTGTTGGTTTCTATCAGTTAAGAAGCTGTCATCTTCATCCTCTCTCTCCTGGTCTTTTCCAGCTGCTTTTTGTTGACTCTTGTCTCATATCTACTTCTAGTTCTCACTTATTCTTACTAAATTCAGTAAGAACAAATGCAAAGCTCTGCTCCTGGGAATGCAGACCCTTCTTGCAATGGCATGGATAGGGGGCTGGGGATCAGCTCTGCTCAAAAAGACTTGCAGGGGTCTTCTCAGACAGCAAGTTGAACAGAAGAAGCAGTGTGCCCTGACAGCATCCACGTATAGCCTGGGTGAAACATAATGTGAAACTGTCCCCAGGCTGAAATTTTTAATGCATTTTTGTGTGCTTTAAAAAAAAATTATTTTTCAAAATAGAATTTGACTTTAAAATTGTTTGAGCTGCTACATATGAACAGAAAGCAATTTGGTTAGCTGAAGGATCTATAATGTCTCTGGTGGATTTTGGATGCAGTTTTTCCAGAGGGTTTCTTCTCTTACTGACAAGCTCTTCCTTGCAGATGTGTCATCAGTCCATGTTGCTGGGGCGCACCGTGGAGTGTCTCCACCCATGGGATTATTCCCCAGAGGTCCTCAAGGACTGAAATCAAAGCTTAGTACAATTCAGCCTTTATCTGTGTCTGTCTGTCTTTATGGAAATCAAGACTGACTGGGAGGTAGTTCAGTTGAGAAAAGGGTTTCTATCCAGTATGAGGTTGTAAGGGTTTAGTAATAAGACTCAAATTGCAGTGTAAAGGATGATTAAATTCACCAGGTAACTGTTTTTCTGATGCTGTCATTAGTTGTGCCTCAACCTGAAAAACGTAAGTTACTGGTGTATCCAGTCTGAGACGAGAACCTGAATGCAGACTGAGCACAGCTGAACGTGCTCACAGCTTGGGAAACAGCTCTGTGAAAACTGGACACATACTCAATGTCATGCGTATTGGTTCATACGTAAGTAACTGGACACCACTGCCACGTGCATCAGCCTTATTATGGAAGCGGGAAATTGGGTTTGTTCTTATGAACTACATTGCTCTTAATCAATTTATGGTAACAGATTATGCTCTATTGTTTCTATTCTTGAGGTGGAAATAGTATCTTTACTCACAGTGTTTAAGAAGATTGCTGGTGAGTCTGTGTGCGAGTTCATACTCCTCCAAGACACAGCATTTTGAGAGAGTTCTTGCCTGCGTCCTTGTATGTGTGTGTTCAGGACCATGCAAAGGAATATTTCCATCTTTATATATAAATCACGTGTGCATTAATGAGCAGAATTTTCAATGCAATAATCACTGTTGATTATGCATATCAGTTTTTATATTTCTTTCAATAAAAAGCAGATCTTTGAGGGGTGGAGTGTCTGAGTTCATGTGCTATGTATGTGCAAGTTTATGTATACCTTTTTACTATGGATTAGTATAAGTGAAATCTTCAGGTATTTATGTACTTTCTTACACATATCTTTGTGTACAAATGCGGAGAGTGGCTGTCTACTGGAGTATTTGCAATTCATTCTGTAATTGTCTATGTGCCCTTCATGAAATGCATGTTAAAACTTACATTTCCGGAGGGAGAGAGAACAGGATGGAAGGGAGGGAAGTAGGGTGGGAGGAAGGAGGGAGGGAGAGAGGGAGGGAAGGAGGGAGAAAAGGAGGACAGACTGATAGTGACTTTGATGCTGTTCCCAAAGGTTTATTTGAGAATCATAATCTTTGTAGATAGTCCTTTCACCACGGAAAGTTAACATATTCTGCTATTGATTATTTCCTTAACAGACAAATCCTAGCTCTTTCCAAGAGATGACAAATGTTACAGAAGTACTGGAATTCAGGCTACTGGGCTTTAGTAGCAACCCGTGCTGCCAGATCCTGCTATTCACAGTCTTTTTGATTATTTATATTCTCACCATTCTAGGAAACATCCTCATTATTTCAGTGGTGACACTGGAGCCACAACTTCATTCACCCATGTACAAATTTCTCAAGAACCTCTCTTTCCTAGAGGTCTGTTACACCACCACAATCGTACCCAAGATGCTGGCCAGTCTACTGGCAAAGAGGAAGAGAATCTCTTTCTTGGGATGCATGGCACAGCTTTACGGCTTTGTTTTCCTGGGAGCCACTGGGTGCTACCTCTTGGCAGTGATGGCGTATGACCGATACCTTGCAGTCTGTGAACCCCTGAGATATGGTGTGGCCATGACTGCCGAGTCTTATACCCATCTGGCTGTGGGCTCCTGGGCCGCTGGTGGTTTCACTGGTTTTCTGCCCTGCCTGATGGTCTCCAGATTGCATTTCTGCAGTGACAACCTCATTGATCGCTTCTTCTGCGATATCTCTCCACTGCTGAAGCTCTCATGCTCAGACACCACCATCACAGAAGCTGTCATCTTCCTCCTGTCTCTCCTGGTCCTTTCCAGCTGCTTTGTGTTGACTTGTGTCTTGTATCTACTTACAATTTTCAGTATCCTGAAGATGCCCTCTGCTTCTGGAAAAAGGATTACCTTCTCCACCTGCAGCTTGCACCTCATGGTAGTGACTATATACTACGGTACCATGATTTCCATGTATGTCCGCCCCACCTGCAACCTGTCCTCAGAGCTCAGTAAGGCTGTATCTGTGCTGTACACAGTTGTCACACCCCTTCTGAACCCAGTAATCTACAGCTTGAGAAACAAGGCATTCCAGAAGGCCTTGGAAAAAAATAGTTATCAGACACCATCACCTTCATTCTCTGTAAGGTGGGAATGCTTCAGGACTGACTCCTGTTGATACGCAGGCTCTTTGTTGCATTCTGGCTGCAGAACAGGTTGTTATCATGAGCATGAGTAACAGCAACAGTTGTGCTTTTTTATAAAAAAAGTGAAATTACTCCTGGACTGTACAATGTTTCATTTCCTCCCCTTCGGTTTTTTTTTTTCCCCCCTCTTTCCCTCTCTCTTTGCCCACCATCTAATTTACTTTTTACTACTATTGTCATTACTATCTATCTGGATTGCACTTTTTTCTTGTAAGTGCACAACATCCAAAGGCTGAGATAAGATTTTAAACTTACAAATTATTCATGTGTTTCCTTGCCTGAAGATCATATTTTTGGTTTAATTCACTGATTTAGAATAAATGTCATTCTGTTTCTCTTATACTTCATTTGGGGCATGTGAAAACAATCTCTTGACACAAAGTAGAAAAAGTGTATTTGCCTTTTATGAGGAAAATGTATCTCAGAAACACTGTTTCATTGTTACTTTACAATAATTTAACATTACAAGAAGTTAATGTGATATCGCTCAATTTATCAAGTGTACTATTCCTTCCTCTTCATCTTTAGGCAACATTACAGGTGTTGAGACACCAGTGCATACTCTTACATTACTGGATGTAGAGTATTTAGAACATTTGCTGGAGATGACAAGATATGACAGAGAAGCCTTAGGAGTCTTACATCCTTCTGCAGCAGCTGCTTTATTCCATTGCATGACCCGTGGACCCAAAAATTACATTGGTGACAGGGACTGCAAAGAGCCAGAATGGTCTGAAAGACACACAGCTACCATGGTGCTGCTGAAGGCAGGCACCAGAGCAAGCACTCCACTGAGTTCTGGAGCAATTAAATTTTCTGTACCCATGTCTTCTCACTGGCTCTAGCCAGAGCCCAAGGTACTTAGGAGCCAAGGACAGAACTGTACCAGAATCTGAAGATGACTCTGAAGACTACCGTCATCAGAAATTCAATGCAAACAGCAGTGAGAGTAGCGTTGCCTGACTTCAGCCACCCACGGTTACGAGCCTTAGATCAAGTCTTCTAAATCAGGATTCATGACCGGTAGTTGAGGAGGCCAACTCAGAGGTAAAAAGAGAAACCACCAGTGACATCCTTGTGACATATTAGATGCTCCTGAGTAAAGCTCTTGGTTGGCGGAATTGGCACTGGGTCTGCCAGACACCAGCCCCTCCTCTTGGAATGATGGTTGGAGGCCACTGAGGACACCCAGTATCAATACAGGCTGGGGGAAGAAAGGATCGAGAGCAGCCCTGCTGAGAGGGACTTGGGGGTACTGACGGACGAAAAGCTGGACATGAGTTGGCAACGTGCACTGGCAGCCCAGAAGCCAACCGTACCCTGGGCTGCATCAAGAGGAGCGTGGCCAGCAGGTTGAGGGAGGGGATTCTGCCCCTCTACTCTGCTTTGGTGAGACCTCACCTGGTGCCCTGCTTCCAGCTCTGGAGCCCTCAGCACAAGATGGACATGGAACAGTTGGAGCGGGGCCAGAGGAGGGCTACTAAAATGATCCGAGGGCTGGAGCCCCTCTCCTATGAGGACAGGCTGGGAGAGTTGGGCTTGTTCAGCCTGGAGAAGAGAAGGCTGCAGGCAGACCTGATTGTGGCCTTTCAGTATTTAAAGGGGGCCTATAGGAAAGATGGGGACAATCTTTTTAGTAGGGCCAGCTGTGACAGGGCTAGGGGTAATGGTTTTAAACTAAATCAGGGTAGGTTTAGCCTGGATATAAGGAAGAAATTCTTTACAATGAGGGTGGTGAAACACTGGCACGGGTTGCCCAGAGAGGTGGTGGAGGCCCCATCCCTGGACACATTTAAGGCCAGGCTGGATGGGGCTCTGAGCAACCTGATCTAGTTAGCAGTGTCCCTGCTCCCTGCAGGGGGGGTTGGACTAGATGACCTCTACGGGTCCCTTCCAACCCCAAAAATTCTATGATTCTATGATTTACAATGGCAATAAATTTGTGTGATTAGGCAGATGATTTTCTTCCCAGGTATAAACTTTGGATGAGATGAGTGGCTTTCTGTAAAGCACCAATGATACCGACTAGAATTTCAGACACCCATTGGGGCTGGCAGACAGAGAATGCAATAAATGGGGAACCTGCACCTATCTGGGCGTGGCCATAATAGAGGCTTTGACAGAAGTTCATATAGATATCCATCCATGCAGAAAGTCTTCATTCTCTAATCAAAAGCTATGGATTTAAATTTTTTTGGCATTCTTTTCTGATGTGCAGTCACCTGTCTGCAGAGCCTGCATGAACTCTTCAGGTCTGACACAATAATTTATAAAATCATAGGAAGAGGCTGTGGCCTGTTCCAGTGCCTACTCCAGACATCCCTTCCCACCTATATCATTCTATGATTTCCCACACCATTTGATTTTCCATAGAGCCTTAGAATCATACTACAAAAATTAAAATAAATTAGACTATAAGACAGCCCTCTCATTATCTATTGGCAAATTATGAATAAATATCATTGGATGGCTGGGCCCAAAGAGTGATGGTGAATGGAGTTAAATCCAGTTAGCGGCCAGTCACAAGCGGTGTCCCCCAGGGCTCAGTTCTGGGCCCAGTTCTGTTTAACATCTTTATCAATGATCTGGATGAGGGGATTGAGGGCGCCCTAAGTCAGTTTGCAGGTGACACCAAGCTGGGCGGGAGTGTGAATCTGCTGGAGGGGAGGAGAGCTCTGCAGAGGGACCTGGCGAGGCTGGATCCATGGGCCCAGGCCAATTGTGTGAGGTTCAACAAGGCCAAGGGTCGGGTCCTGCACTGGGGTCACAACAACCCCACGCAACGCTACAGGTGTGGGGAAGAGTGGCTGGAAAGCTGCCCGGCGCAAAAAGACCTAGGGGTGCTGGTCGACAGGTGGCTGAATATGAGCCAGCAGTGTGCCCAGGTGGCCAAGAGGCCCAATGGCATTGTGGGTTGTATCAGGACTAGTGTGGCCAGCAGGAGCAGGGCAGTGACCGTGTCCCTGTCCCGGGGACTGGTGAGGCTACCCCTCGAATGCTGGGTTCAGTGTTGGGCCCCTGACTCCCTGAAGGACATGGAGGGGCTGGAGCATGTCCAGAGAAAGGCGAGGAAGCTGGTGAGGGGTCTGGAACCCAAGGCTACTGGGGAGTGGCTGGGGGAGCTGTGGGTGTTGAGCCTGGAGAAGAGGAGGCTGCAGGGAGACCTTATCGCTCCCTACAACTGCCTGACAGGAGGGGGGAGCCGGGGGGGATCAGGCTCTGCTCCCAGGGAATGGGCGGTGGGACAAGGGGAAATGGCCTCAAGTTGTGCCTGGGGCGTTTTAGGTTGGACATTGGGAAAAATTCCTTCCCCGCAAGGGCTGTCAGGCACTGGAAGGGGCTGCCCAGGGAAGGGGTCAAGTCCCCATCCCTGGAGGGATTTAAAAGATGCATAGATGTGGTGCTTAGGGACAGGGTTTAGTGGTGTACTTGGTAGTGTTAGGTTAATGATTGGACTCAATGATCTTGAAGGGTTTTTTTCCAACCTAAATGATTTTATGATTCATTTTTTAAACAGCCTTAAAAAGAAGTCTATGTCAGGCCCTGGAAGAGGCTAGTAGGAGAGTAACTGTGTGCATTGAATTCTCACAGAACTGGAATAAATTAAGGGTAGCTACATGTTTTTGCAAGTGCAAAAGTATCTGAGGCTACTCACAACTGAGGTGCCTGCCAGCAGCCTTTATTTATTATACTGAATATAATACAAATAATTATTTTTTTTCACTGAGAACAGTGATCCGCAGTGTCCCGGGAGTCCATGCTTCTGGGGTCTGCGGTGGTGGGTGATCACACACACGGGGTCGGTGGTCATGCCCAGAGTCTTCAGTGGTCTCACACAGTCTCTTGGTGATAGCACCCCCAATCTTTGGTGATCGCACACAGAGTCTTCGGTGGTCTCCCCCGTGGTCTGAAACTGTGGCCTTTTTTATAGAGCACAGCACAGCCCAGCACATGCACACACATTTCGCATGCTTTACTTTTGGCGGGCACTGTTTGCGCGTTTTCTTGCTGCTGGGCAGGGGCAGGGT
Source organism: Butorides virescens (assembly GCA_017310255.1). Classification (NCBI taxonomy): domain Eukaryota; kingdom Metazoa; phylum Chordata; class Aves; order Pelecaniformes; family Ardeidae; genus Butorides; species Butorides virescens. The sequence continues at coordinate 9,476 of JADKXX010010797.1, forward strand.
TCTGCTCGCATGCTTTAAGTGGCAGCAAACTGCAAGCCTTGGTGGGCAGGCAGCCCTGCCTGGGTGTCCACTGCTTCAGCAAGGTTACGAGCCACCTTGCCTGGGCAATGCTGATCTTCGCAGATCGCCACAAAAAGGAGCAAGCTGTGAGACAGTGAGCAGGCTATTCAGTCTCCCACACCAGGGAAAAGCGCTTGAGTGTGTGAAGAGGAGTACAGAGTTTTATCAGGAGAAAAGGACATTTGCCAATAGAGTTATCAAGCAGGTGACTGGAAACTAGAGGAAGACAAAGACTGATGGCTCAGTGATAATTTAAAAATCCAGGCAGGATGAGTTCCCTGCAAATGAGTTTAGGTACCACAGAAACTTATAAACCTCTCTTCAGACCTGTCATCTACAAAGACACAAAGTATATTGAGATAAAGATAGGCTAAAAGCTATTGGCTTTAGACTTAATCACATACAGCTGTAATTTTAATGGGGTGTACCCAGTTTAATGTACACCAGAGTTAGTAATTTTGTTCTGTTCTTGAATTGTGGAGATCTAGATTACACTGCAAAATCCAAATCACAATGCATTTTATTTGCAAGAAGGATCTGTACCTGGCTACACTGGCTCCCCGAACTGTCCATTTTCTGCACTGACAGCAAAGTGAACCTAAATTGACTTGCTCAGATAATTAGGTTGAGACTAATCGAGTCCCTGTTTCTTCTCCATTACTTACCTTTACACAGCTGCAATGTCTGTTCTTTGGCCGTGTAAGGGAGAGTGGTTTGAGTCCGTACAGAAGTCCATAGCTCACTGTGTATCACCACATCTGCACTGCTGATCCCTTGGAGCAATCCCTGCCTCAGTGCTGCCCCAAAGCCCTTTGTGCCCGTGCACTCAGAGGTCCTGTTATCAATCTGTGCATGGTCTAACTGACCATAGCGTGTCTCATTCTGGGTCTTAACGTAGGACACCGCCCATATGTTCATTTTCAGCGGTGCTTCTCAACCCCCTCAGCACAGACCTGCCCTGCAATTTTCTTAGGGGTGACTCCGGACTCTCTGTCAGTGGTGAATATTCTCCTCTCCAGGCTTGATATTGTGGATGTGGGCTCTGTGAAAAGAAGCGTGGCATGAAAGCACAGAGCTTTGAGGTAGAATAGTGAAGGACTGAACCAAGATGGGAAATACAGGGTGTGGTCCCACCCTTGCTGATGAAAAGAGATCACAAGAATTATGATACCACCAAAATATATTTGAAACTTATTTGGGAATGGGACAGAAGGGACACTTGAAGAGGTTTGTCATGCGTGTGCTGCTAAAACAAGGGGTGCACACTGCAGGAAAGGAAGAAAACATGCATGTATTGAATCCTGTCCTCGATCTGACCAGTGATGCTGCAACCTGAAATAGACATCTGAGACAGACAAAATGAGCTGCGCCCCCGATGTGGGTCTTTCCTCCCCTTGCGGTAATGGGAGCATAGAAAGATCTCTTGCATGTAAGAAAATGAACTCCATCTCAGCTGAGACTGGATTATCAGAGGGACCAGGGGAGTGGATTCCCAGCCAGCTGCCATAGAGACTGTAGGGTCCGGGGGTCTCTAGGGGTAAGAGGTGTGTGCGTGCGCGTGCGCCTGTGCGAGTGAAGTGGTCTCGGGGAAGAGGTAGCGTTGGGTTAGAGAGACTTTAAACACACTAAAGGGAAAAAAATCATCTTACATTTACCACTTCTGTCCATCCACCTGCATATCTGAATGTTTGTCTACCTACAGATTATTCAAAATCCAATGAAGTAATATTTGAGAATTCTTCTAATTTAGGAATTGGGTTTTTTTTTCCTGTTTACTTAAATCTTAACTAGATGAAGGAAAGCTTTTTGAAACAGGTTAAAGCTGACAATAAAGTTAAAAGATAAATATAGGATGATGGGGAATCTTGTTTTATTTCATTATTTGGTGGTAGTATCACAGGATCTACATAGAAATGGAAAATTTCAGAGAAAACCGTGGCTCAACAGGGGCTCATGCACCAAGTTTATTCTTCTAGCTCTGATCCCCATGACGTAAACTTTTTTTGTTTGGGGTTTTTTTTCTGATACATAGTATGTCTGTTCTTGCAGTGTGCTTAACAGGAGGAGAAGGCTACTGAACCACATCAGCCGCTGAATGTCATTCCACCGCAAACAAGTCATCCCCATCCAAAGTTATATTTTTGTAAAACTGTGGTAAACCCATGGATGAGCACCACACCACATCTGCAAAGATGCTGAAAGGGGATAAACCATTAAGAGCTGCTTTCATTGGCATGCTGGGCAAAACACACCCAGTTACGGAAAGTCAAGCTCAGGCAAGAAGTCTTTGGAAAAAAGCAAAGAGAGGATGTATAGAATGAAAGGGAAGCTACGTCACATCTTCCTGCTGCTGGGGAACGGTAGTTCTTTCAGATGGGATGCATCTGTTCCAATTCAGACACCCAGACTACGGACACCGTATTTCTATATGAGCTATACAGGGACGTGAAGAGACAAGCACATTAAGTAGCTATCTATCTTAGCTGCTATTTGCACTGTAGGCACCAAAGATTAGGAGAATAAAGTCCATCATTTAGACAAGAGATAAGCAATAAGAGGATCCACAATGTGAAGCTTATTTCAAATGATTTGGGGAGGGAGGGATGCTTGTAGTATTAATGATTGCTGCTTTTAATTAGTCTCTTAATTTTAACCAGGATATCCAAGATATGATGATTTAATTTACGTGGTCTCGGCATTACTTAGTAGACAGTCTGTGTTTCCAGTATCACAGAGGCCAGAGGTACATAGCAGTCTTCAGAACAGAATGGCTGATGAAGGAAATTGCGAGGTGCAATACTGGGAATATAAGAAACTGGCTAATAGCCTATTATTATTTTTAGTGTCTTGCAATAAGCTTATTAGCTCCTGGCTCAAAGTATTCAGAGTTTCATACACAAGAGACAATCGTCCCAGAGGCAGCCAGGGAATATTTAGCCTTCAAAAGTAAGGCTAAGAATTTACAGTTAGGAACATGAAGAGAGATGCGCTGCAAAGGAAGAGGTGTGTGACAGACTGTCCCCCAGCACATCACTGGGACAAACACCGTGGAGCATCTCTTTTCATGGGGTAAACTGTATTGCACGGTTTTGCACACAACATTTGAGCTAAAGATGCAGAGACTGAAAGCAAGGATGGAAAAGACGAGAGGTGTAGATCAAAGATGGGAGAGAGAAATTCAAGAAAGCTTTATGTTGTATTTTTTTGAAATATTGACTTATCTTTTCTGCGTAACAGTTCTATAATACAAGGGACAGTCAAGAGGACAGAACTGTATCATTTTAGCTTGCATACCGTGGGTCATTCTCCCTAGCATGTCCGTCAATGTATCTGCTATCTATCTGCTGAGTTTTAACTTCTTCCTCATTTCCGTGTTAGGGGTAGGTCAGTTCACTGTTATTTTGCTCTTTCCCACGGATTTGAGAGTATACAGGCATGAACATAAGCTTATTATTATTACATTAGATTATTTTCTGCTAAGAAACCCATTCAATACATTTTAGTACCTTTTCCCAGGGAGAGGATTACAAGAATTGCAAACAGGCGATGTCATCTTAGGAAAAGAAGCAACTTTTCTGTGGTGAGTACTCAAATCCCAAACCATGTAATTTAGTGAATGCGTGGGGGTTTTGTAGTCCTGTGAGTTAGTGTTCATGTCCATGCGTTAGGCTCTTCATGTAGCCAAAGGAAACAACTCGGCTGTTCCAAGAGGGATTCAAAATATATGTCTGAGACAGGAAGAATGACTTTGCAATTAAAGGTGCTAGTCTCCACCAATTATCTTATCTGCTACAATGCAGCTCTGGGCTCATTTAAAATTGTATCAGGAATAGTGTGGCCAGCAGGAGTAGGGAAGTCATCGTGCCCCTGTACTCGGTGCTGGTGAGGCCGCACCTTGAATACTGTGTTCAGTTTTGAGTGCCTTTCACAACATTGGGCTGGGTGCCATTGCTCTTTGTTGAGATTTTGAGTCCTTAGAGGCGACCACCCTGTCGGCCCCTCTGGAGTCCTTAATGTGCTTTCTTGCTGGCCTTATTCTGGGCAGGGGGTACATGTTCTTTAACCTTCCATTTCTGACCAATATACCTGTAGAAGCTGTCGCGGATGGAGTGAGAGGGAGGCAAAAATAATGTGGTTTATTGGTGTAAAACAGGGAGTTAACAAAGGCCAGTGATAAATGCGACAATAGTTTATGAGATTCGATGGCAAGGTACACTTTGTTATTTACTGCACAGAGGACAGGGTCAGACAATACTGTCAGGGAGACCCTCCCGTTGAGCCATGAGGTTCAGAAAAGATCCCCTTGCTTTCTAAACTCCCTCAGAGAGGAGTCTAGGTGCGGCTGGATCCAATCCTAGTCCCAGACTTGGTCAACGGTTTATGTCTAAAGGATTATATATGCGCAATCAATCCTTTATGTCACTTAGCTAAGATTTCCAAGTTAGCATGCTGTTAGTCACTTACCGAGAATCTGTTGTGGTAAGGAATCTCTCAACCTCGAGGAGTAACCTTGAGAAGCGTCCCTGCTCAAGGGGAGATCCTGGTGTGCAGCCCGCTGCCGTGCAGGAGAGCTCAAAGGGCTCTTGGACTGCTCACTATTTATGGGAGTAAGATAATTGGCTCATAGTCATATTTGCATACTGACCACTGTGCTTAGGTGGACACATTCCACAATAGCCCTTGGCTATTGCATTGTTATCTGTCTCCCCCACATCCAGTGGGTGCATCCTTCATGACCAGACACAGACCAGGTGCATCTATCACCACTGCCACGGGTGGTTATCACTTGAAAGAGGTCAAAGGAGGGGGAGTCAGAGACGAGGGGGGAGCACAGCGCCACAGAAGCTCTTCTTTTTCTTCTTCACATCCGTTACCAAACTCAGATCCAACTGTGCCTTAGCATTTCTGATCCCATCCCTACACATCCAGGCAGCATTCCTATATTCCTTCCAGGATACATAACTCTGGTTTCACTGCCTGTGCATTTACTTCTTGCATTTTAGTTCAGTGAGGAGGTCCTTACTCATCCATGCTGGTCTCCTGCCTTCCATGCCTGGTTTCTTACACATGGAAATAGAGAGCTCTTGCACTCATTTTTTTTCAGCATGGTGCAGTCTCCCTGTAGTTCTTAGAAAAAAAGCACGCTTAGAAAATGGTAAATCTTTTGAAAGATGTTGTCTTTCTCACTCTAATTCCAAGGAGATATCAAGGTTCTGGGCAGGCTTGCACAGCCACCAGTTCATCAGGGCTGCAGCCTAAGCCTGCGGGTGAGCAGAGCAGGCAGCAGCCCGATAGCTGTTACCCTTCCCCAGGGACCACTGGCACTGCTCCCAACAGATGTTGTTGCATGTCCTGGTCACTGGTACTCCCTGGGGATCAGTCATATATGCCTTCTCATGGCTTGAACCAATAAGGGGGACAGCCAGCACTGCCCAGCTCTCACCTGCTCCTCTCCTTTCAGACCTCCTGTCTACTCACACACACATCACAAAGGTGTTGGGGGCCCAGAAACCTCCTCAGACACCCCGTGGCTACCTCACAAGCCTCATCTTCCTCTCACCATGATGCAACTTCTGCTGCTGCTGCTAGCATCTGCATCTGCAGTTTCAACTGTATCACCTACTCCTCTAAGATTTGTATCATCTGTAAACTGGCTGAGGGTTCACTCCACCCCATAGCCCAGAGCATTAATGGAAAATTTTAAACACTATGGAATCCAGTATCAGCCACCATTAGTGTACAGCTTGAGTGCATGGCCTCCAACTGGAGTTTGTGCCACTGATCAGAACCCTCAGGGCCTGGCACTTCAGCCAGTTTTCAATCATCTCTCTGTCCACTTCATTAATTCTTCTGTGAAGCTATCATGGAAGTGAGCTGTGAGAGTCTTGTTCAAGCCAAGAAAATCAGTATCACTTGCTCTCCTCTTGTCCCCAAGGTAGTAATCTCTTTGTTGAAGGCTTAGATATACACATCAGAGATTATTTCCCCATCATAAATCCATGCTGACTACTCCAAATCATTTTTCTATGCTTCATCTGATTGGAAATGGTTTGCAGTATTATATGCTCCATCACCTTCACAGCGACTGAGGTGACACTACCTCAAGTTCCCTGAGTCCTCCTTCTAGCCCTTCCTGAAGACAGGAGTAGTGTTTGCTTTCCTCCAGTGCTCAGGAACCTCCCGCAATTGCCATCACTGTTCAAGGACTGTTGAGGGTGGCCTGGCATTGATATTGGTGTGTTCCCTCAGCATTCACGGAGCATCCCACCAGGCCCAATGGACTTGGGCATACCTGGTATTTTTAAATGTTCCCTAACCTGATCCTCCTCTACCAAGGGCAAGTCTTCATTGTTCCACACTTTCCCTCTGTGCTTAGCAGCCTGTGTTTCCCTAAAGCAAAGCTTATCAGTGAAGACTGAAATGAAGAAGGCATTGAGAGGGTGAAAAAGCTATAAAAAGTCTACTTAGTCCTCATAACTTAAGTATCATTTTCTAGAGATTCCTTTTTTCTTTTTTCATGATGGAATAACAAGAGGATCTAAGCACCTAGCTTTGATTTTTGTGAATAGCTTTTAGATAAATCCAACAGGGAGACAGCATCCCACTAGTTGTTACCTAAGAACTTGTGAATAGCAAAGTTTTCTGAGAAGCAATGAGTTTCCCATTCCAGACTCAAGTCCCTAAATCAAAGAAAGAAACCAAGATGTCAGTAATAATCTCAACCAAAATAATTGGTTGTTGTGTTGTAGGACATCATGTGACACACTGTGAAGGCCTTTGAGCTTCTCATAGTGTCATGATAGCCTTGGGATCAAACTCACACTTGCATCTAATCTCCTCAGTGCAAAAAATATGGCTTGACTCTGCCTGAACTCAGGAGAGAACCAACTGGCTCCTTAGAGAAGCAAACCAAAGCAATAGGGTTGGGGTGGAAGATGTGGGAGCTGACTCATAGTCTAGAGCTGATTCTTGAGACGCTGGAGGTGCAATCTGGATGGAGATACTTGGTTCTGAGAACTTGAGTCTGAACTCTACAAACTACCAAAGGGAAGGTGAATATGGTCCATCTCAATCCTTGGCCAAGATACCTCATTAGGCCGCTTTCTGAGCTGGAAACACCTATATAATTGAGATACATTGTGTGTTTGTGCATCTTGTGATGTCTCTCCGCAGTTATGTGACTAACAGCATAACAATGAGCAAAACATTATATTCTGGACTACTACTTTTCCTGATTAATCCCCACTCATGTACTGGAGAGTGCAATAAGAATCTTTGTTTAGCAAAGTATATTAGTATTGGAAATATTCATTGGAAGTTCTCTGCTTTAAAATACAATTATCTGTTATGTTGTCAACTTCCTGGCAGTAAACATCAGACTGTGGAATTCCACTTATCCCTGGCTTAGAGCGGAGACCTTAAACACAGTCGTGTCTACATGTCTGGAACAGCAGCCACAGTCCTTGGATACATCACATTTCATCCCTGAGTCAAACTAGAATCACATCAATCTTCGGCTTCCTAAGAATGGGGACAACCCTGCACTGAGTCTCTAGCTCAGGGCTCAGGTCACGAGTGCAGAGGAACAGACTGGTCCAGCTGGAATTGCTGTCATCCTCCTATGTTTGGTGATGGGCACTTCTGGGGCTTAAGCCCATTTGTCAGGAAGGATACATATCTTGGACAGGCCAGAGGATTGTAAGAACTTCTTTCTAGGCCTACCCCTGTGAGGAGTTTGAAGGGCATTTGTAAGGGGACATGGAAGAGGAGAAGGAAATGCCTGTTGGGCTCAGTGGGGGACAGCTCGCATCTGACCCTGTCTCTACACCTCTGTTGGAAACCCTGCTTTCCAGCTGGGGCTGAAAATTGGCTGCACCCCACCCCCTGCTCCTGATGCTGAGCACTGCACAAGACTGTTTGCCTGTCTCTGTGATCTGGGAGCTAGCTAGAGCAGCTGTAGTACATCCTGACTCTACCTGCTGACACAATGGGTTTTCCTCCTCTTACAGGTAACACACTGTGAATGGAAAACCAAACAAGTGCAAGCGAGCTTGTTCTCTTGGGGCTTACAAGCGACCCGCGCCTTCGAAGCCTCCTCTTCTTTGTGTTTTCAGTTATTTATTTCATCACTCTCTTTGGCAATATGGTTATCATGATTGTGATAAGTACTGATCCCCACCTTCACTCCCCGATGTACTTCTTCCTCTTTCACTTAGCCCTCACAGACATCTGTTATGCCGCTGCCATTGTTCCTTATATGCTGGTGAATTTTCTAGTGAAGCAGAGAACCATTGACTTCAGCGCCTGTATTGCCCAGATGTCCTTAATCCTTCTCTCAGCTGGTAGTGAAATTTTCATGCTTTCGGCAATGGCATACGACCGCTACATTGCCATCTGTAAACCACTGCACTACCAAGAGATTATGAACAAAGTTGTCTGTAGCCAGCTGGTGGGGGGTGCATGGGCAATGGGGGTCCTACACTCCATTATAAACACACTGCCCGTGCTAAATGTGCAGTTCTGCAAGCACACAGAAATTAAGCATTTCAGCTGTGAGCTGCCCCTTCTCTTAACTGCAGCTTGTGGTAGGACCTTCTTCAATAAATTGGTTCTTCTCTCTTCTGCTGTGGTCCTTGGGTCAAGCTCCTTTCTGCTCACTCTCATCTCCTACATCTGTATCATCTCCACTGTCATGAAGATACAGACTGCAAAGGGGAGGCACAAAGCTTTCTCCACTTGCAGCTCCCACCTCATCCCTGTGCTTTTGCTATACACAACTGCACTGTTCCAGTACACAAAACCCAGCTCAGTCTCGTCATTTGTTCTAGATCAACTGTTTTCCATCCAGTACAGCATTTTAACCCCCATGCTAAATCCCATCATCTACAGCCTGAAAAACAATGATGTGAAAACAGCTTTGGGACGAATGTTATGGAAAATTCAAGTGTTGCAATCAGTGTAACTGCCTCTGAGCTGTACTTTTCGAATAAATGCAATTTAAAGTATGGGGGTATAATAAAGAAACCTGTCCTGACTGTTAAGGGATGCTAAGAGCGGCCATCATCTCCCACAGCTTTGAACCCAAGACTGGGTGGCCACTGGAGCCTGGTCTGCTGCTCTGGAGACCTGGGGTCTCTGCCCAGGCCAGAGATCACGGCTGCCGCTTTCCCGCCTGCAGGTTCAGACAGAAGAGGAGCTGAGCACATGCCCCGAAGGACACTGACATGGCCAGTGGCACAGCCTGCCACAGACACAGTGCTGCCTGCAGCAGCGCCTGCATACTGGGCCCACGTAACACATGAGCACACGTGCCCTTCTCCTCTGGGGCTGGCAGAGGCAAGTGCAGGCGCACGTGCACACACACACACATGCATGCACGTGCGCCCACACATGCACACATGAACACACATGCACACACATGCCCCCCACATGTGCACACACATGCACACACGACACTCTCCAGGTTCACAAGCACATGTACATTTGCAGTCCCCAGAGCACCAGCACGGCCCGTCTTCTGCCTGGTGCCCCTGCCCTGGCCCTATTACCTGCCCCATGGGTTCCCTACTCACCGACTGGTCTGACTTGATGCTCGCTGTAGACACACAACGCTCCATACTCACAGGTCCTCCTGGGTACCAGCACAAACCCTCTGCCCACCTGATACTCCTGCAAGGACCCAGGTCCTTCTACTTGCTGGCTGATCCAGCTTGAAGTCTGCTGGTGAATACACATGCACGCTCCATGGACACATGGTTTTGGAAAGACACAGACACTGGCCCCCCAGCAGCCAGCACCAGGCACTTGGGCTGTGACCCATGATCCTACCCCAGCCACTGGCATGGAGTCCCTCACTCGCCTCCCTCACCTCAGTTGCTCCCAGTAGCTGTTTTTTGGGACGCGCACCGTCCCTGCCCCAGGGGCTGGTAGCCTCTGCTCACACCAGTAACTGACACCACAGGCCAGGGGCACCCACAGCCCTGGGCTGATGCCAGTAGCTGGCACCCAGTCCACCCATGCTGGCTCCCCCAGTGGGTGTCACTTAGTCCTTGCAATGCTCTTGCACAGAGGACAGAGTGAGATCACGCCAGCAGATAGTTAAGAAGAGAACTAATAAGAAAACAGGACAGACTGCGGTGATCAGGCAGAGGGCTTGGCTGCGCGAGCATAACGATCGGTTCCCTTCCATGTGCAACTGCCCCGTTTACACCCATTTCTGTCTGTTCCTCTTTTGTTTCTCCTCAGATCCCCTTCCCTTGTCAGTTTGCACAGTCCCACCCACCACCTCCGACATCCTGGACCCTCAGGTTTGAATCTTTGTTGGTATATGGTCTAACTGCTTTTGTAACCCGGTGCTGGCACTGTGTTGCCTGCATGGGCATTCTCATGACTACAAGCACATCCTGGCAATGAGCGCTTCTCTGCTGAAGAAAGCCTGGCCTCTCCTGGCCTCCCTATTACAGCATCTCTGCAGTAACAGGTTTTCAGTGTTTTAGTGCCCGAAGGCTCAGCTTTTCTGACAATACTACTGGCAAGGACACACTTCAAAGCACTGTACCGAAAGGACCTGCTGCTTGCCTTGGGTTCTCCGTGAGCTCAGGGTGACAAGCTCAGAGTCCCAGCACTCCCTGGGACTGGAGAATGGAGACCAATTCAAACTATCTTCAATTAAACACCTTAGGCTGGATCTAGCAGCACATCTGAATGTATCTCATGTTACTGGAAATGCCTCATGAGCCCTCAGAGCACTTTTAATGGCCTCAGACACCTAAAATGAGGGATGATGGGCAGTGCCTCTATCTGGCTAGATCCCCTTGCCTCCCTGACCAAGACGGACAGTGTGGAGTCATTCCATGGCCCCAGAGAACTGCAACTGCAACTGCAATCCCATTAGCTCTGCTGAGCAGCAGTGACAGCTTGAGGTCCTGCACAGAAGGGGGGATCCAGGAACATGGCTTCACTTTTACCTGGGAAAAGGTTCTGTGGGGAGCAGGGGTGTCAGCAAAGAAGAGCAAGGGAGCGCTTCCGTGTGAGAGAGGAATAAATTATTCTTTAATGCGCAGAGGTGTAGCCCACCCTGCCAGGGCAGGGCCTTCACGGTGCAACACGCTCCTGTCTTTGGACAGGCAGGGGCTTCTGGCCCTGCCAGATAATGACAGAATTGTCTGCAGACATGACATGGCACAAGGTTTTACAAAATGGCAGCCTCTAGGGGCAAAAGGAGGTGGATAAATAGATCATGTGGCTGGAAACGAGGGCAACACTTTGGGAAAAAGTGGGAAGTGTGACTGTCAGTAGGGGTGGGAGATCTGCCAGAAGTTGGGGACATGGCACCAGTCACTTCTTGTCTTAGATAAAAGTTGCTGCTATATTATAGGTGATGATGTGGCATCTCTGTGATAGAGACTGCTTGATGAGGAAGGGGAAATAGAGGTGGCTTTCTTCAAGACACTGCAAGAGCAGTGGTGTCCCAGCCACCTCTGGCTGTTCCTGTGAGCTAGTGACTGTGTGTCCCTAACAGTGAGGCCACAATGGGTTTCCTACTGGGGGTACCAGGGGATCCCTGCCAGCTCACAGTCTGTGGGTGCTTTTGTGTCTGCAAGAAGAAGATCACCATGGGGTAGCCTATGGTGGAGCAGGGGAATCTCCAACCAGCTCTGGCTGTGTGGGTGCCTGTGTGTTGCTAGAGGTGAGAGCAACTGGGGTGCGCTGCTGGGGAACCGTGTGAGTCCCAGGGAGCTGTGACTGTTTCTGTGTGGAAGTGCCTGTGCTTCTCTAAGAGTGAGACTAAAAGGATTTGATTATTTGGCACGAGGGGATTATCCATCAACTCCAGGTGTGTGAACTTCTCCACGAGTCTTTCAATGGGTCTCAGAGGCCTTTCCGTTTGCCCCAGGAGCCTCTGATGCCCTTCCATGAAGCCCTAGGTCTCCATGAGCCTGTCTGTGTGCCCCAGAGGCTTCCAAGCGCCTTTCTGCTCAACCAAGGGGCCCCTGAGAGCCATAGATAAGCACCACCTGGGTTTTTGGGCCCCTAGGGTTATGGGCCCCTACATTTCGTACTTCCTCTAAGAGTTTGGGGATCCAAACTGAGCACCTAGAACTACAGGCCCTTAAGGTTAGCACTTCTTAGATTTATAGGCTCTTAGGGGTCTCATATTGTCCCATGGGCATATAATGTTACTGGCTCCTGGGGTTTTGGGCAGCCCTTGAGGTTATGAGCCCTTGGGTTAGACCCCACTACTTTTTCTGCTTATGGGCTTCTAGGATAATGTGTCCCTAGGATTATGGGCCCTGTAGTTCTATGGCCCCTACCATTAGCCCCCCATAGGGTTATGGGCCCGTTAGTTTATGGGTTGCTAGGCTTTACATCCTATTTGTTTAGCAGCCCCCAGGGCTGTGTGGGCGCCTAGGTTTAGTGACCCTAGGATTATAGGCCCCTCTGGTTAGTGATCCCTAGGGTTTTGGGCCCCTTGGATTACCAACCCCTAGGGTTATGGGGCCCTACAGTTAACACCCCTCCAAGCTTAGCACCCTCTGAAGTTCTGGGTCCCAACTGTTATGGGCACAAATGTTTAGCTATCCCTATAGTTATGTCCCCCAAAGTTTTTGGGTTGTTATGGTTTTCAACCACCATGGTTATGGTCTCCTATATTTATGGCCTCCTATCATTTTGGTTTCCTAGAGTTAAATCTAATGGCCAATATGCCCCTGGGGTTACGGGCCCCTAGGGTTACGGATCTCTAGGGTAAACGACTCCTAATGTTTGCAACACCTAGGTTATTGCCCCCTAGGGTTTGCTTCCCATAGGGTTATGGGCACCTAGGCAGAGTGACCAATAGGTTATGGGTCCCCTACAGCTAGGGAGCCCTGGAGTCACAGTCCCCTTGGCTTGTGGGTCCCTAAGGTTAGCAACATTAAAGTTAGAACTGTGGTCCCCTAGGGTTATACGCCCCTAAATGTTATGGGTCCCTAGGCTTATTGCCTCAAAGGTTGTGGGTGCCAAGGGTGGTACACAATTTGGTTTAGCAATGCCTCAAGTTATGAGTCCCTAGGGTTATGGGTCCCAGTGTTATGAACCACTAGGCTTAGCACATCCCATGGTTAGTGCTAGGGGGTCATCAGTCCCTAGGCTTATGAGCAAGTAGGCTTAAATCTGTCTTAGGTTATCAGCCCCTTTGGTTATAGGTGCCTAGGATTAAGAACCACTAGAGATTTGGGCTCCTATGGTTATGAACCACAATGGCTATGGGTCTTTACATTTAGGGGCCCCTAGTGTTATGGGCCCCTGGGGTTAGTGACCAGTAGGGACCAGCAGGGACAGCTATGGTTAGTGCCCCCTTAGCGTATGGGTCTGTAGCGTTATGGTACAGTCGAGCTTTCATCCCCTAGTGTTAGCACAGCCTAGGCTTATAAGCCCCTAAAATTACAAGCATTTAGGGTTAGAAACCCCTAAGGCTATGGATCCACAGTGTTATTGGCCCCTTAGGGTTAGTGCCCCTTGGGGCTATGGGTCGCTAGGGTGATGGACCCTCAGGGTTAGTATCCCCTGTGTTTATCAGTCTTATGCGGCAAAATGCTATCAATCCCTAGGATTAGTATCTGTAGGGTTATGGGCACCTAGAGTTCTCTTTCACTTGGGTTATTGCAGAAGACCGGACTCCGGATGCTGACCAATATGATCTCCAGAAGCCATTTATTATACCTTTGCATACAGCTTTTATATTCTTCCAAGCCCCATGCACACGATCTCATATACTTTTCTAATCCGTACATACTACTGTCTATCCAACAAGCATATAAGCCTCCAGCTCACTCATTGGTTATTTCATTATCATCATCTTACCCTACTTGCGGTTACAGCTTCTCTACTATAGTAACTAAGTTCCGTATACTAGCTAAGCATTTCCCCTTTAATGGAATTCTGCATACCGGCTAAGCATTTCCCCTTTAATAACATTCCAACCCTATCAGGACCCGATGTCCTTGTTCTGCTAGGAATGTATCCACAGGTTATGGGCCTCGAGGGCTATGAGTGCTGTGTGTTAGCTGCTTATTCCCCCCCTAAGGCTATTGGCCTTGGGCACCAGGGCCCTTGTGTTATGGGTGGCTAGTACTATGGACCTGTAGGGCAGCACTTCCTAGGGTTAACATCCCCCTTGGAATATGGATCTCCAGCTGTAGTGAGGACTATGGTCATAGGCCCCAAGGGTCACAGATCCCTAGTGTTTGCAACCTGTAAGTTTATGGGACCCTAGGTTTACAGGTGTGCAAATCCTAGGGTTATGGACTTCTAGGATAATGGGCCCCTAGGGGTATTGTACCCCCAGGGTTTGTCACCCCTTAGGTAAAGGGTCCCTAGGGTCAGTGCTACCTAGGGTTATTGGCCCCTAGATTTAGCAACAAGAGTCCTAGCAATGCCTAGGTTTATGGGACATTCAGGTTGTCTCCTGTTAGGACAAATTTGTGTGCCTGTAGAAACGGTGTCCCCCCGCCACAGGTAATTGCCTCCTAAGGTTGTTTATCCCTAGGGTTACCACCCCATTGGGTCATTGTAACATTGGTTAGCTCTGTCCTATGTCATAGGAACCTAGGACTACTGGCCCCTAAGATTACCACCACACAGACTTAATGACCCCCAGGGTTATGGGGTCATAGGTTTACATGCCCCTAGGGTTATGGACCCCTTGGGTTATCCCTGCCCCCCCAGAGTTAACAGCCTCTAGGGCTATGGGCCTCTAGGGTTATGGGCCCCTAAGGTTATCACCAGGTATGCTTAACTGCCCCTTGAGTACCGGGCCCATATGGTTATACATCCCTATGATTATGCACCCCTAGGGTTAGCTGCTTCCTAGGATAAGCATGCCCTAGGGTTACGGGACCAAGGGTTATGGGGCCATAGTGTTGGCAACCCATGGGGTAATGGATTTAAAGGTTTAGTGGTACCTTGGGCTAGTGGCCCCTAAGGTTAGGTGCCCCTAGGGTTAGCACCTCCTAGGTTTATGGGACCTTCAAGTTGGCTCCCATTATGACAAAGTTACAGGCCTCTAGGGTTAGTGATCCCTAGGGTTCGTGCCCTGCGGGGTTATGGTCACCAAAGTTAATCTCCCCACCTTGATTTACTATGGTCCTCTGGTTTATGGGTGCCTATTTTTAGTGACCCCTATTATAGGCCCCTGGGTCTTGTCAACTCTCTGGTTATGGTTCTCTAGAGTTAACAACTCTTGGGTTATGGCCTGTACAGTTATTGTCCCCTAGTGTCCTGGTTTCAGCTGGGATAGAGTTGATGTTCTTCATAGTGGCTTGCATAGTGCTTTGTTTTGGATTTAGTACTAAAAGGATGTTGATAACACACTGATGTTTTAGTTGTTGCTAAGTAGCGCAAAGACTGGCCAAGGACTTCTCAGCTCTCAGCTCTGCCACGTGCAGAAGAAGCTGGGAGGGGACACAGCAGGGACAGCTGACCCAAACTGGCTAAAGGGCTATTCCATACCATATGATGTCATGCTCAGCATATAAGATGGGGGAAGAAGAAAGAAGGGGGGACTTTCAGAGTTATGGCATTTGTTATCCCAAGTCACCATTACGTGTGATGGAGCCCTGCTTTCCTGGAGATGGCTGAGCACCCGCCTGTAGTGTTACATGCCCCTTGACTTATACCTCTCTTACATTTACACTCCCTAGGGTTAGTGTTTTCTGGGATTACAGGCCCCTACGGTTACAGACCCTTGAGTTAGTGACCCCTGCAAGTATGAGCCCCTAATGTTATTGGCCACTTCAGTTATGAACCCCTAGTGTTAGCATCCACTAGGGTTATCAACCATTTGGGTTGTAGTTCCCTTTGATTAGCCAACTCTAGGTTTATGGATCCTTATGGTTACTGGACCAATCCCCCAGCTTAGTGACCCCTCAAGTTAGCACCCTGTAGGGCTTTGAGGCCCCTGGAGTTTTATGCCCCTAGGGTTGTGGGTCCTAGGTATAGCAAACCCAAGGGTTTGGGCCCCAAGTGTTATCTGCCCCTAGGGTTAGTGATCCGTAGGGTTATGGGCCCATAGGTTCAGGGACTGGTAGGTTTATTGGTCTTTAAGTTTAACAACCCTTAGGCTTGGGTAAGTGACCTCTAAGCTTATGGTGCACTAGGTTCAGCACCCCCTTTGCTTGTTGTACCTGCTGTACCTTAGGATACGCAACCCCTCGGGTTGTTGTCAATGGAACTATAGGCCCTGAAGGTTAGTGACTGTCTCTGTTAGCAGCCTTTTGGGTTACGGGCCCTCGGGGTTAGTGAGACTGGACCCTCCAGGTGGCATTGCTTTTCATACCAGGGCCTCCAAGTGCTCTTCTGTTCAAGCCAAGGGCCCTGGATGTCTTTCTGTGCATCCCATACTCCGCTGACTGCCTTTTCATGCACCCCAGGGTCTACAAGAGACTTTCTGTGTGACCCAGGGGCCTTCTGATTGTGTTCATGTGCACCCTGCAAGCCTCCGAGTGCCTTTCTGTGCAAAATGTGGGTCTCTGAGGGCCTTTCTGATTGACTCTTGGTGCCTCTCTAATTGTCCCAGAGGCTTCCAAGTGCTTTTGTGTTTAAATCAGTGACATTCAAGGGGGTTTCTGTGCTACCAAAAAGCTTCTGAGTGCCTTTCAGTGGGCTCCAAGGGAACTCAAGTGTTTTGGTGTTCCACACAAGGGCATCTGAGTGCCTTTCAGTTTGACCCAGAGGCCTTCATGTGCTTTTGTATGCAGCACAGGAGTATCCAAGTGCCTTTCTATTCAACTCAGGGGCTTCAAAGTGCCTTTCTGTATGCCCTGAGGCTTTGGAGTAGTTGTCTTTGTGGCCCAGAGGTCTGAGTGCCTTCCTTTGCTGCCAGGGACACACCATGTGCCTCCCAGGACTACAAATGCAGGATGAGATGCTTTGATTGACTCAGCAAAAACAAAGGAGATCCCTGCTTGTCACTGTCTGGGTGTCCTGTCTAATAACAAGACAAGAAAAGGTGATTCTTGGACCTGTCTCTGACAGGAGAAATTACACTGCTGGAAATTTGTGTCTCTCTCCTCAGATGAGGGAGGGAACGCCAGTGATGACTTCAGTCTCTTTCACAGGCAGGTTCCCCTGGAGCCCCAGGAACACCTCAAGGGAGCCCAGCGTGGGCAGAGAAGGTGATGCCTTGGGCTGGTCCTCTGCTCCTGAACTGGGGTGGGCTCCTGGGATGAAGGCAGCTCCTGGCAGCTTGGCAGCACTGCAGCAAGACAGCTGTGCCTTGGAGCATCTCCTCTGCGAAGGGCAGCAGGGCTGAGGGAAATGAATGGACGTGGCCAAGGGGAGACAGGCGGGGCAGAGGGAGGTTAAGGCAGCCTGGGGTGGAAGGACAGAGGAGAGGTCACTGGGGAAGAAATCTTCTCAGCCTTTCACATGGTAAGTCTCTGGCAGCAGGGCGAGGCATGTGAGTAACCTGGAGGGGTGTCCTAGAGGTGGCACTTCCCCAGGCAGATGTGATCTGGTGGGATGGCTCTCAGGGTTCCCTTTGTGTGGAGGAGGACATGCTCCAGAGCAGGGTTTCCCTTCCACACTATCACAGGGACAGGGCATGGTGGCTGACTCCTCCTGGGGATGGCTGCAGGGTGTGCAGCCTGATGAGGACCCAGGGGTGCCCCGAGGTGTCCTTCAGAGCAGGGGGCTGTGTGCCTTCAGAGCAGGGACTCTGCCACCTGCCAGGGCCAGCACTCAGCCTGCCCGGGGGCTCCCCACGAGGCTATGGGGAGCCACTGTGGGTGGAAGGCAGGGTTCTGCTTTCAGGAAGGAGCAGCATGGGATCAGGGCTGCTCACAGCTCCAGATCACCCCCAGGACATTTCTGAGGGGACTTTTCAAGAAGCACATCAAGGTAGGGGTCACTGGAAAGAGAATAAGCTTTCCCGACTCTTTGCCTGGTTGTCTGAGTTTTCAGCTGGAGGTTGGAATTCTTGTTTCCACTCTGGATTAGGCTTTGACTCCCAATCTCTTACACTGAGTGATGAGTAAATCTCACAAGAAGCACCTCAAAGCACTGTAACCTAGCTTCCCCCAGCCACAACCTCCCTTTTACAGACACATCAGGCGTCTGTGACCTGCTCCTTAGCTCCTACAGGCACAGAGATGCCCCTGGGCAGTGTCCTGCCCCTGGGAGGTTTCGGCAGGGCAGCGCGAGAAGAATGGGAAAAGGCAGAGGAACAGCTACAGGTACAGACAGCTCCGGGCAGAGGAGATAGGTCAGGGGAGGAGAAGAAAGTGCTATCAAAAGTGCTGGTAGGCAGATCTGGGCAACTCCTTGCCAGTTGCTCCAGTGCAGATGCCTTCCCCTGAGCAAGTCCCCTGGTCCCCTCTCTCACCCACAACAGCTTCCACCATGAGGACGGTGGTGGCCAGGGCATGAGCTGACTCCTCTGCGGCTACAGCTGTAGCAGCAGAGAGGAGCCTCTCCTTACAGGCACCTGTTGTGACGGGTCTCACGGCGACTGCCCAGCAGTGCCGATTCCCCAGGGGAGCGTGCACAGCTGGATAAGGCTCTGCAGAGTGCTTGCCTTTCTGCCTTCCTTGGCATGAACATCACAGTATTTCTGCCCATGCAGCTGCTGTCACTGTTTTCAGGCAGCCTGGGGCTGGGGGCTTCAGCTGCAGTTCAGGCACCGACCCTGGCCATCCTGCCACAGATGTCCCTGTGTGGGAATGAGGTGTCCCAGCCCCCTTCTGACTTCTGGGACCTCAGGCAATGGCAGGGGTGGTGGGAGCGGGTGCAGAACATGCCAACTTCCCCTTTAGAAGACCCCATCTTTTACTGCCTCCTTCTCTTTTAACCTGTTGTCATCAGGGCAGTGCAGGGTTCGGGAGTTAAGCAGACTCTGTCTGAAAGCCACACCATCCCAGGACACTTGACTGTCTCCCTGCGGTGTCACGTCAAGCTGTTCTCCACAAGGGTGCAGTGCTCCTATAGCATCTTTGTACCGTCTGAGAGCCTGACAAGTGAGGCAATGAAGGCACTGTGGCTATGGAAATGCTGCTGGGCATTTTCCAGCATGGACACTTGGTCAGACAATATGAGCCCTGCATGCCTGTGGCTAGGGAGGAAGTGCTTAGACCTCAGTCAGGTGTGGATACAACACCCCAGATTGCTTTGTCTGGTCTTCTGAGTGAGGAGCCATAGCTTCTGTGTCACTCTCTGCAGGTCTAGGCTGAGAACAATAGAGAGGAGTTTCGAGAGCCGCCCTTTGGGTCTGGAAACCCTTGCCCTCTCCAATTCTTTTTTCAGAGTAACTTCTGGGTGTGATTATCCTCCAGCTGAGAGAGGCAGAAAGGGGCAGCTGGGAACAAGTGGTGGAGAGACCAGCACTAAGGCACCCTTTTGCCTCTCATAGCTCATTTGTGTTCATGCTGAGAGAAATCCAGAAGCTGAGGATTTCTGCCCCTTCAGTGAACGCTCCCTCTGTGTGACAAGGGCATCTAAAACCAAAGGAAGCCTATCACTAAATAGCTATGCCACAGCGATCTCAGCTGGAGCATGGGGAGGGAAGATGCTGAGCAGCCTTCCTCCCTGATGGATGCACCTCTCCTGTGGGAGGATGTACACACAGCAATGGTCCGGCCCTGCTGCTCTCTTGTGACCACACCTGCAGGGTGGTAAAACTGCTGGGCAGGTAGGGTATGCCTCAGTGATGGCTGAATCAGACCCAGACACCTCTGCTTAGAAGGGTAAAACAAGAAAAGAGAAATACCTCCCAGGGAACTTCCCCAGAGGCAGGTGGCCCAAGTGCTAGTTTCATCCTTCTCTGCAGGACATGAAGACTTCCCACAGGGGCACTGCATCCAGGCTCCTGTGCTCAGCCCAGGGTGTCCATCCTCAGTGAACTCCTCAATATAAGGGGCTTTTTGCTATGCCAGTGTACAAACTGCTGTAGAGCAGGTCTTACTCCTGAGAAGCCATCAGTTGAGGCCCCTGCTCCTCATGCAGCACTCAGCCAGAGCAAATCAGAACTTAAGGGAGGAAGAAGCATGAAGGGAGTCTTGAGAAGAAGAGAGGTGATATGGGAGGTTTCTGCAAGAAACAGAAGAGATTTTCACAGAGAAGCTTACCCTAAATTGTCAATGTCTTTTCCTCCTTGGACAGCACCTGAGTTCTGGATGGACCAAATGTCCAACAGCAGCTCCATCACCCAGTTCCTCCTCCTGGCATTTGCAGATACACGGGAGCTGCAGTTCTTGCACTTCTGGCTCTTCCTGGGCATCTACCTGGCTGCACTCCTGGGCAATGGCCTCATCATCACCACCGTAGCCTGTGATGACAGCCTCCACACCCCCATGTACTTCTTCCTCCTCAATCTCTCCCTCCTCGACTTGGGCTCCATCTCTACCATTGTGCCCAAAACCATGGCCAATTCCCTCTGGGAAACAAGGGCCATCTCTTACTCAGGATGTGCTGCACAGGTCTTTTGCTTTCTCTTCTTAATTGTAGGGGAGTATTGTCTTCTCACTGTCATGGCCTACGACCGCTACATTGCCATCTGCAAACCCCTGCACTATAGGACCCTCCTGGGCAGCAGAGCTTGCGCCAAAATGGCAGCTGCAGCCTGGGGCAGTGGCTTTCTCAATGCTGTGCTGCACACTGCCAATACATTTTTACTACCTCTCTGCCAGGGCAATGCTGTGGACCAGTTCTTCTGTGAAATCCCCCAGATCCTCAAGCTCTCCTGCTCAGACTCCTACCTCAGGGAAGCTGGGCTACTCGTGGTTAGTCTTTCTGTAGCTTTAGGGTGTTTTGTTTTCATCGTGCTGTCCTATGTGCAGATCTTCAGGGCTGTGCTGAGGATCCCCTCTGAGCAGGGACAGCACAAAGCCTTTTCCACGTGCCTCCCTCACCTGGCTGTGGTCTCCCTGTTTGCTGGCACTGCCATGGTTGCCTACCTGAAGCCCCCATCCATCTCCTCCCCATCCCTGGATCTGGTAGTGACAGTCCTGTACTCAGTGGTGCCTCCAGCAGTGAATCCCCTCATCTACAGCATGAGGAACCAGGAGCTCAAAGATGCACTGAAGAAGCTGATTCAGTCAGTGGTCTTTCAGCAACAATAAGCTGCCCATTTATCTTCTGAAGTTATTTCCAACTTATCATGGGAATCTCCTGTGATTTTCGCATTTTATCTGTAATAATCCTGGTTTTCCAGGAATGTCTGCATTCACTACACTTTTCCAGAGGCATGAACCAAGTTGGCCTGCCACAGAGGCCCTTGTACGTGTGTCTGGCACAATGGTACAGATGGTGTCCCATGACACAACTAATAAATGTAATAAAAGGGGTGGTGTCTAGAGGTTGGGGTCGTTTTCAAAGCTAAAGTGAAAAAAAGGTTGAAAAAATCGTTCCCCAGGAGGCCGTGCTGCTGTGATGGGGAGAATCATGCATTCAGAAGACAAGGGCAGGGGCAATGTGTAGGGAAGGAGGCCTGGACTGAGCCTTCATGTGTGGGTGCCCAGTGCCCATGAGATGGAGAATGATCAAAAGGGATCTTCCTAGGACTGTCTCCCTGGGACTTTCAGGCACCACAGCCTGCTCGCTCTGGCGAGCAGCACTGCCAGCACTGGGCCTTGCAGTGAGCACATGGAGGGGGTAAGAGAGGCCAGCCAGGGCAGCATGGAGACACTTCCCTATGGAAAGGCTCTCTGGTGTCTGAGGAAGAGCGCAGAAACAACTCTGTGCTTCCACAAGGATATAAATGACAAAGAGAATCTTATTTCTGCATGCACCAGCTTGGGGCAGGATGCTCCACCACTGGGGCAGTATGAGCAGACTTACGAGCCCCAGGGCCAGAAGACTTGTGCTGGCAAGATGGGCTGGCACAGAAGGGCTGCCAGCAGAGGGCAATAAGGATCTCTTGGAGGCAGGAAACACAGGGAGACACTCTCCTCCATCTCCTCATATCATCAGCCTGGGGCTGATGTGGGAATGACACCCCTCTGTGCCCCCTGGGAGCTGCTGTGCCCTTCGGAGGGGCTGGGACTTTGGTTCGAATGCCCAGAGCTCTGCAGCACCCTGCAGCGGGCACCACCATGGGTCCAGCCCAGACTGTGCTGCTGTGCTAGGCTGGGGAGAGGGCAGGGGACATGGGGAGAACCAGGTAGGGGCTGGGCTGGGCTGGAAAGTGCCCAGGAGAGGAAAATGCCGAAGGTAGCTGAGTTGTGTGACCATGCAGGGTGATGACCTGCACCAGCAGGTTTGTGGTGCAGAGCCAGGGCTTGTGGAAGGGAGCTGAGATACGCAGGTACAGAAGAGAGGAGGCCAGTCTCTACCCTTGCACACATGAGTAAACTGGGAAGTTGGCCCAGGGCATTTGTCACCTCTAGCCTCCCACACTGGCAATTTCCATCTGCGTTCACTCACTCCAGGTTTTTGGGCGAGTCCTGCTGTGAGGCTATCTATCTCCATCATCCTGCTGGGTTCAGCGCCTGTATCAGGAGAATACCCAGACCTGCCCAGCCTGTCTCCGGGCCCAGACCACAGCAGACCATGGAGCAGGGATGTCCACGAAAACTCCTGTTGGACACAGCCAGGGCAGGGCAGGGCAGGGCCTGGTCACTGGGGAAAGTTGCAAAACTAGGAGGGTTATGGGGGGATAGGGGACTGAGTGCTGTCATTGGTACCGTAATGGGGGGATGTTTCCACCTTCCTGAACACAGCCTGTCCCATGCTGTGCCTGTGCAATGGTGCCGTGGGATGACATGTGGGGCAGTGCAGCAGGGGCAGAGCAGGGACAGGGTGCTGACAGCAGCGTCCAGGAGGTTACAACAAAGAATGTATATGCATTGCCTTTGCTGTGCAGGTACGATTTTGTGAAAGCCGAAGTTCACCTGGAGTTGGCGTCTCCAAGGAAAGTCAAGAGCAAAATGTAGAGCTTCAATCATGTGTTAGAAACCAAGGCTGAACAAGGAAAATGTAGGGGAGCTGCTGAACAGGGAGGGTGATTTAATAATAGCAGATACAGGTGGGGTTGAGGGACTCAGCACATGCTTTCCTGAGCCTTTAACGAAAAGGTCTCCAGGCCTCCGTGCTCAGTGAAAGGGTTCAAGGAGGACACTATATATTGGCAGACACTTCATGAAATCCAACTGTTGTGGTTTAACCTGGCTGGCAACTAAGCACCACGGAGCTGCTCGCTCACTCCCCCCCTCCCTCGGTGGGATGGGGGAGAGAATCGGAAAAAAAAAAAGTAAGACCCATGGGTTGAGATAGAGACAGTTTAATAAGAGAGAAGAATAACAATAGTAATAATAATAATGGTAAGAGAATATACAGACTATATAAAACAAGTGATGCACAATTGCTCACCACCTGCTGACTGATGCCCAGCCCGACCCGAGCAGCAATCACTCTCCCCAAGTCGCCGTCACTCTCCCCCCTGCCCCCGACCAACTAACTCCCCCCGAGCATGATGTTATATGGTATGGTGTGGAGGAGTGGCTGAGTGAAAGAGGGCATGATTTAACCCCTTTCCACAGCCCCTGCTCCTAAGCAGATGTGGGCAGACCTATGACCAGAAGAGAAGGTGAAGCCCCTCCACCTGACAGATGATCCGTCCCAGTCACAGTAGCTATGTAGTATGTGTATAACGGTGTTCTACCAATCACAGTGTGACATGTGTGTATGTTATTGTTTTCTGCCTATATATACTTTTGTTAGCTGCGCAATAAAGGAGAACGACCATACTCATATTGAGATTCCATCGCTACTCCATGCCGGCTTCCCATTCCGACAGTATGGAATAGCTGTTTGGTCAGTTTGGGTTAGCTGTCCTAGCTGTGCTCCCTCCCAGCTTGTTATGTACCTGGCCGAGCAGGAGAAGTTCAAAAAGTCCTTGAGTAGTCTAAGCACTACTTAGCAACAACTGAAAACATCAGTGTGATATCAACATTCTTGTAGTACTAAATCCAAACCACAGCACTATGCTAGCTACTATGAAGAAAATTAACTCTATCCCAGCTGAAACCAGGGCACCAACAAATACAATTGCCCCCACAGGGGACTAAGCCCGGAAATGTCATAGGCTGGGTGTGTCCCATGGAAGAGTCTTGTTGGGCAGCAAGCTGGACAGGAGGCAGTCATGTGCCCTGGCAGCAAGGGAGACCAGCAGCATCCTAGGCATGCCAGGAGATCAAGGGAGGGGATTATCCATGTTACTGCATCCAGATTTCAGATCCCAAATATGGGAGAGATGTAGGCAAGCTGGAGTGGGTTTAGTGAAGGGCCCAAGATGGCAGAGGGATGGACCACTTGGTCTGTGAGGAGAGTCTGAGGGAGCTGAGCTTGCCCAGTCTGGAGAAGGGAAGGCTAAGGGGGTCCTCCTTGCAGCCTGCCAATACCTATGAGGAGGTTATGAGGAGCCAGGCCCTTCCGCATGTGCATGTTGGGAGGATGAAAGACAGCAGGTGGAAGGTGAAAAAGGATAAGTTCATCCTGGGCATAAGGAAATTTTTTTCCCCATGAGCTCAGCCAAGCGTTGGTACAGAGAGGCTGTGCAGTCTCTGTCCTTGGAGGTTTTCAAAATCTGACTGGATCAATTCTTGAACAACCTGGTCTGACCCTGTGCCTGGCAGGTTGGACTACAAATCTGCAGAGGTCCCTGACATATCTTATGCCCCTCAGGCCCTGTTTCTGGTTCGTACAGAGCAGATGTTTACAGGGCATGAACCTTCCTATGCTGTATGTGACCGTCTAAACCAACATCTAAACTAGTGAAGAGAGGTCAACACCTCAGTGTGACTTTCTCTCTGTAAAGACTGAGGAGTGTCATGGACAGTCCTGGGCAGGGACTTTTTTGGATGCATGGAGCTCTGTCTCGTCTCTTAGTGTTAGCCTGACATGTACTGATTAATGTGAATAAAAATTAAACAAATAAGTGAAGACTAGGATCTATGTCAAAGCTTTTAAAATTACTTTTGGTTTTGTTTTCTGTTGTTTTAATGTACTGGTCTTTGGGGGGGTTGTGTGTCCCTTATTTCTCTTTGAAAAAAGAAAGATGTTCACAACTGCATTTGGATGTGGGACACAAATATCCTCAGTTACAGGAACTCAGACACCTGGTGCCAGCACTGATGTCCTGGGACCCTCTTCCCAGGCTTCTGAGGGGCTCTGCTCTCCCGCAGGTCCTCTGTGATAGTTGCCAGTCCCAGGAAAACACCTAAAGTACATGGGGGCCCTGAAAAGTGGCACTGGATGTTTATGGTCGGACAACTGAGGTCTGCCTAGAGGGGTGAACAACTTTCTTCAACATGTAAAAGAATTTGAATACATTTTCATCAGATGAAACAATGGAGTACTTTTAATAAAATGGCAATGCTTTTCCACCATGCCAGAATGGGAATTTCCAGGAGGCCTCCTCCATGCACGCACTTGCCAATACTCTGCCGTTACACTGCATATTCAATCTACATCATCTTTCAGGTCTTCCCACCTGTTCCGATCAAAGGACCATGTTTAAGAGGGCATTTTTTCAGCAAAATATCTGGAGATTGCCCTTCCCATTGCTCTCCAGACTTCCTCTTCCCCTTTCTTTTTGTTCATTTAAACATCTCCCAGCCAGTTGCTGCTTTGAGCTTCAGGGAGTTAGAAGCTCGTCTTGTCTCTCAGAAGCCTAATTGACTCTTTAATCTACTCCATGGTGTTTATTTCTAGCCCTTCCTATATCTCTGCCCAAAAAGGTTCTTTTACAGCTATCCCTTGTGGAAGGTGGACATCATCAGGTGAAGCGTGGACTCAGCATGCAGTTAAGGAGTGGTTTACTATTCATTAAATTGTATTGTGTGCACCTTCTGTTTGTTGACAATGAATGGAAATCCTTCTGTGCCTGTGTGCAGGTGGGAGTGGGTGCAAAGGAGCTGTAAGATCACAAAGGTCTGATGTAAGGAGAAGTGATGCAAGTCCAATACAGAAATGGCGGGATTGGGAAAGTGAGGAGGAAGTTTGTTGATACAGTGTCTGGCCTCAAGGAGCTGCTTTTCCTGCCCACCCAGACCTCCACAGGGGACCCTCTGGATCAATATCAGCTGGAGCATGCTGCTATCACTTCTTCTGTAAAGTGAAAAATTATAAAAATATCCTTAAAAAGCAAAAATCCTTTCTTATTAAATGGTTGTAGAAATCTTCATCATTCATCATTGTCCTGAAACCTCTCCAGTTAGCTTGGCAATTCTTGAAGAATCAAAGAAAATTACGGGACTGTAATGAGCCCCATGGCGTATTTGGTCCTAAATCCACAAGTCTCAGATTGAATCTCAGAGGATGTTGAACAAACTGCTTGAGAAGGCCAAGTCAGAAGGAAATGCTGAAGTTTCTTGGAGTATTAATTGGCAAAGACTCTCCATGGACTTGTCAGTGTAGAAAATTGGAGGCGGCAATGAGAGGCAGGCAGAGGCACTGTGCAGGTGGCTCTGATGCTGAGTAAAGCCCTGATGTATTTATCATGACAAATACCAAGCCCTGACCACCACCCTGCCTGGGGAAGGGAGATTCTGTCCCTCATGCATGGCTCAGGGCTCTTCCCAGGGCAGTAGGATGTGAGCTTTGTGATGCCAGCTGAAGGACAAAAGTGTGACACCTCCCAGCCTCTCTGGGGGATCTGAGGAGGGACTGAGGCTCCAGTGCCATGAGGACAATGTGTTTCATCATAGGCCTTGGTGGCAGAGACATCAGCCATAGCCAAGGGGACAAAGACCTCAGTTCTGTTGGAGCCTTCCACCCTTGCCAGCACCCTCGGCCATCTCCACTGCAGGCTGTCCTACACTGTCCCACACCTGCACCTGTTTCCCTGCAGGCTGCAGACATGCTACCCACTTCCCCACGTTGTTATCACCCCAGCATGTCCTTACCTTCACCGATTTCTCTCTATCCTCAGTCACTGTTCCTTGAAGTACAAAGCTATGGGCTAATCACAGATTCCCTCTCAGTCACCTGTAGCAGCACAGCACTACCTTTTGAATGACATTTTTTCCTCCTCCTGTTCAGTCTGGACCTCCAAAGCTGCGGTTTCTGGTGGTTTTCCTTCCTCATATTCTTTCCCATTGCCAGAAAAACATGCAGTCATCTCTATAAACAACTTTCAAGCTTCCTCAAGCCACTGCTACACTATCCTGAGCCTCTGCTTCAACAGGCCTAAGAAGCCCAGGCCCCTCAGCCTTTCTATACGTGGCCCCCAACCCCATCTTGGCAGATCTCCTCTGGACCCTCTCCAATTCCTCCTCACTCCTCCTGAATGGGGAGCCCCCCTCCAGGACACACTATTCCAGATGTGGCCACACCAGTGCCAAGTCAAGGGGAATGATAACTCCCCTTGCCTGGGTGGCAATGCTCCTCCCAGTGCAGCCCAATAGGCCAATGGCCATATTCACAGTTAGCACCACTGACCCAAATGGCATCCCTTGTACTGCCTACTGAGGCATGGTCCTTGAGGTTGCTCCTCATCCAGTCAGGTCTGAGCCTGCCTTGATGTATGGGGTTGTTCTGCCCCCTTGGAAAATGTCTAGAGGTTTCTATTGACCAAATCCATTTCTCAAGGTCTGCTTGGATTGAAGCTCCATTATATCAGCTGTTAATATGTAGGTGAAGATGGAGATGCTCATTAAATGAAATTCCTGGCTGAGGTAGTAGGTATTACCATGGTGACCATCCCAGAAACACTGAATGAAGGTACTATGCAAGCAAAACCAGGGTCAGTGAGGAAAGGGTGATCAGAGGTGTGCTGTATGCGAAGGCATGAGGATGATCGAAGGGAAGAACCTGGGAGGGGCAAAACACAGGATAAGAAAATACAAGGTGAAGCCAAGGATATGATCAAGGCTGTTCTGGGGTACCTGCCAAGAAGCGCTTCACCCAAGGAAGACTGGCTTGGAGTGTGACAAGAAAGCTGCACTTGATCTGAGCATGTTTACACCTGACTTACTTCCATGGTCATGGAGAGTCTGAGTGCTTTGCATACCAGTATCAAGGCAAGATCCATAGTGGATGGAAACACAGCATTGTTTGGGCTGGAAGTGATCTCAGGAGGTCTCTAGTCCAACCCGTTCACAACAGAGTCACCTATCTGGTCACAGCAGTTTTGACAGGACTTTATTCATTTTGGGCCTGAAAAAATCCAAAGACAGATGGCACCAACTCTGGGAAACTTCACTGCACATTGGCCCTTGTCTCCCAGTCATGTACAGCAGTGAAGAGCATAACTCTTCCTCGTTACCTCCCAATAGGTGTGGGAAGGCTGTTATAAGGTCTCCCCAAAGCCTTCCTTCCTCCTGACTGAAAAAACAGCACTTTCAGCATCCCATAGTGAGAAAGCCAACCTTACAAATGCATGCCTGAGATGTTTAAGGCTCTTCCAATCCTGCTATATTCTCTTGGATATAGAAAGGACTCCAGGGTTGTTATCATCACCCTCCTGCTATGGTATTCTGCAAGCGTCACTCTCAGTTCTCATCATGATGTAATGTGCATGTGTTGTACGATATGAGGAGGGCACAATCTGAACAAGTCATTCAGGATTAAACTTTGTACTTTAAGTGTTTCAGGCCCAAGAGGCAACATTACACCACCAGGAGAGGACTGGTCTGGGGGATGCCATGCTTGGTGCTAACCCACATACAGAAGACGAATTCCTGACTCCAAGAATCACAGTAGCAATCACCAGGGGTAGCAGAATCACCAAACGATTCAGGTCAGAAGGCACCTTGGGAGGTCTCCAGTCCAACCTCCCACTCACATCAGGATGAACACTAAATTACCACCAAGTTCTTCAGGGCTTTGTCCAATGGTGTCCTGAAAATGTTTTCAGGGACTTTGTCCAAGATCATTTATGGACTCTTGGGACTCCTCCAAGGAAGCTGATGGTGCCTTTTGCTGCTAGGTAAGGGCAACTGCAGGATTCCTTGATTCCCAACAAGCTGCTATGAACTCTGTCCACTGTCCTTGATCAGAAGGTGCATTGCTGAGAGGCTGCTGAAGCTTCTCAGGACCTTGGACTATTACTCCTTGCTGCTCTTCTACGTAGGCATCAATGATACAGCCAAACCATCAAAGTACAGAGTATAACTAAATGACTCTGGGGGTGATGGTCAAGGACATGGTGGTAGTGTTCTTGATCTTGCTGGCGAGGAGGTTTGCACATTGG
This sequence comes from Butorides virescens, assembly GCA_017310255.1. NCBI lineage: Eukaryota > Metazoa > Chordata > Aves > Pelecaniformes > Ardeidae > Butorides > Butorides virescens. The sequence continues at coordinate 38,703 of JADKXX010010797.1, forward strand.
ACGGTTCCTGTGGGTCAACAATTGTGCAGCTAGTATGAGCAATAGGATTTTAGTTTCTGTGACCATGAGAACCTCTCTGAGGATCAGCGACTTTGTGGACAAGATGGGGGTAAAATTACCCCCAATAAAGTGGTGTAAAATGATCTTTGTTAACAGCGTGGCAATCTGGTGAAGAAGAACTTTACAGAGGGATTTGGGGACTTTGGAGGAGTGAGGAAGTGATGGGTGTGGTAGGCAAGCAAAGGATTATATAAACAAAAGAAGCATAACAAGCAACAAAGCAGGGCTGAAGTGGAATCGTCCCAAGCGTATGAACATAAATAAGGAAGTGCCTATGGGACAGCATTGCAATGAAAGTTCTCATACCCTTTCCAGAGCTGGGTACCTCTCTGAAGTGCCTGGACACTAATGCGTGCAGCCTGTGGAAAAAAATAGGAGGAATTAGGCATCTGTGGGCAATTCCAGAGCTATGATCTCATGGGAAAAGAGACATGGTGGGATAGATCACACAACAGGAGTGCTGGGATGCATGGGGGATGCATGCATGGATGGATAGATGGATGGATAAAAGGTGTTCAGGAAGGACAGGACTGGACAACAAGGAGAGAGCGTTTCCCTTTAAGTGAGAGAGCAGTGGAAAGGCATGGAGGTCTGCCTTGGGGTAGATGATGAAGCAGGCAAGAATTTATGGGTCAGGATTAGCAAGCATGCAGAGATGAGGTTAGGAGAGGCAAAGCCCACCTCAAGTTGAATCTGGCAAGGGACCAGAAAGGCAACCAAAAAGGCTTCTGCAAGTACATAAGCAGCAAAAGGGAGACTGGGGGGAAATGTGGGCACACTGGTACATGTGCCAGGGGCACTGGTGGCAAAAGACATGAAAAGGCCCGAGGCACTCAATGCCTTCCACACCTCAGCCTTTGCTGAACTCATTTCCCCAAACAAGCCCATGGACAAGCTGCCCAAGTATAGACTAGACAAGTGGAAGGTGAGGTGGATTGCAAACTCAATGAGTTGTTGGGCTCCCCAGGAATAACACCATGAATAGGTAAACACTGGGGGCTGGACAGCTAGAAAAATCTTTTCCAGAAAATGACCTCGAGGTCCTGGTGGACAAGTTGGACATGAGCCAGCAATGTGTCCTCACGATAAAGAAGGCCACCAGCACCCTGGGCTGCATCAGGACTAGACCCAGTACTGACCCCTGGGGAACACCACTAATTCCTGGCCTCCAACTAAATTTTGCACCACTCATCACCACCCTCTGGCCCCAGACATTCATCCAGTTTTCAGTCCACCTCCCTGTCTTCCTTTCCAGCCCATATTTCACCAGCTTCTCTATGGCAATCTTGCAGGAGACAGTGTCAAAGCTTTGCTGAAGTCATGGCAGATGATATCCACTGCTTTTCCCTCATTTAAAAGACCTGTCAAATAGTTGTAGATTATCAAGTTGGTTAAGCGTGACTTCTTTTTATTGAACTCATCCACCATCTGCCTGGAAAAGGTTTCCAGGATTAGCTGCTCCATCACCTCCCAGGGATCAAGGTGAGGCTGACCAGCCTGTAGTTCCCTGAGTCGTCCTTCTTGCCCTTCTTGAAGATAGCAGTGACAATTTGGTTTCCTCAGCTGTGCTCTGGGCTTCTTGACACAGCTGTGCTCTGAGCCTCTGTGAATGGGCTGGGGTCTGACACTTGGAGAGCCATGGTGTTAGGCCATTGTACATCCCATAAAGATTTGACCAGCTCAAACCCAGGGTTGGTATGAGGGAAGTGCCAGCAGTTGTGGTCATTGCTTTATGGCAACGAAATAATAGGGTGACCTATGCAACGCCTTCACATCTCATCACTTCCTGCTCTGTTTAGCCATGAAACATAGGTGTGCAATGTGCCACTATAAACACATTCTAGGAACACAGTTTCTCCATTCAAAGTGTTGGCAGGAAATATGTTTTGGAAATTACTGTATATATCGAAATTTACCTAGAGGGAGAGAAAGTGTCAGCATCTTGGTGGTCTATGTCCATGGTCTGTGTAAAAACTCATGAGAATTTATAGACAACCCTCAAAATTCTGAACCTCACTCTGACCCCATGATATCCCAAGCTTTATTGATGTCCTTCTGTCCTCACTGGCTGTTGCTTCAAACACAAAGCTGTGGGTTTCTGAAGATTTGCCAATGTCTATGAGTTCCCCACAACTCATTCAGCTTCTTTCAAAGTACTGGTAATCTTCTATCTTCAGCTTCTTTCAAAGTACTGGTAATCCTCTATCACCCAAGACATCCCAGCCCCAGAATTGCTTGAATCTTCAGTCGGCAAGGAGCACAGTGGCAGCAAGGCCAGTCCTGTGGTTCCGTGCTAGTTTGGGGCAGGCAAGGCGGTTCCTCGAGCCCGGGAGACCAGAGGGTGAGCAGAGGGACCCGTCAGGAGCTGGTAGCTCTCATGAGCGGAGGGTGACGTACGACTGATGCGGCGTGGGTGTTGCCAGAAGCAACAGCAGGAGATTTAAACGGCCCCCAGGGAGTGCGAGCGACCCGGAGCACAGCAAACAGGACAGGCAAACAGGGTGTGGCACGTCAGAAGGGCGTGGTGCAGCAGTTCGCGCAGGCAGGGCAAGCAGCAGGGGCTCTGCAGCCCACTTCCAGGTCTCCAGCCCAGGGAAGTGCTTTGTCTCTGGCAACATGGTGGGCAGTCGCCTCAGAGCTAAAACCACTGTTCCTACAGAGAAAGCCCTGCACTAGGTGTGCACAGATTGATGACCTGTTATGCCAGGTGGCCGAACTGCAGGAAACAGTTGAAAGACTGTGCAGTATTAGAGGAGCTGAGGCAGAGATAGACAGGTGGTTTCAGAACCATGCTCCTGTGGCAGATTCCACCGAGAAGGAGGCACCTTGGACCCTGGTGACTCACAAAAGCAGGACTCCACATCAGCCTGCACCCTCCACCATCTCAACCAGAAACAGATAAGAAGCCTTAATGGCTGAGGGCACACATGAGCAGGTCTGCAAAGTCCCTTGCAGGGGGAAACTGTATCAGCAACACATAGTGGACACCGTAAGAAGAAGCGGCGAGTGCTTGTAGTGGGTGACTCTCTGTTGAAAGGTATAGAGGGACCGATGGGTCAACCTGACAGGGAGTCAAAAGAGGTATGCTGCCTTCCAGGAGCCAAGGTTCGAGACGTGGCTGAGAGGATGCCACAACTCGTCAGGAGAATGGACTACTATCCACTACTACTATTTCATGTAGGTACCAACGATACAGAAAGCAGAAACCTGGGTAAAATCAAAGAAGACTTTCGAGCCCTGGGGGTACAAGTGAAAAACATTGGGGCCCAGGTTATCTTTTCTTCCATTTTACCAGTTCAAGGGAAGGGGGCGGCCAGAAATAGGCACATAATGTGCATTAACTCCTGGCTACGTGGCTGGTGCTGTCGTGAGGGTTTTGGCTTTTATGACAATGGGGCATTCTTCGTCGACTACAACCTGTTAGGGAGGGATGGGGTCCACCTCTCTAGGCGAGGCAGGGGAATTCTAGGCAGTAGGTTAGCCAACTTGGTACGGCAGGCTTTAAACTAAAGGACTTGGGGGGTGGGGTGCACAGTCAGGACACTCAGGCAAGTCGCATCCGATGGGGGAACAAGTGTGTCTGTTCAGAGCAGCAATAAATGTGCCGTAGCTGCCTCCCAACTTAAAAACCAGAAGACCAACTGCCCTAAAGGTAAGCTTGGCTGTGGCAGATCCTCTTTCATCCCTCCAGGGAAACCTACGTGCTCAATTGCCTTGCTGAAATGCATTTACACCAATGCACGCAGCATGGGGAATAAGCAGGAAGAGCTAGAGTTCTGTATGTGGTTGCGGGGCCATGATCTCATCACACTTACAGAGACATGGTGGGACAACACGCATGACTGGAACGCTGCCATTGATGGCTATGTACTTTTCAGGAAAGACGGGCCGGCGAGGCGAGGCATTGGAGTTGCTCTTTATGTGAAGGAGCAACTGGAATGTATTGTCCACCCAGGAGCAGGTGAAGAACAAGTTGAAAGCTTGTGGGTAAAAATTAAGGGACAGGCCAGCATGGGTGACACTGTGGTGGCTGTTTACCATAGACCACCCAACCAGGATGAGGAAGTAGATGAGGCCTTCTACAGACAGCTAAAAGTAGCCTCACAATCGCAGGCCCTGGTTCAACTATCCTGATATCAGCTGGAAGGATCACATGGCAAGGTGCGCACAGTCCATGAGGTTCCTGCAGAACATCGACGATAACTTTTTGACCCAGGTGGTGGAGGAGCCAACAAGAAGTAGAGCGCTACTTGACCTTGTGCTGGCAAATAAAGAAGAACTGGTTGAGGATGTGAAGGTAGGGGGCAGGCTTGGCTGCAGTGACCACGAGATGATAGAGTTCCGGATTCTGAGAGGTGGAAGCAGAACAACAAGTAGGACTGCCACATTGGACTTCAGGAGAGCTAACTTTGGCCTCTTCAGGGACCTACTTGGAAGAATTCCATGGGCTAAGGCTCTTGAAGGTAGGGGAGCCCAAGAGAGCTGGCTGTTATTTAAGCAGATCTTCCTCCGTGCTCAGGATTGGTGCATCCCTGTGAGTAGGAAATCAAGTAAACGAGGGAAGAGGCCTACATGGATGAACAAGAAGCTTCTAGTGAAACTCAAAGAAAAGAGAAAGCTCTATGGAACGTGGAAAGAGGGTCAGGCCACTTGGGAGGCATACAGGAATGCTGCCAGAGCATATAGGGAAGCAACTAGAAAGGCCAAGGTTCACCTGGAACTAAGTTTGGCAAAGGATATCAAGGATAACAAGAAGGGCTTCTTCAAGTATATCAGCAGCAAACGTAAGACTAGGGGGAAATGTGGGACCGCTGCTGAACGAAATGGGTGCCCTGGTGACAGAAGATACAGAGAAGGCAGAGCTACTGAATGCCTTCTTTGCTTCAGTCTTCACTGCCAAGGCTGGCCCTCAGGCTCCCCGGTCCTTGGAGGTAAGCAAGCAAGCTTGGAGAAAGGACGACCTTCCCTCGGTCGAGGTGGATCAGTTTAGGGATCTTTTAATTAAGCTGGACACCCACAAATCCATGGGCCCCGATGGAATGCACCTGCGAGTGCTGAAGGAACTCGCAGATGACATTGCTGAGCCACTTTAGATCATCTACGAAAGGTCGTGGAGAACAGGAGAGGTGCCTGAGGACTGGAAGATAGCCAATGACACTCCGGTCTTCAAAAGGGGCAAGAAGGAGGACGCAGGGAACTACAGGCCGGTTAGTCTCACCTCCATCCCTGGAAAGGTGATGGAACAACTCATTCTGGGTGTCATCTCCAAGCAAGTAGAGGAAAAGAAGATCATCAGGAGTACCCAGCACGGATTCACGAAGGGGAAATCATGCCTGACCAATCTGATAGCCTTCTATGATGGCATGACTGGCTGGGTAGACGAGGGGAGAGCGGTGGATGTTGTCTACCTTGACTTCAGCAAGGCTTTTGATACTGTCTCCCATAACATCCTCATAGGGAAGCTCAAGAAGTGTGTGTTGGATGAGTGGACAGTGAGGTGGATTGAGAACTGGCTGAACGACAGGGCTCAGAGGGTTCTGACCGGTGGGGCAGAGTCCAGTTGGAGGCTGGTAGCTAGCGGAGTTCCGCAGGGCTCAGTACTCGGCCCAGTCTTGTTCAACTTGTTCGTCAATGACCTGGACGAGGGGAGAGAGTGTACCCTCAGCAAGTTCACTGATGACGCAAAACTGGGAGGAGTGGCTGATACGCCAGAAGGCTGCACTGCCATTCAGTGGGACCTGGACAGGCTGGAGAGTTGGGCAGAGAGGAACATGATGAAAGTCAAGAAGGGCAAGTGTCGAGTGCTGCAGCTGGGGGCTGACTTGCTGGAAAGCAGCTCTGCCGAGAGGGACCTGGGAGTCCTGGTGGATGACAAGCTGACCATGAGCCAGCAGGGTGACCTTGTTGCCAAGAAGGCCAATGGTATCCTGGGGTGCATTAAGAGGAGTGTAGCCAGCAGGTCAAGGGAGGTTATCCTCCCCCTCTACTCTGCCCTGGTGAGACCCCACCTGGAGTACTGTGTCCAGTTCTGGGCTCCTCAGTTCAAGAAAGATGAGGAACTCCTAGAGAGAGTCCAGAGGAGAGCAACTAGGATGATAAAGGGACTGGAGCATCTCCCCTACGAGGAAAGGCTGAGAGAGTTGGGTTTGTTCAGCCTGAAGAAGAGAAGACTGAGAGGGGACCTCATCAACACATACAAATACCTTAAGGGTGGAAGTCACGAGGACGGAGGAAGACTGTTTGCAGTGGTGTCCAGCAACAGGACAAGGGGCAATGGGTACAAACTGAAACATAAGAGGTTTCAGTTGAATAAGAGGAAAAACTTCTTTACTCTGAGGGTGACAGAACACTGGAACAGGTAGCCCAGGGGGTTGTGGATTCTCCTTCTCTGGAGATATTCAAAGCCCGCCTGGATGAAGTCCTGTGTAACATGCTCTAGGAGAACCTGCTTTAGCAGGGGGGGTGGACTAGATGATCTCCCAAGGTCCCTTCCAACTCTTGCCATTCTGTGATTTCAGGCTAATGAAAAAGCAAAAGCTGCTTGACTGCTATTCTACAGGAACTAGCGAAACTCTTCATGATAAGCACTGTCCAGCCACCCCCCCGCCAGCTTCAGGCATTTGCTATCTCCCAGTCTGAGGCATAAATGCAGAACGCAAACATCTCCATTATCTCTGATTTTCACAGGAGCCTTCAGCCCTGACATATTCCCAGGAGTGACCTCCTCCTCCTCCACTCACAGACATCAACTGCTTTTCATTTCTCTGCTGAAACATAATTGCCCTCCAAAATGGCAGCCCATTACTGTTCTCTGGTACAATCCATATTGTACCCCCCACCCTGCTCCTCCTGGAAGACAAAGGAGGAGTATTCTCCCACTTTGCCAGCCAAGTCTTGCCTTAAGAATGCAGGGAAAGTATGGAGGAGCTTCCCCTGTGCATTCATAGTGCACTGCACAAAGACAGTAAACCTGTAAACCCTCTAAACTATGAGGAACCCAAAAATATAATCTCCAGTTCATTGTCAGTTATGAGTCCTGGTTCAGCCTGTCCTTGTATTTCTTTTTCTGCCTTCCCAAGTACAGCAGAATGAAAGACCAACCTGATAACCAACCAGTTAAAACAAAGCAGAAAACATAAGTAGTTACATCTTAATATTTTTTTATTTTATTTTATTTCATGGCCTTGGTTTTAGAGGAAAGCTGGAGATGACTCAATTTCTCTGGTTGCTCACAAAGAAATGTGGCCGCACAGACCAAGTGTGACAACAGGACCAAAAAAGAACAGAGAAAGGAAAGCAAGAGCAATTCAATGCATGTCAAGGCAGCCCTGACCAGCAAGCTCTTTTGAAAAGCCCACCTAGTTTTCTAGAAATATTTTACTCCTAACTGAAGGCCATAGCCTCTCTGTCTGAAGATTAGCATGGCCCTACACTGGAGGCTGCTATTTCTGCTAACAGTTACGGGACAATTGTTGCTGTCCTGTGTAGGTTGTGGAAGGTGTATGCAGAAAGGTGACTTCATGTTTTAGTGTGAAACTGAATAGCGGATCCTCCTGGTTCATATCACGTTTAGTGTGGCTGGAGAGGATTCTATTACTGAGACTGAGTCATAGATACTTTGTTTTGTTTTGTTTTTCTCTTCCCTTCTTTCTCTGCACCTATGGACATGCTCAATTAACCCCAGTCAGCATCCAAGCACCACCCCGCCTCTCACTCACCCTCCTGCCCTCCCCGTGAGGTTGGGAAGAGAGTCAGAAGGGCAAAAGTAAGAAAACTCATGGGTTGAGATAAGAATAGTTTAATAATTGAAAAAATAATAATAATAATAATAATAAATGTAATGAAAAGGAAAACAAGCAAAAAAAAAAAAAAGAGAGGTACAAAACCCAGGAAAAACAAGTGATGCAACCACTTACCACCCACCAGCAATGCCCATCCCATCCCTGAGTGACGATCATTGCTCCCCAGCCAACTCCCCCCAGTTTCTATACCGGGCATGACGTCATATGGTCTGGAATACCCCTTGGGCCAGTTGGGGTCAGCTGTCCTGGCTGTGCCCCCTCCCAGCTCCTTATGCCCCTCCTCACTGGCAGAACATGGGAAGCTGAAGAGTCCTTGACATAGTATAAGCCCTGCTCAGCAACAACTCAGACATGAGTGTGTTATCACATCATTCTCATGCTAAATGCAAAACACAGCTCTGTGCCAGGAGGAAAACTGGATCTATCCCAGCTGGAACCAGGACACCCCTCCTATCACTTCTTCAGCCCTTATAAACTCCTAGATCTGTGGAGAGGGTAGAGATCCCCTGCAGCAACTGGATCCTTCCTGGCTTTGCCTCATTTCTACACCAGGACCCAAGTGCAGGATTTAAGCATGAGGGGGATCTTCAACATTCTTCATGTCCCCTAAAGAGCTCTAGGTGCTCTGTGCTAACCCAGGAAAGAGCTTGCCTCCAGTCCCTCCAGCAGCTCTCCTTGCTGCCCCTAAATCCCTTTGGGTGTCTAAAGCACCTGGAGCAGTTCTCCCTGTTCCTACAGCTCCCCGGTCAGCCTCTCTGTGCTGGGTGGAGCAGAGCAGTGGAGAAAGCCCTGCTTTGTTTCCAAATGAAACTCGAGTCAACCTGCACACTGAGCAGTGTGGGCAATGAGCCAGGGACCGGGGAGCTCTCTGATGGACTCACAGCTCTGAGGGCTCTCCCATTTATCAGCACTGGTACCGGAGCATCCCTGTGGGACCTCAAAATATGTGGTGGGCAATAGGATTCTCCTATGGTCACCTGGTCCATTTTGCCCAGGGTTGATGTTCCTCCCAGGTAGGGATCCTGCTCTTCACCGCACAGGAGTAGGAAGACTGCCTGCTGCATTTCAGGGTTTGGGGCACAGCTCACAATGATATGGACATAGAGAAGCCAGAAGTGAAAACCCTCCTGCTCCCTCCCAGATCTGGTAGCCATGGCCCTTGGCTGGGGGTGGGGCCACAGGTTTGGGCCATGCTGAGGGAGCAAGGACATCACTCCCAGGGAGAAGACACTCTCCACATTACCATGCCTGTCCCCTCCCAGCCATCAGCATGACCACAGCCATCTACAGGGCCACAGCCTTGGATAGGAGGTTCAGAGATACCAGTATGAGGGGCCCTGGGGAGACAAGAGAGGTCCCTGTGTTTCCTGTGCAGGCTGAGCCTTACAAAAAAAGGAATGTGGTTTCTTGTCCCCACCCAGACCAGCAGTGACGAATGTTTCTAAATCCCCATTGCGTGAAGTACACGTAACTGCAAAGGAGCTGATCAGAAAAGGCTGCAAATCTGCCTGGAGGTGCAAGGAAGTCTGAGCCTTCGGCGCTGGAAGGACAGGGCATTTCTCTGCTGTCTCAAAGAGAGGAAGTTCTGAGCCCTTCTCAGCCCTACAATTTTACTTTCCTACTTCACAGTGCACCATGCAAATTCCTCTGGGGAAGACTGCAATGCTCCTCTGGATGCTGGTCACTACCTTTGCTGCAGCCCTTAAAGGTGAGAGCCCCCCCTTTTCTGAGAAGAGGACAGGGACATGGGTTTGTTTGTGTTTCCCTCTGCCTGGGACCTGTATCGTTCCCAAAATACTTTGCCCTTTCCTGCCCTCTCATAGGATGTGTGGAGGTTGATAGCAGGATGGAGACCTGACATAGCCCTGCATTACCCCACCACTGGGCATTGAAGAGGTGTTCAGCAGCCCCAGGGATGGAAGGGATGGGACCCCAAGCTGGGTCTTCCTGACCTAAGCGGATCTGAGCTCTGCCCTTTCATGGTATCTTGACCCCTCTCTCCAGATCCCCAGAGCATCATTCAGCCCTGCACTGTCCTGCTGTGGGTGGGAATGGGGGGGGAGCCAAGCTGGCTCTGGGCTTAGCTCTGGCTGGAGAAGAAGGAGCAGGGGCAGGATGCTGTCATGCGTCCTCTTGGCACAGGGCCATTTCTGTGCCCGGGTATTTCCATGCCCTGCTGTAACACCTATCCCATGCTTTCCTGCTCTGTCACTTCTCATTTATCCACATATTGGGGCATACAGCCCACGGAGAGAGAAAGGTTGTGTGGGGGAACAGGGACAGCTTTGGAGTTTTAACTTCCCCCTGTAAAAGGGACAGGAGCAGGCTGTAGCCCCCCACCATTCTTATTCCCTTTTACCAAACATGATGTGCTGGAGAGTGGTAGGGAGCAGCCCTGCATGAGGGGCACAGCAGATGAAAGTGAAAGGGGGGCTTTGAGCACCCTACACCTATCCTCTCCTTGCTGTGACTGTGGCCGTGTGTCTTGCAGATGTGAGCCCTCAGGTGGGGCTGGTGGCAGGCTACCACTACCAGGTCCAGTGAGCCCCTGCCTGCCTTCTACCTCCAGCCCCTCCAGTTTCCACCCCAGGGCACTGAGCTCCCTTGCACAAGAGACAGTGAGAAGCACCACAGGAGAGCCAGACACTCCTGTGGATGCAACAGGAGGAAGAGGAGGGGTACTGCTGAGGAAGAGGGAATACAGCAGGGGATGCCTCTCTTTCTGCTGAGCCTGGGATGGAAGAGCCTAGCAGGGCCCAGGAGGGTACACTTAGGCCATGGTCCCACAAAGGGTGCAGATGAGCACCAAAGATGAGCCCAGCACGCTCTGCCCACCTTTACCCATGCAGCAGCTGGGACTGGTTTGTCCCCTGGGCTGGTGTTCCCAGTGCTGCTGGGGTGGGTGTGATGGGTCCAGAAGGGTCACAGGCTCCAGCTGCCCAACTCAAGTCTTTCCTCTCCCTTCTGGGAGTCAAGGGTTGGGCTCTGCTCCTGCCTGTGTCCCTTTGAGGTTTAGTTTCTCTTCTCCCTGCCCCAAAACAGAAGGACATGATCCCACAGAGGATGGGTCCTTGCCCCTGACCTTGTCCACACAGCACTGCTGGGAGGTGAGAGCCATGGGGGAAAGGGAGAGAGACAGACAGAGTAGGCTTAGGCTGCCCCTACTCACCTTGGCCTGCTATTGCCCAACTAAATGCCACTACCTAAGATGAATCCTTGCATGGAAGTCATCTTCCCTTTTCAGGTGGGGTGGGATGCTGGTGCAGTGCAGATGAGGGAAGTTTTCAGAGATTTTTTTCTGAGCATGGAGTAATGGGAAGACATTCCTAGATAAAGCCAATAACTGCCCCAAGGAGCTGTGCAGAGCCTCACCCTAGGCAGCCTTGGGATTTCCGAGGTGCAGGTCATTTCCTGGAGAGGTTTAAGAGCCCTGTGCTTCTTGTCCCTCTGGGACTCATGTGCAACTGACAAACCAGCTCCCCATGTGTCCATGCCCAGCCTGATCTCTGCACTCTCTGTGTATGGGGGTGTGGGTCCAGGCATAGCTGGTGAAGGGAGCAGGACTGAGAAGGGCTGTGGTCTCCATGTTCTCCTTCTGCCAAGCTTCTGATTCGTATTTAAAGGTATTGCATGTTTGCCAGCAATTACCCAGATTCCTGTGCATCTCCCGCCTCAGCAGTCCTTTGGGCAGCACAAAGAAATATGGGTCTGAGGTGTCTGGGCAAGCCACTGCCTCCAGCGATAACTCCTAGAACTAAAGGCCAAAATTCTGCACCTTCCAACCTCAGGATGGACTACTATGCCCATGAGCTTTCTTCTAGACACTCATCCTGCGTCTTTCCAGGTACCATTTACCCCATAAAGATGGTGGCTTCTGGTCCCAAGGAGGGGAAGGTCTCTGGATCACTCCAACTCATCTGTACTGTAACAGGAGCACCTCTGGATAGCCGTCAGTATGACTGGAATTGCGTCCGTCAGGCCCCAGGAGGTGAGCTGCGATTTCTAGGCTGGATCTATCCTTTTGGGAATAACACAGGCTCTGCCCCACCCTTCCAAGGCCGGCTCACCATCTCTGCAGATAAATACAAAAACAGGGTCTCCCTGCAGCTGCACGCCCTCACAGCCTTGGACACAGGCACATATTTTTGTGCCAGGCAGCACACAGTGATGCCAGCGGGGGGAGACACAGTGCAGAAAGAGGGAGGGCTGCTGGGGAGACAGGGCCCTTCCACAAAATGACAGTTGCCTCTGGGAAATATCTGTGACATCTGGGATTAACAGATGCTGGGACTCCCAATCTATCTGTGGGCAACTGATTTTCCAGTAAAATTTGACATTTATAATGGAAGTTAGAAATAAAGTTTCATGTGTGAATAGTCCCATGGGCAAGTCAATCCCCAAACTCCTCACACAGCTCAGACATTTCACCTCCATTCACAGACTTCCCCAGAAGCTACCATCACAGCTACCCTGGTGCTCCTTCAGCCCAAGACACTGGGGGCAGAGGGACAACCTCAGGGTACCTCTCTGGGCAGGGATGCTGTGTAGGGGCCGCAGGAGGGCACACCGTTCCTTCTCTGTGCAGCCCAAATCTGCCCCAAGCTGCCTGTCCAACACCTTCCTGTGACGAAGCAGGTTGCACCCTTGGAGGGTAGGTACCCTCACAGCTCTGGGCACAGGGGAGTGGATGGATGCTTGGTCATATACTGGACCAGGGCTGGGGCCTGAGCAGTGCCACTCGCTGCAGCACATGTAAAACCTCACTGCACAAGGGGAAAGGCTTTTGGGCAGATGGGGCTTTTGGGGTGGGAGGAACCTGCAAGCAAGGGACCATCAAGAGAGTGGAAGGTGCCTCTGAGGGCAGAGAGGTGGTGGAGGAGAAGAGGAAGGAAGAAGGCAAAGGTGGACAGTGGTACCCTGGTCTGCATTAAGCAAAGCATTGCCAGCAGGTCGTGGTCCTTCCCCTCTGCTCAGCACTAGTGAGACCACACCTGGAGAGCTGTGTCCAGTTCTGGGCTCACCAGTGCGAGAGACATAGAGGTATTCTGGTCCATGAGAAGGGCCACAAAGATGATGAAAGGACCGGAGCACCTCTTCTATGAGAAAAGGCTGAGAGAGCTGGGGCTGTTCAGCCTGGAGAAGAGAAGGCTCAGGGGGCATCTTACAAGATAAAAAACCAGAATAGAATAGAATAGAATAGAATAGAATAGAATAGAATAGAATAGAATAGAATGGAATAGTTCAGTTGAAAAGGACCTACAACAATCATCTAGTCCAACTACCTGACCAATTCAGGGCTGACCAAAAGCTAAAACATATCATTAAGGGCATTGTCCAAGTGCCTCTTAAACACTGACAGGCTTGGGGCATCGACCACCTCTGCAGGAAGCCTGTTCCAGGGCTTGACCATCCTCTTGGTAAAGCGATGCTTCCTAATGTCAAGTCTGATCCTCCCTTGAGGCAGCTTTGAGTCCTTCCCACGTGTCCTGGTGCTGGATCCCAGGGAGCAGAGCTCAGCACCTCCCTCTCCACGTCCCCTCCTTGGGAAGCTGCAGAGAGCACTGAGGTCTCCCCTCAGCCTCCTTGTCTCCAAACGAGACAAACCCAGAGGCCTCAGCCGCTCCCCAGAGGACACGCCTTCCAGCCCTGTCACCAGTTTGATTGCCCTCCTCTGGACACATTTGAGTACCTTCACCTCCTTTTTTAGTTGTAGGGCCCAGAACTGCAAACACTACTCCACGTGAGGCCACACTAACATTAAATAAAGTGGGATGATCACCTCATTTGACCAGATGGTTATGCTATGTTTGATGAACCCCAAAGTGTGGTTTGCCCTCCTGGCTGCCAGAGCACACTGTCAACTCAGATTACATCTGCTGTCAACCAGCACCCCCAGATCCCTTTCTGCAGAGCTGCTCTCCAGCCACTCCTCTCCCAGTTTATGCTTGTGCTGAGCATTACTCCATCTCAGGTGCAGAATCCAGATGATGAGCTCATTGGGTGGACTCACTGGGTGGACTCAGGGAGCAGTAGCTTCTCTATGCTCTGTTTTCACTGTTTAGATTACTGTGGGGTTACTGGTTTCCTCTAATCTTCCCATCTTTGCTTGGTGTCTGCGTTTAAAGTGATTAGACATTAAATTGATAACCTAACACTGATCATGTAGGGAGATCTATTAGCCATGTTGTTGGCTTTGGCTCTGTCTGCTGCTTTCCAGGCTTTGGCGCCTAGCTGGGAGTGGAATGCAAGAGTGTGCAGATGGTTGCTGGCTTTTGGGAATATGTGTGTTGTGTATTTGCAGGCCTTTCCTTTTCAAAGTAAGACTGAAGCTACAATGTCCTTGGCTTCATCACCCACCTGAGCTACTGCCTGTGGGAAGGGATTGAACTCTATCTCCAACCTTCACATCTGCCTTTGTCTTTCCAGGTATATTTTACCAGCTACAGATGATGGTGTCTGTCCCCAAGAAGTTTGTCAGATCTCTCGATCAGTCACACCAAATCTGGTTTGTCCATCCATATCCTGCGTTTGGCACTGGGTTCCTGAGGCACACTCAGGACTGTAGGAGGATCTGTCCAAGTAATTTTATAGACTCTGCCCTGTCACCGAGGCCAAGTCACCATCTCTTCTGGCAAAGCAAGAACAAGATCGCACTGTAGATGCATGGTGTAGCAGCTGTGAGATGCTCCTGTGCCACTCATACTGACATAGGGAGGATGGCATCAAATCAGCGATGTTATACACTGGAATGGTCTGCTGGAAAAGCAAGCTGAAAGGGTGCATTTTAATGAGTCAATGTGTTCTTTGGCCAGGATGACTGGAAGGAATTAAGATACTGGTATGTGTTGGATTTAGGGACCTCTGAAAGGGAAGAATAGAGCAAGATATTGAAGAAAAAAATTACAGAGCAATAAGCAATATACCTGAGTGTCTCACCCAGCTGTGCTTTGAAAATATGGCTGTGGCATAATCTGGTGTGAATCTGGCCATTTATCTCCTGCACCGTGCTGGGACCTGGCCATGTCACAGCCTTTCCAAACGAAACTGCTGTCCTGGAAGGAAAATGTAGCACCCATTCTTGTTTGTCGCTGGCATCTGCTGATGCCACCTCCTAAGCCATCCTTCACACACATTCAGTAAGTCCTGGGGCAAGAGGAAAAAAGAGATTTCAAGGTTGAATTTAGTCTTTTCATTACTTTCTTGAGGCAGTCACAGATCAGAAGCTGAGAAGCTCTTACAGCACTGGGCAGAAGGGGGAGACTCAGTTTGAGAAGTGAGAATTTGTGACACAGATTGAAGTTGTGCTTGGAAATTCAGAGGCTGTGCAGTGAAATGCATGTTGCGTGTCTCAGGCACGACCCATCTTCCCCTGACTGCTCTAGCTCTCCTCCCATGCAAGTGGGCATCTGGGGATCCCTGCTGCCTCGTGATTTTCCTTCATGCATGTCTCTCTATTTCCACAGTGTAATTGCTTATTTATGAAAATTGTGCGTTTACAATGAAACAGAAGTTATTATTAGCTTTTTGCTTTCTGTTTGTCCGAGATGTCCATAAGAGTTTCAGCATGGAAATATTTGTTCTCTGAAGAGTTTGGGGATTTTCTGATGTTTTCAGGGCTTTTATATTTTTTTAATTCTCCCTCCTCGTTGTTTTCAGATGCCTGTTCCCTGTCAACCTTGTAGCATTTGTCCATGGGAGGGGGAAAGTTTCAGAATCTGTCACCCCAGAGAGTGCTGTTGTTACCTCCTGACTACAGCTGTCCCTTTGTGGTCTGGAGACCTGCGATGTAAGTGATCAAGGTGGTTATGAGGTTTATGAATTAAGCAATGTACCCATAAGGAACTAGTAATACCGTAAATAGGCTAATAAACCAACTACTATTACTAGTATTATTAATACACAAGCAATGCTGAATTAAAAATCTATTATTTAATATTAGTACTGACACACAAGTATATTACTGTAAAGAAATTTTATAAATCAGACATAAGCACTGCTAAATTGCAATTCTGTCACTTTTCCTCCTGCACCTACTATGAAGGTAAAAGCCTCTCTCTCCTTTCAAGTTTATCCTTTCTTATTTAAACTTCCCACACTGAGCCTTTTGCCCATAGACCTCTTGGAGAGTCCAGCATTTTGTTGAATGTTGTTCCTTACAGAGCCCTGGAGGGTTTGCATCCACCGCCATCTGTAGATATCCTACTGCCACAAGATTTCCTCTGCCCAAGCTCTTTGTTCTCCACCCAACTTTATACCATATTCCACATTTTTATCTTTTGCTGAACATAGCTTTTAGCCACCTTGGCACTTCCATTTTTTTCTTCTCACACTCTTCTCAAATAAACAACCTGCCACTAATTACCTTTTTTTCTCATTGGTCCCAATTCTATTACTTTCATACCCAAATTTGATATTTGTGACACTATTACATAGCAATTTTGGACCCATATGGTATTACTGATGCTCTCAGGCAGATGAAGGCAGCTTTCCATCCCCAGACTCCCTTCTGAACCTCCAGAAGGGAGTCTTGCATTTCATTTATGATGTTATTCATTTTTTAGACAGATTTATCTCACTTTAGCCCTGACTCCCCTACCTAATTCTAAATGAGCACTGTCAGTGTCTCATCATGTGCGCAGAAAGCTTGCATACCAGAGCAATAAAAACCCTATTTTGTGCTCACGATATACCTTTGCCCTTAAACAGTTTTCATCACACGCCTGGTTCCTATCAATCAATCAGAGGCCTTAGATGGTTCTGAGGCCTGGAATCCCTGCGTGACCTCTTCCTCTCAGCCATCTACAGAAAGTCCATGGGCACTGGTACAAGAAAAATCTATCAAAAAATCTGGGGTGGAACTTTTTTAGGTGTGTGAAGGACCACATCCCATCCTTCCAAAACTGGATCAGCATCTCCGGAGACATGTCCCAGAAACCATTCTGGGATGCACTGGGAGTACCTACCCAAAAGCAGCATTTTGGCTAAGGGCATAGATGACCAGCGGTCCCTTCTCTGCCCCCCTTCTTCACCCTGTTTTGCAAGGGCTGAAACAACAGCATCAGTCCTGAAAATCAGGCAGAGCTTTTGGGGACAGCTTTGTGATTTGGAAACGCTGTGGGGTGATGCCTGTGTTTCTGCATCTTTCCTTGCAGGAGAAAGCCAGACTCTTAGAATCACCAAAGCACTCAGTCACAGAGGTCCAGGTGGGAAAGGACTCCTGGAGACCACCTGGTCCAAATTTCTGGTAAAAGCGGGGAGTTAGATTAGGGAACCCTTGTGAAGAAAGTACATCCATCTCTTCTGTAACTACCTTTTAGAAGTGGTTAGAACCTTTTAGCCTTCTCTTTTTCTAAGCTGAACAAAGCCAATTCCTTCAACTTTTCTTCATGTTCCAAGCCCTCCAACCCTGTAATCTTGGTGGCCATTTGCTGGACCCTTTCCAGTTTCTCAGTGCCTTTCGTGAATGAGTAGGACCAGTGCTGGCCACAGCATTCCAGGTGTGGCCAAACAAATGCTGACTATGGTGGAATAATCATATCCTTTGATCTGCTGGACATGTTCTTAGTGATGCAGCACAGAATATGGTTTGTTTTCCCTACTGCTAGGACGCACTGGTGAGTCATGTTCAGGACCCCACGTCTTTTTCATCATAGCTACTCCTAGCCAGCCAGCCCCCAGCCTGTGCTACTGCTTGGGATTACCCTGTCACAGCTGTAGGACCTCCTTCTCTACCTCATACACTAGCCTTTTGTCACCAGGTGTCCTTTTCATCCTCAGACAACAGCCTCTTAGGACAGAGAAAATCTCCAGATCTTCTTCCCACTGGGGCGAAGGGATCCAGAGGAGAGGATCGTGCCGGGGAACCCTTCCCACAGTGGTAAAACTGTGGCAAAAACCACAAAGGTGAAAAGCACAGGGAGAGAGAGGGGACCCCAGGGCACAAAGGAGAGGGCTCCTGATGAGCAGCAGTTCTGGCCCAGCGTGGGTGGGGACAGGAGGGACAGTGGCCCAACCCCCTCACATACAAGAGCAGCCCTCAGGGACTGCGGCAACCAGGGTGGGCAAACAGCGCATGGCACATCAGAAGGGCGTGGGGTGGCAGTTTGTGTGGCAGTTTGCGCAGGCAGGGCATGTGGGCAGGGTGTGCGGGCAAGGTGCAGTCCCCCCTCCTGGGTCTAAGTGTCCCCCCCTCCTGGTCACTCGATTATTTGCCATTGGTATCCCAGAAGAGGACCCAGCCATGGTTTCCACCCACCTGGAAGCTATCTTCAGAAGGAATGTGGTAATCCAGACAGAATCCCCACACAAACAGAAACAAGCATCTACACCAGGTCTGTGGCTGCAGAGGTGCCTGAGCCTGTCACTCATACTGGAGGGCATCAAGGACAACGGCTGTCTCCGGTGCGACCAGCCTGGTGGCAGAGCTGAAGGAGGCAGTGGGAAGGTTAAGGAGTATTAGGGAGTGCAAGAGGGAGTCAAGCTGGTGCAGCCAGACCCCACCATCCCTGAGGCCAAGGCAGCAGATGGAGGCTCCACAGGAAGCAGAGGATCCCCTGCCCTCTTGCCACCAAGCAGAAGGAGGGGACCCAAGAGACAGTGGGGAATGGAAACAGGTCCCTGCTCGGGGCAGCAGGCGAATCCCCTCCCGGCCTCCCTCACCTTCCCAGTGATATGGGGCTCTGGAACTTGAGGGCCAGGCAATAATGTTTCTCTGGTGACTTGCTACACCAGTTAATGAGTAATAACAGCTCAGAATGGGCCACCAAGTGGAGATCAAACAATCCGGTGGATGCTCTCCACCTCATACAACTCAGCCATCTGAGCCCAAAGTGGTGGTGGGAAGACTTTACCTTCTATGACATCTGACTGTGGAGGTCCTCCAGGGACACCCTAGAGCAAGCTCATGTGGTAAGAACCACAGTATTTAACAGCCTGCTTCTTTTGACTGCTGCCACTGACAACTATCCCTCCTGTCAGCAAGGAAAGTGAATGTAGGGATAAAAACTTTTCTATAACTTTTAATGTTTGCACTATTATTCATTCTTTCACAAAGGCAATAAAATCCAAGCTCCTTCATAAGGGTGTGATTGTTGCATTGTAATTTATGTGAGTTTAACCTGTCATGGCCTAAACCATGCCAATACCTGCCTCCCTGTATTTGCAAAAGAACAGTCAGTTGCATGCTGTAATCAGAACATTCAAAAACCACACTGAATAGTGCAGTTAAGTCCTAAAAGACCTTCTTTTTCACTCATTCTGCACTGCCTTTAATTCACTTGCAAATTTTGCTCTAAATATTGGCGTTAAAATTTACAGCAAACACAAGAACAGCAGCACAGGCTTCCATAAGATCAGTGAAGTACAGCTTTGTACTGTGAATTTGCAAGATAAAGCAATCATCTCCACACACAAAGGAACACAGATGTACAATGGCAGGTAGGGAAACCCAAATAATCCCCTGACCCAGCTTCTTCCAGGCCACCACAGGTGGTTGGCTCATGCAGGGCTTATGTCCACAAACATGAAGGAACGGAAGAGGCACAGTGGCAGATAGGTGATCTCCAGTAACGTATTCAGAAAAAGAGGGCCCCTGCTTCATCTCCTCCTAGGGATGTCCCAAGAGAGCCATCAGCCCCATGGTCCAGGGGTGAAACTCATCGTTCTCTGGAGCACCTTTCAGACTTAGGGGAGCGTTACTGCGTTGGGGGTACAAGGCACATTATGAGATGCTCGGAATAGCTCAGGATGTTTGCTGGAATAAACAAGTCAGGAAAAGGGAGGGATTAAGGTGGTTTTGGGAGGAACAAATAAAGGAAAGCAGAGGGGAAAAGGGATAAAAGGGGATGGTCATATATAAATAGATGGATATTCAGTAAGCTTGTCTGACCGAGTCCTAGACCTGATCAGTGCAGTCTGTCCTGTCTTCTCATTAAACTGAAATGTGAACTGGAATCTGGGTAGAGGCTGAGTAATATTTTCCTTGCTTTTGCAATTTAATGTATTTTCAATTTAATTTAATGTGAAAAAAATTGTTTCTGACAATGTGTCCTTGCAACTCCAATAGTCTATGCATCCCATATAGGAGAGTCTATGGAAGGACTAAGGTAGATACACCAATTCCTTGGTATCTTACCACCTGTTGAGTTTAGCCGCTCTCATTTCCAGATGCCCTTTCTCATGCGCAAAGAAATACAAGGGATAGAAAAGATCTCTGAGTCAGTCACCTGCAGCATCCCTGGAATACCTCTCACTGATTGCAGCTGTGATTGGGGCTTTACTATATTCTCTCTTGAAAGTCCAATGCAGTGCTTCATCCTTCCAAAGCCAAGTCATCAGCTCTGCAGATCCTCCTTCCGGGAAGAGCGGGACAAGAAAAGGGTGAGGAGGTTGAAATGTTGTCAGTTTTTGATCACTGTGCACAGAACCAGTTTCTGACTAGTCTTCTCAAGGCACATTTGGCTTTCTGTGAAATGGCTGAAGGTTAGCTTCATGTTCTTTAGGGAATCCCACAGGTAGCGTAGGCAGGCACAGTAAATCAGTCCCCACTCCTTATCTCTGCATATACCATTTAGACAGTGAGACCATATCAGAAGCTGAACTGCAGAACCGTTTTTCTTTACAAAATGATTAAAAATGTCTTATAGATATTGTTAGCTCTGTCTCCACATGACTATGTATTCAGGGGGGTCAGCATACACGTCTATATTTGGAAGGCCTTTTGAGTGTGGGCACAAGGAGTCTCCCCACAGAGAGATGTAATGCACACCCACTTCTTCAAGGGATATGTCATCTTCGGTTCAGATGATTTTGACTGTTCTTACAAATGAAAACTGTAGACATACCCAATTATTGTTGTGGTATGAAAGGAATGGATGTGCAAAGATCTAGGCTCAGGCTAGACTGCTACAGAAATGTGAGCATGGGTTAAAGTAAGAGTAGGGACTGCCTGGGGCCCAGGAATCATGCTAGGGGTTTTTTTCATGGAAAGAGGCAGCTGAGCCTTTCTAGTGTGGGCTTGTGGTAATCAAGCAACCATGCAGAAAGAAGTCATCTACTACATCTCTCCCAAGTCAACCCTTTTCCTCCTGGGGTGCCATCCCAGATGCAAAATTCCTTCATCACCTTTTCACTTTCCTGCCCTTACTTCCCCTTCTCTTTCCTCTTCTTCCTTAACTCAGGACTGAGTTTCGGGATTCAATGTTGCCCTGGTTTTGGCTGGGACAGAGTTAATTTTCTTCCTAGTAGCTGGCATGGTGCCGTGTTTTGGATTTAGTCCTAGAAGAATGTTGATAACACACTGAAGTTTAATCGTTGCTCAGTGGTGCTTAGACTGGTCAAGGACAAGCTTCTCCTGCTCTGCCAGGAGCACAGGGAGCTGGGAGGGGGCACAGCCAGGACAGCCGACCCCAGCTGGCCCAAGGGCTATTCCAGACTATAGGGTGTCATGCTTGGGGGGAGTTGGCGGGGGGGGAAGAGTGATCGCTGGTTGGGATGGGAATCGGTCAGAGGGTGGTGAGAAATTGCATTGTGCATCACTTGTTTTGTATATTATGTGTATTCTATTACTATTATTATTGTTATTCTTTTATTAAACTGTCTCTATCTCAACCCTTGGGTCTTCTTTTGTTCTGATTCTCTCCCCAATCCCACTGGGGGGAAGGAGTGAGTGGCTGGAGAGTGTTCAGCTGCCCGACAGGGTAAACCACAAGTGTTTCCTGCAGTTTCCTTTCAGCTTTAACTGAAGTTATCAAATAAATCTATAACTCTCAAATGAAAAGCAAGCTAGTTACTTTAGCAAGAGACTCACACAAAATGAAAAGCAGGCATAAACCAATAAACAATCTAAACCATGGCCAGACGGGTGGTTGAATAGCAAGGCAAACTTGATTACAGGAAGTAAGGACACCATAATGAAAAGGGCTTATGACTGAAAAAGAAATCTTCCCAAAAAAAGAAGGGAAAACCACAACAGTAGCAGTAACCAATATAAAAATCAAGTGCTGTAAGCTCCCAAAGTGGGGCATCCCTGCTGCAGTGACCATGAGATGGTGGAGTTAAGCCTTCTGAGAGGAGGGAACAAAGCAAATAGCAGGATCATGATGCTGGGCTGCTTTGGCCTCTTCAGGGTCCTTCCTGGAAGAATTCCATGGGTCACAGACAAACCAGTCTTATCATGAGGAATTTCACTTCCTTTTCATTATGGCCTAGTAACACAAATTTTTAATTCTGATTTAGATACTGAGAAACAAAGAAGACATAGACTACTAAGGAAAAACTTAGGGAAACACTCTTCCCCAGGTTCAAATTGGGTCCAGCACCTCTCCTCCCCCATTGCCATCTAAACATCTCTTATTTCCACCACACAGTCCTTCCCAATTCCTTTGGTGAGGGCAGCTCAGGAGGTTGATGTTCCTCATAGTTTCATTCTACTGTGCCTTGCTTCTTGTTCATTTTCTGAACTGCTCCTTGCTTCTTACCTCTCATTCTCTGGCACGGGTTTCTCCACAGGTCACAGTCCCTTCAGGGGCTTTACCTGCTCTTGCACAGGAAATTGGCTGCTCCAGAGGCCACTCTCCTTTTGGGAGGGTTCCTGCTCCAGCATCTGCTCCTCCGTGGGATGCACTCACTTCAGGGGTTGTACTTGCTCTGGCATGGACCGCCTCTTTCCAGCAGAGCAGCTCCAGTCATCTCCCCAACAACATTCCCTGCCACGTGTCTTTTTTCAGTGTCCCCACTCATGTCTTTCCTTTCCTGTGTCCGCATGTGTGTACTCACATGTCTCCTCCTGTGTCTACTCTCAGGTCTCTGTCAGAGGTGAATTATTAAGAGAAATCATCATTGTGGGGTTAAATAAAAAAAATTTATTAAAGATTATGCAACGATCAAATGATAATGAAATGACTGAATGAAAATTAAATGGTAATCAAATGGTGATTAGGCAATAATTGAATGGTAATTAAATGATTTGACAATGATCATTTAAACAATAATTTAGATGGTAATTAGATGGTGGTCAAACACTCCTCTACTTACTACACTTCTACAAGTTAAGCTACAGCTGAATATATAAATGTCGCTCGCATACAATATATTTTTAGGCCTAATGTAAAATGTTGCTTCCCTCATTATGGTTATCAGATGCTGGGTAAGGGTTCTCTCAGACTTGGGGAGTAACCTTAAGAGGTGTCCCTGCTCAGGGGGAGATCACCACCATGCAGCCTGCTGCCACCCAGGAGAGCTCAATGGCCTCGAGGGGACTACAGGTATTTACAGCATGAAGTGATCAACTCGTTGTCAAACACCTCTTCGGTGTGTGTGCAGGAGTGCAGCCACAGCAATTGCAGTTTTTGGCTAGTCCCAGCTCAGGCTGGTACTGTTATGGCTTAAATTCCTTAGTTCCTGAGAAGATACAGCCTAGCACAGTTGTCACAGTTTGCACAGCAGGGCTGATTTCAGTCAGGTCTACTCGTTGGTGATGCCTGAACCAAAGTACTGTACACTCAGTCAGAATGCATGCATCCATCACAGTCTCCTTCTTGTTTCCTTTACCTCTAGAAGCTAGTGACTTCTCTTAAATATATTTGATCAGAGATGCCATATGCTCCTCTGATTGGTTGAGGTTTCGACACCTGGTGGGTTGGTTTTATCTGTTTCAGCACCAGATGGAACCAGTTGTGACAGGCATTGAGTAGTACATGGCCTCCTTCTACAAAGGACACCCCTTCAGCATCTTGCTAGTGAAACCCTGAAATTTGTGCCAAATAAACCATGAGAGACTGTCCTGAAGAGAAGAGAGGTCCAGGAGAATAGGTTGATTTTCAAGAATCATCTCCTCCAAGCTCAAGAACCAATGTACAGCGTTCATCCCCATGTACAGGGTTCATCCCCATGTACAGGGAGCCAAGCAAAGGTGGCAGAAGGCCTACATGAATGAACAAGCAGCTCCTGACAAAACTCAGACATAAAAAGGAAATATACAGGTACTGGAAGTGGGGTTGGGTGACCTGAGAAGAACCTAAAGACCCTATCAAAGCACGCAGGCATGGGGATTGAAAGCCAAAGCACACCTGGAGATGAATCTGGCACAAGATGGGAAAGGCAACAAGAAAAGCTTCTACAGGTATGTCAGCACCAAAGGGAAGACCTGGGGAAATGGTCCTGCTGCTAAATGGGAATGAAACTTGATGAGAATGGGCACAGAAAAGGCTGAAGTATTCAATGATACCCTTATTGCATTCTTTATTAATAAGATTTACATTCAGGAGTTCCAGGCCCCTGAAGTCAGTGGGAAAGTCCAGAGCAAAGAAGACCAAGGTCCTCCTCAGCTGATGAAGATCAAGTTGAAAGAATACTTAAACTGGACACACACGTCTTTCTGACCTGACAGGATGCACCCAAAAGTGCTGAGGGAGCCAAGCAATGTCACATGAGGACACTCTTGATTACCTTCACAAATTGATGGGGATCCAGGCAGAGAAACTGGAAAAAGTAAATGTCACTTATCTTCAAGAAGGGCAAGAAGGAGGTTATGGGGGGCTGGTCAGCCTCACATCAGTCCCTGAGAAGATGGTGGAAAAAAGGATCCAGAAAAACATTTCATGTGTATGAACAAAAAGGTGATTGGGAGTAGTCAGCATGGATATAAGAAGGAGAAGTGTTTAACCAGTATGGTAGCCTTCTGCAATGAGGTGACTGGCTTGGTGGAGGAGGGGAAAGCAGTGGATGTTGTTTATCTTGTTCTTAGGAAAGCTTTCAATGCTGTCTCCCATAATATTCTGAGACAAATTCATTACATATGGGCTAGGAGGATGGACAATGAATTGGACTAAAAACTGGCTGGTCTCAAAGAGTTGTGGTCAGCAGCATAAAGCCCAGCTGGAGGCCATTACTACCTCAGGATCAAGAATGGGTCTGATTCAGTTTCACGTCTTCATGAACAACTTTGATGATGGGACAGATATACGCTCAGTGAGTCTGCAGATGATACAAAACTGGGAGGAGTTGTCATGTTATCATTCAGAATAATATCAACAGGATGGACTATTAGGCAGACAGGAACCTCATGAAGTTCAGTGAAGGGAAATGCAAAGTCCTGCAGGTAGAGAGGAATAAGCCCAGGCACAAATACATGCTGGGAACCAATAAGTTGGAAAGTAACATGGCAGAAGGACCTTGATGTCCTGATGGACAACAAGATGAACATGAGCCAGCAAAGTGCCCTTGTAGCAAGGAAGGCCAAAAGCTTCCTGGACTAATTGAGAAGGAGCATTTGCAGCAGTCTGAGGGAGGTGATTTTTTTCCCCTCTGCTCAACACTGGTGAGGCCACAACTGGAGTGCTGTGTCCATTTCTAGGCTTCCCAGTACAAGAGAGATGGGGACATACTGGAGAAAGTTCAGGGAAAGGCCAGAAAGGTCATTAAGGAATTGGAGCATCTGTCATAGGAAGAAGGGCTGAGACAACCAGACTGTACAGACTGGAGAAAGAGTGGCTCAGGGGGATCTTATCTATGTAAAAACCTGATGAAGGGGAGTAAAAAGGATTAAGCCAGAGTCTTAGTGGTAGCCAGGGACAGGACAAGAGGAAATGGGCACAAACTGAAATACAGGAAATTCCACTTAAACAAAAAAAAGGTTCTTCACTGTAAGAGTGACTGAGCACTGGAACAGGTTGCCCAGAGAGGTTGTGGAGTCTCCATATTCAAAACTCAACTAGTCATGGTCCATAGTTACCTGCTTTAGCTGACCCTGCTTTGAGCACAGAGTGGGGACTTGACAATCAGAAGAAAACCTCTTCCATCCTCTTCCATTCTGTGACTCTGGGTTTCTGGGACAAACATCACCCCACCACCTCAAATTTTAGCAGATCCATACAGACAAAGAGGCAATGATACCAAGAAAAACTACCCGCTGAAGAATTTGTGCATCACAGACACATTTTGCTAGAGCATGAAAATATTAGAGCTATAAATAATTTTAGTTCTAGAATAGAATCACAGAATCATTTAGGTTGGAAAAGAAATTTATCAAGTCCAACCATTAACCTAACACGGCCATCCCACCACTAAAC
>JADKXX010010798.1:0-33659 GCA_017310255.1 Butorides virescens
GCAAGACCTGCCTTTCATGAACCCATGCTGGCTGGGCCTGATCCCCAATTGTCCTCCATATGCTTGGTGAGCACACTCAAGACGAACCGCGCCATAATCTTCCCTGGTACTGTGGTCAGGCTGACAGGTCTGTAGTTTCCCGGATCTTCCTTCCGGCCCTTCTTGAAGATAGGCGTCACATTTGCCAATCTCCAGTCATCTGGGACCTCCCCTGTTATCCAGGACTGCTGATAAGTGATAGAGAGTGGTGTGGCAAACTCCTCTGCCAGCTCCTTCAGCACACTTGGGTGGATCCCATCCGGCCCCATAGACTTGTGGATGTCCAGGTGGCATAGCAGGTTAAAGACTGCTTCCTCCTGGATTATGGGGGTTTATTCCACTCACTGTCCACATATCCCAGCTCGGGAGGCTGGGTACCCTGGGGATAACTGGTCGGGCCATTAAAGACTGAGGCAAAGGTGGCGTTAAGTATCTCAGCCTTTTCTTTGTCTTTACTGGCAATGTTCCCCCTTGCCTGCACTGGAGGATGGAGGTTCTCCCTTGCTCTCTTTTTGCTGTTAACATATTTATGAAAACTTTTCTTATTAGCCCTTACAACAGTGGCCAGGTTAACTTCCAGTTGGGCTTTTCCCTTTCTAATTTCCTCCTTTTCAAATTTCTAATTTGTCATGACCTGACAAGATCTCTGTACTCTTCTTGGGTTGCCTGCCCCTTCTTCCAGAGCTGGTAAGTTGTCCTTTTTTTCCTGAGTCTCAGTAGTAGACCTCTCTCCAGCCAGGCCGGTTGTCTTCCCCGACGATTTTTCTACGGCACATGGGGACATCCTGCTGCTGTGCCTTTAAGACTTCTTCCCTGAAGAATACCCAGCCTTCCTGGACCCCTTTTCCCTTCAGGACTGTCTCCCAAGGGACTCTTCCAACCAGCATTCTGAACAGGCCAAGGTCTGCCCTCTGGAAGTCCATGGTGGCGGTGTTGCTGACCCACTTCCTTACCTCACCAAAAATCAAAAACTCTACCATTTCATGATCAGTAAGGCCAAGACGACCACTGACCACCACATCTACCACCAGTCCTTCTCTGTTAGTGAACAGGAGGGCAAGCAGGGCACCTCCCCTGGTAGACTCGCTTACCAGCTGTGTCAGGAAGTTATCTTCCACACACTGCA
This sequence comes from Butorides virescens, assembly GCA_017310255.1. NCBI lineage: Eukaryota > Metazoa > Chordata > Aves > Pelecaniformes > Ardeidae > Butorides > Butorides virescens. Next base: position 1,166 of record JADKXX010010798.1, read on the forward strand.
AGAACCTTCTGGACTGTTTCCTTTCTGCTGTGTTGTATTTCCAGCAGATGTCTGATAAGTTGAAGTCCCCCATGAGAACAAGAGCTCACGACTGAGAAAATTCTGCCAGCTGCTTGTAGAATACTTCGTCGATGTCCTCATCCTGGTCAGGTGGTCTATAACAGACTCCCAACAAGATATCTTTTTTGTTGGCCTCCCCCTCATCCTCACCCATAAGCACTTGGCCTCACCACAAGCGTCAAGCTCTGTACAATCAAAACACTCCCTAAAATACAGAGCCACCCCACCGCCTCTCCTTCCTAGCCTGTCCCTTCTGAAGAGTTTGTAGCCATCCATTACAGCACTCCAGTCATGGGATGCATCCCACCACGTTCCTGTGATGGTGACTCCATCATAGCCATCCTGCTGCTCAGTGGCTTCCAGCTCCTCCCGTTTGTTGCCCATACTGTGTGCATTAGTGTAGATGCACTTGAGCTGGGCTATAGGTTTCACCCCCAGCATTGGGGTGACACCCCCAGGCTCCTCTCTAGTGAGCCTAGTTATATCCCCTCTCCCCCTTCAGGCCTAGTTTAAAGCCCTCTCAACAAGCCCCGCCAGTTCATGGACGAGCATCTTTTTCCTCCTCTGAGAGAGCTAGGCACAATCTGTTGTCAACAGGCCCAGTGCCGTGTAAACATCCCCATGATCAAAGAATCCCAAGCTCCTCCGATGGCACCAACATTTAAGCCACATGTTAACCACTCTAGTTTTCCTGTTCCTTTCCGTGTTCCTCCCTGACACTAGTGGGATTGAGGAGAACACTAACTGCGCTCCTGATCCATCAACCATTTTTCCCAGTGCCCTAAAGTCCCTTTTGATCGATTTGGGCCTTCTCTCTGGCATCTTGTCACTGCCTGCCTGTACAATCAATAGCGGATAGTTATCAGAGGGGTGTAACACCTCAGGGAGTCTCTTTGTAATGTCCCTGACCCAAGCCCAAGGAAGGCAGCAGACTTCCCTGTGGGATGGGTCCAGACGGCATATCAGGCCCTCTGCTCCCTTCAGAAGGGAATCGCCTACAACAATTACCCTCCTTGTTTTCTTGGCACAGAAATATCTCTGTAAGTGTGATGAGATCATGGCCCCACAACCACATACAGAACTCTAGCTCTTCCTGCTTATTCCCCATGCTGCATGCATTGGTGTAGAGGACTTTCAGCAAGGCAACTGAGCACATAGGTTTCCCTGGAGGGATGAAAGAGGATCTGCCACTGCCAAGCCCACCATTAAGGCAGTTGGTCTTCTGGTTCTTAAATTGGGAGGCAGCTAAGACACATTTATTGCTGCTCTGAATGGACACACTTGTTCCCCCATCGGATGCAACTGCCTGAGTGTCCTGACTGCGTACCCCACCCCCCGAGTCCTTTAGTTTAAAGCCCGCCATACCAAGTTGGCCAACCTACTGCCTAGGATTCCCCTGCCTCATCTAGCCTTCCAGAGCAACATGATATCTAAGCCTTCCCAGAGCAACACGATAATCCTTCATTAGGTCCCAATCAGGTTCAAATACCCTCTTTTGGCCCAGCTTCAGGTACTTATTTCAAAGTCTGTGTGTTTTCTTCATGTGGTACACAGGGCATGGGACTGCGTGTCCCATAGGAAATACTGCACAGCAAAAAGGGAAGGAAGAGGCCCTTTTTGTAAAGAAGTATATCACTGTGTTGAGAACTGGGGGCAGCACAGTGACACAAACACTGCAAGGTCTCATACAAAAACCTGAGACTGCAAAAAGGAACCATAAATTTTAAGGGAAAAGGGAAAAGGGGAATGTGTTGAAGAAGAGAACTGCAAAATTCCTATAGGCATTTATTCTGGAAGTACATTGCTTTCTGAGATAATAGAAAAGGGGATTAAAAGCTTTGTTTGAAATCACTCTACTATGAAATTATTGTTTTCTCCCCTCACAGTTTTGGAAACAATGGTGACTTTGGAGCACTTTCATGGCAGCCCATGTATGGATTCCTTGGACAAACTGCTGGCATTCTATTCCCTGATATTATACACCTTTAGATTGTGGAGAGGAAAGTGGGCTTATCTGACTACGTGCAAACAGTGTGGCAACAGACAAGCTCGTATTCGGAAGCGGGATCGCTTTTTCGGTCAGACCAAGTAAGTTCCACTTGTTTTACTGCTAAAGTATTTGTTAAATTTGTGGTGGGGTGGGCAAAGGGGCTGTGCAATGTGATAGTTCAGTGAGGAATTTCTGTTCCCTTGGGTCTCTCGAACGTGCATTCTCCCACCAGGTGTTTGAGTCCTCAGCTCGTATTTAGTTAACAAAGCTTTTCAGGAACAACAAGGATAGTTTCCTGGCTGTGTGCATCACCATTGCTCCAACAGGTCCTCACCCCCTCCCATAGCTGTGCTGCTAAGTTTAAGACTGTTCTTTATAACCAGTGGGGATGGTGCCATAGCCCAGCCTAACCATGAGGCGAAGGCAGTTGCCTACTTTCTTTTGTGTAACACTAAAGCATGTGGAAAGGATAAAAGGAGTCATAAAGAGCTTCAGGAAGAAGTAGCTCCCATGGAAAGACAAGGCATGTTAAGTTTTTGCACTGAGTACTTGAAATGTGAGCAAGAAGCCTTTTGTATTTAGAAAGGGCACTCTTCTGAATGTGGTCTTTATAAGGGTGGACCATCTTCTCCAGCTTTTGTGTGACAGCATCGAAGGTGGGGAAATGAGTGAGTTTGTCAGGTCGATTGTTATTGTCCTAAAGCATTCGGTTGCATACCACCTGAACATACACACTCTCCAGGCAGGCATGGGACTCTCCCAGGTGCAAGCCCCACACAGCCATGCAGCTGCCTTTAAACCTTTAGGGAATCTGACATCCCTGTTCTGGGGCAGATTAATGCAGCTCCAGTTCCTGTGGAAGTGGGGAATCCAAAGATACTGTTTTGAAAACATCATTTGCAAAAGCAGGCCAGCAAGATTCTGTCAGCTTCCATCAGCCCAGCCTCAACCCATGCTAATATAAAATTGCCAGTTACCAGTACAAAAGGCCATTGTTCTACCCCGAACAATCAACCAACAAAAGGTGTTTGTGGGTGAAAGTCTAAGCGATGGTATCACCTTTTCAGACAAACACAGCAGTCCTAATGTTCAGTTTCTACACAGAAAGTATCTTGCATGCTTTTTAAAACAAACTGAATTTCAGACCTGTTATATCAGTAACTGTTGTGTGATGACTCCTGTGCTTCAGGGAAGCGGGAAAAAAAGTCTTTCCCCAAACATTATTCGTTCCTCCAAAGAGAAGAATAGATTTTTCAGGTTTCTAGAGTGCTCATATCCTGATTCTTTGCAGTGCCTTTTTTTTATTTTCATGGAAGATATTCAAAAGGACTTAAAACAGCTAAAGAACACTGCAGCAGCTGGGCATCCTGAGAATCTCCTAGCACAAAAGACGTAGAAAACATCCATTAATTGCTACTCATTTTTTGAGACATGTCCTCCTGAGAATACATTAAGAAAATAGCTAAGGAATTAATTGGTTCATTCCCTGTATACCTCTAATCCGAGGAAGCCAAGACCCACAGAGGGACGGAATATACAGCCAATTCTGTGATTTTGTAAGAGTAAGAGGAAAAAGAAATATGATTGTTTGCATAAGTAACTCAACTGCTTTTTGTGAGCAATACAAATTTAACTGCTGCCCACCCCCACAGTACAAAGATACCCTGAGGATCTATGAGAGATCTGTTTCTTTCAGAAGGCACAGACAGAGAGAAGACAGAATAAATGGCATATCTGTAACAGCACTAAGCTCCCCTGTTAGATGCCCCCAGGCTGTTCTTTAGGATGGTTCAGTGTTATGCAGTGAGATGGTCTCATGACTTGGAAACCTCTCCAGAGCTCACTGTTCACTCACTAAGTGAGGTTCTTATGCCTGGGTCAAGTTCCAGAAAGAAATGTTACAGAAAATTTCAAAGAACAGAATTTGGAAAGAAAACCTCCTTGAAACTGAACATTTATCAATGAAAGATTTAACCTGATCTTCCATTTTATCAACATTATTTTGTATCTGTGAGCAATCCCACTCATTGGAACAGCATTGCAGAGTGGAGTAACAAACTGTCCCCTTTCCCTGTGTGCTGTGGCTAAGCTTTTTAGCCTCATCAGGTAAAGGATTTTTGGGTAATAAAAAAGTATCTTTTAATATGTATACTGTTACAAGCCTATAAAGCTACCCTTGAAGTAAATGTTCTTCTTACTATCTAAGTCATTATGAATTAAAAATTAATATGATAATTTCTGTTGTATTTCTAAAAGTTCACTTCCTAATTTCAAGGTCCCTCACTTAAAGAAATTCACTTATTCACATATACACACGGGAGGTCTAGTAAAAACAGGCTTAAGAGCCCAAGGGATTAGCAGCTCCAATGAAAATCCCACCCTTCTCCTCCCTTTCTGTCTTTGATCTGCTCTTTGGAAAACAAGAGGGAGAAATAAAAACGGAAAGACACTCAGCTGTCAGATGTGGATGGATTGTATCTGACTATAGGTAACTTAGCAGAAAATGAAGTAATCCCAAAATGATGTTTCTTTTTCAGAGAGTCAAAAAGAATTTGCCCCCGAGGTGATTGTGCTTAAAGCAAAGGAACCTAAACAATATGACAACAAACTGAACATGGCTTGCTTGGCGAGGGCTTTCTACCCCAGGAACATCAGCCTTGATGTGCCCGAGAGTAACATTGTATATGATCTGAAGACACCTCTTGTTACGTCTGAGGGGATGTACAGTACCATGAAGGTAGTTGGAGTGGAACCAGGTGCAGAGGTGACCTGCAAGGCTAAGCACAAGGGGAGCAAGGCTATGGCCAGCATAATTCTACCAGGTACAGGGTTTTAGTCCCAATGCAATGCGACGCAGGGGATGCATCTTCCAAGACATTTTTCTTGCCCTTTGGGAAGCTAGCAGGAACAAGGAAGCATAGTCAGTAAGATATCTGGGTACTTAATCAGGTGAAGATGAGATATTCAAGGGCACTGTCGCGGATGGAGTGAGAGGGAGGCAAAAATAATGTGGTTTATTGGTGTAAAACAGTGAGTTCACAAAGGTCAGTGATAAATGCGACAATAGTTTATGAGATTCGATGGCAAGGTACACTTTGTTATTTACTGCACAGAGGACAGGGTCAGACAAAACTGTCAGGAAGACCCTCCTGTTGAGTCATGAGGTTCAGAAAAGATCCCCTTGCTTTCTAAACTCCCTCAGAGAGGAGTCTAGGTGCGGCTGGATCCAATCCTAGTCCCAGACTTGGTCAACGGTTTATGTCTAAGGGATTATATATGCACAATCAATCCTTTATGTCACTTAGCTAAGATTTCCAAGTTAGCATGCTGTTAGTCACTTACCGAGAATCTGTCGTGGTAAGGAATCTCTCAACCTCGAGGAGTAACCTTGAGAAGCGTCCCTGCTCAAGGGGAGATCCTGGCGTGCAACCCACTGCCGTGCAGGAGAGCTCAAAGGGCTCTTGGACTGCTCACTATTTATGGGAGTAAGATAATTGGCTCATAGTCATATTTGCATACTGACCACTGTGCTTAGATGGGCACATTCCACAATAGCCCTTGGCTATTGCATTGTTATCTGTCTCCCCCACATCCAGTGGGTGCATCCTTCATGACCAGACACAGACCAGGTGCATCTATCACCACTGCCACAGGTGGTTATCACTTGAAAGAGGTCAAAGGAGGGGGAGTCAGAGACGAGGGGGGAGCACACCACCACAGGCACCTAGCATACATGGCCTTAATTCAACTGTTTAAGCACCTGGAGTTTTCTTCCCAAAAAAACAAAGAAACAAACAAACAAAACCCCTTTAATATTTGTAAGGTTGCCTTTATTTAAGGCAAAACGGTTCAAGGGGCATGAGTATGAGTGCCTACTGGAAGAAAGCTTGAAATAACTTTATAACACAAAATAAAAAAGGACATGTGATTTTTTTTCCAAAAATGTTTTGGTTATTTTTGGGCCATTTTTCACATTGTTCTTTTCCTATGGTAAAGTTCATTTCAAAAGGGAAAGAAAATAAAACTCAGCAGTCCTGGGGGTGTTTCTTCAATTATATGTAGAAAACTGATTTTTCTCTTCAAGTTTACCTCAGAATTAGTGACCTGCCATCTGGTTCTCCGGTGCTGCCTATCTATTGCTGGGAAAAGAGCTATGGGCATGTTTTTTGTAGTTTTTGTTTTACATAGCTTGGATACAATCTATAGTGTCTCTCAATCATTCAGCAGAAGAGAAAACTGAGGAATCTGAGACAGCGAATGCTTGCACCATTACAGATGCTGCTACAAAAGGTTGGTGGCCTAAAGGAACAGTAGCATATGATTACTTTATTGGGGATTCAGTAACAATGCATGAAAACCATCTTTGGTGCAGAAGTGCCTGAATTGCGGATACTCATTAAGCAATAAGCTGCACTTTTGGGGGACTCTATAAAAACTATGAAAAAATTGCTTTCTCTGGTGCAGAAATGTCGGAATGGGAAATACTTACTGAAAAATAAGCTGCTATTTCAGGCTAACAGACTAAATAGCTGACACAGTTGCATGGGATAAAACAGCAAGGGGAAGTAAATTCCTCTCTGGGCAGACATGTCCTCTCTTCCCTGCATTCAATACATTCTTCTGTCACTTTTTCCTTTGTGCCTGCTTCCCTCATCTACCTATGACATGTGGGTTTCCCTTCTTTTTTTGGGGGTGGTGGGGTTGGGTGGTGGTGGAGTGGGGGTATCAGGACCTCACCGTCCTCCCTCTTCTGCTTCTTTTAAAGCAGATGTAAAAATGGAGCAAGTGAATATGATGTTCATGGCTGTTTTCGGTTTGAGAGTCCTGCTGGCAAAAAGCATCGCCTTCAATACTGTCATGACCATCAGGCTGTTTCTCTTCTGATGTAGGAATCACATCATTCAGCCCCTGGGAACACAGGAGGCAAGTGCAAGGAGTGACCTGTTGGCTTTGCATCTTTCTGTAACCCCTCTGGGAGTGACATCCGCTCAGCTGCTCCTGTTTCCACTGAATAAGTTAACGTAGCCCCAGATTGCACCTTGACCCCAAACTGCATTTGCATCAGGCTAGTCCAGAGCATCGTGGGTTCTGTCAGAAATCTTCCACTGATTGTTTCAAGTGGCTGAGCACAAAGTCTGGATAAATGTCTGGATCAGCAAGGGAGAATCCTCAACCCAGAAATGTGAAAAGGGTGAAGGAAAAAGGCAGGGGGGAGAATACTGAAGATCAGGTAGCAAAAATTGTCCAATCCTTTCCATATTAACAGAAACTCAGCACCACTGCATTAAATGTGAATAAGAGTTTAAAACAAACATTGTTTGCTCTTTCAGGTACTGGATAAATGAGCCAGCAATGGGCTGAAGAAGAGCAGGGAAGAACACACAGCAGGATAACTTAAACACCATGGGTCAGCTTTGCTACCAATAAGCATCTAAAGGATCAACAGCCCTCCCCAGTTGCTATATATCTATGAGTCCCTTTACTTCATCAGGCTACTCCTCAGTTAGCACCACCTGGAAGCCTTCTTAGACAGCTGAACGCTTGTCTATCTTAGTTTCATTAATTGTTAGAATAATTTTTTTTAGTTCTTATTTCCACAAGAAATATCCTTCATCCCCCTGCTAACCAGGAATAGTCAGCTCTCCTACCCCCGTGTCTGTTGCACTGAAGCATCCAAATTGCTTAGATAGTTTCAAAAACTTAAAACTGAACTTTATACTTACTCTGCTTTAAAAATACCATCTTAAAAATACCATGTTACTTTACTGCCCACAGAAGGAATGCTTTTCTGCTTAGGGATCCCGGGAACAGGGACAGCACTGTAGTTTTAATTTTTAGAAGCTTTTTTAGTGGGGATTTTCTAGTGCAGGTAACTGGATCTGCACTGGACCTGAAGGAATTGACTTCAGACAGCTACACAGTAGTGTTTTCATTTCCATTTCCTCTTTAGAATATTTATCTCTTTTGTTAAGTAGATGGTGCCTGCATTTTAGGTTTCCTTAACATAAATCACAATAAAGTTTCATTATGCTTGGCTTGCACTGTGCCTTTTCTTCTGAAAGTTGGGTGGAAATTGCTGGAATTCCACCGTCCTGTCTAGTGACCACAGAGAACTAGAAAACCACATTGTACAGCCTAGATTTCATTTTTATTAAATTTGTCTTTCTTGGGCTTTCAATGGGGAAGAATTATCCGTGTCCCTTTCAAATAAGGCAGTCTCAAAATTGTGGATCATAACACAAAGAGACATGGGTCTAAAGAGAAAACCCTTAAGGGGCAATAGGAGCATTAATGTACTGACCTCAGAAGGTGAGAAAACAGGATGCTGATGTTCCACTCACCAGTACCAGGAAGGGGCCAACAGGAAATACTGTGGGGTGTTTTGATAGATAACTCGGCCGTTTGGGTGGCAGTCAAAAAAAAAGCACTAAATTTTGTCTCACGAGCTGCAAGTTGCTGCCTGCTTGAAGCAGGATACAGTGGTTAAAACCCATGACTAAATCACGCTGTGCAAGACAAATTTACCCTTGCTTTTAAGAAAAGTTAACCACTTCTCGGGGGGCCCACAACGTTTTTCAGATGCTGACTAAACTAGTGCTGGCTGCAAAATGGCCTCCAGAATGGCAAAATCTATTTAACTAACCTTGACAAGGTCAGTTGTTAAACCTCTCACTCCTGTCCAGAATATGTGACATTTCTATGGTGAAACACCTGTCCCTAGGTCCTGCGCTCTGTGTTCAGGTCCCAGGAGTACACACGTGGACACATGGAGCTAGTTGGATTATAAATGTCCCTTGAATCAGCCTCCTTCCTGTCCTGGTTAAGCAGCCCATGCTCCACATATGCAGTCTTGGTGACTCAGCCACAGAACCAGTCCAGGCTGGGCTGCGCTCACAGCACCTGCTTCTCCTGTACTGACTCCTTCCCACTCAGCTGCTGATCCTGATTTCATTTCCCTGTAGGTAGTGCCCAGTGCTCTGGTACCCTTCTGTCGCCAAAAATGGTCCTGTCCCAGTAGCTTTTTAATGTCCTACTGCCAATTAGAGTAGCCCCAGGCCAAACTGGACTGTGTGACACAAAGCCTGCACAAGCAGAGAGCTGCCCTGCAGCATCCCTGGACTGTCTCAGGACTCTTTCTCACAAGGGCAAACCCTGATCCTTTTTGCTGCTGTGGGGTAGGTGCACACTCAGAGGGCTGTGAGCTGACAGATGCAGATAAAAGCCCATAGGAGCTGCCGTGGAGTGGTGGCACTTGTCATGGTTTGTCCCCAGAAACTGTGCCCCCCCCCCAGCCGCCCACACACTCCCCACCAGTGGGATGGGGGAGAGAATCAGAAGAGTAAAAGTGAGAAAACTCGTGGGTTGAGAAAAGAACAGTTTTACAACTGAAATAAAACAAAGTAAAATAGTAGTAGTCATTGTAGTAGCTGTAGTAGTAGCAGTACTAGCAATAATAATATTATACAAAGCAAGTGATGAACAATGCAATTGCTCAACACCCACCAACTGATGCCAAGCCCATCTCAAGCAGTGATTGCTCTTCCCCCAGCCAACCCATTCTAGTTTCTATATTGGGCATGACACCCTATAGTCTGGAATAGCCCTGGGGCCAGTGGGGGTCAGCTGTCCTGGCCGTGCCTCTTCCCAGCTCCTTGTGCCCCTGGCAGAGCAGGGGAAGTTGAAACATCCTGGACTTAGCGTAAATACTGCTCAGCAACAAGTGAACCATCAGGGTGTTATCACATTATTCTCATCATAAATCCAAAGAACAGCGCTGTGCCAGCCACTAGGAAGAAAATTAACTCTGTCCCAGCCAGAGTACAGCAGTACAGACAAAGGGGCGCTTCCTTCCAAGCTTCTCCATGTTGGCAACAATTTACTTTACAGGAAACGGAAGGAAGGATGTGAGCTTTCAACACATTGCATACACCCGCTCCTCCTCCAACAGGAAAGCAGTCTATAGGTGCAATAAAATGCCAGATAAGGAAATGTAATCAGTGAGTAGCAACATTTATGCAGAGTAATACTAGCCTTTGTCCCAGTACAAAAAGGCGCCCAGGCTGGAAATTCAGCTTGGCCTTGGCACTGGCCTCCTTGCAAGAACTTCAGAAGCTGGTGCATGCTATAGGTACCAAACATCAGAGGTCAGGGACAGCTGCCAACTTGTTTGCTTTCCTCCCAACCTCCAGGGACCAGACATTTCTCAAGGGAACAGATGAATAGCAGAGCAGTTTCTGGGATAGGCCTGGGACCCTGGGACTGACCTGTGCCTGTGAGGTTACTCTTGAGACCTGGGAGAAAGGAGTGAGGGGAAGGCACATCACAGAGGAAAAATGTAAACAGGGATTGAAGAGGACAGGGTTCCAAGAGTGCTTTGATGAGGACAGGAGTAGTTGGGCTGGAAGGGAAGGATTTCGATGTGTGTTGGTAGCGAGTTCTCTCTTAAGAGGGGTCACAGCTCTTCACTCGCTGCTAGGTAGCTAAGCCTCCACAGATGCTGTGTTGCAGAGAGGAGCCTGGTGTCCCTCTCAGTTTCCCCAGGGCTAGCAGGAAAGAACAGGATGAGCTCAGCAAACTCCAGCCTGGGACAAGTAGCAGGACCTGAATGTGAGCCTTGCTGCCCCTGGGGAAAAAATATGAGCCTTCAGCAGCAAATGGCAAAGGCGGATGAGGAAAGAGATCTCTAGGCCTCAGGCAAGTAGAAGACTTTTTGTCATTTCTACTGAAGCTGGAAGAGAGGACAAAGCTGGGAAGGGCAGGGGGACAGCAGGTGCAGGCAAACTGCAGCATCTGTGGGTACGAGAGATGCCGTCAGAGAAGCATTTCTTGCACACAGTGCATGTTTCTCCCGGGGCCATCTGTGTGTATTGTCTGGGAAATCATCATCCACTGAGAGTTTCTATTTCTGTCAACTCACATCTTCTTCCAAAGGCAGTTCCCAGACATCTCATTTTGAGTAGTATATCCAGTCTGGGTTCCATGGGACCAGAAAGACATTGACACACTGCAGAAGGTCCAGAAGAAGCCACCAAGATTTTCAGGGTGCTGGAGCATATGGCATTTGTGAGAACCTGGTATGTTCAGTCTGAAGAAAAAAAAAAGGTGAAGGGTGGATCTTACCACTGCAGTAAAATACTACAAGGGGAAATGTCCATAGGTTGAAAGAAGGGGATTTCCATTTAGATGCAAGGATATTTATTTACTTACTGCTATAATGAAGGTGGTAAATGACTGTGATGGGGATCCAGATCCAGAAATACTAAAATCCTGAAAGCCGTTAGAAATCCTGCTGTTGGCTGTTTTTGGAACACGGGGTTGGATCAAGAGAGGTCCCTTCCCACCTATATCACTCTGTGACTATGCAGTTCCCTCTGTTGGATAGTCTGAGTACTGCACTGGCCGGGGCAATGGACACCTGCTTCTGTCCAGAAGTGTTTTACTGGCATTGTCACTCCCCTCCCCAGACAGCTACATCCCATTCCTAAAATTATCACTTGGCATCAACCTCCTCTTAAGATCCTTGTTAATGTAAGGATATGAATTATTTAGAATTAGATCTTCGCTTATGGATGGAGTAAGACCTGAGACTGGAGGCAGAGAGCTCTTTAACTTCCTGCCTCCCAGGAGAGAGGAATTAATTCTTAAAACCATGGAGGATGTACTGTGAACTTTGGTGGCTTGTGTCTCCTTGCAGTGGAGACAATGCTGTACAGAGAAGTCTCTCATGCTGAAGAGGCCCATTTGTAGGCAAGGATTAATGGGTCAAGGATCATTCCTACAGCTACTGAGATCCTTCCCTCAAAAAGACACAGTCTTGCACTGTGCTCTCTGCCTGAGAAGGTGATTGCAGCAGAAGCCTTACTTTTTTCCACTTGAGGTACAGCCTGCTCAGTGTATCCTGGTGGAGCACTGTGTCTGTCATTAATGTATAAAAATGTTATTTTTTAGTGCAAAGGTCTTTAGGTGGGTGGAAAGGCATAAAAGGTTTCTGGCCTTTCTCTTCCCAGTCTCCTCCTCTGACAAAGTGAGGGCAGCAGGCAGGGAGCAGGGAAAGTGAGTTTAAAAATACATGAAAGATAAGGATACCTGGTTTATGAGTTGATCTGGTTCCTGTTCAGGAGAAGGATTAGGCCTACAGTGTTAACACTGTAATTATTAATAACATTATTAATAATGTTTATGTGTTTACTACCTGTGTTTATGTGGGTGCTGGTAAAGGCACTGCTTTCCGAGTATTGGTATCTGTGGCTGGCCCTGGGTGTGGCGAGGGCAAAGCTCACAGTCTTCAGCCTTTTTTAACAGAAGTTATGGATATGGTGTCCAGCTGGGAGAGGAGTGCTTTGGAGACAGTATGACATGCTTGTCTTTGTTGTTCAGGACTCTGGAGTTTAAGCCAAAAGGAAATATTTAAGGTAGATTTTAGATTCTTCTTCTTTCATTCTCTCCAAAGGCTCAGCAAGTATGGACTCAGTGAAGAAACTCATCAGGAGCTGGCTCACCTGAAAAAGATCAAGCCCAGCATGAAAATAGGGTATATGTTTTAAACAGGAGTTTTTACAGCCTCGGTGTCTGGCCTCATGGCTCTGACAATAGTGTAGAACATGGGTTAAAAGCTAGGAAGGGATCAAATAAATATTTTTTCCATTTTAAGTATTCTCCTTTAATGCCAGAAACAATGCTGAGCATGTGGGGCCTTGACTGGCCACACAGTCTCAGGGCAAATCATCCTAAGGACAGTAGGATTTGAATATTGCCCAGGTGCAGTTCAGATAGATCCCCCTTCACAATCATACTGGGTGGGGAAGGAATCAGAGTGTAGAAGGAAACAGGACAGAGATGCAGTGAGATGAGGATATGGATGAGTCCAGGAATTTCCTTCTTTCACACTCCAGTGATTTGGGGCTCAGTGGACTTGTGTCAGATGCCACTTTCCATGTTTCCTTTAAAAGGATTTTTATACTTATGGTGCTTTCTGTAGGTTTGTCTGATTTCACAGTTATCAAGACCATCTCAAGAACTGTCTCCATTTTGACTTTATGTTTGTCAAGGATGATGTTTGTACCACTATGACTGAATTCAGATATAAATCCTTTTGCACTGTGACATCATTCCTTCCTGTAGTCAGTGTTAATCTCAGACTATTGTCCAGTGATCAGGGCCAGGGCAGTTCCCAAGGATAGCTCCTTTGGCTCAGCTAGAAAGGCTTTCCCCACCTTCCATGGAGGGATTAAATGATTTTCACATGAATTGGAAGCTTTTATTTTTCTGCCATGGTATTGTTTCTTGTGTTGTGTGGTTACAGTTAAGAAGCAGTCCTAAAACAAGAAATGCAGATGCATGGCATGCAGAGAAGAACATTTGTACCTATTAGAGTGTAGAGAAGTTTGGGCGAACTAGCTGTGCCAAAAGATTTATGTGGGAGACTTCACCCCCAAAGAAATAAATCAGCATCCAGAAAGAAGCTGAAGAGGAATGAAAAATGGTGAGCAATATTGTGTAGGAGCCACCTAGAAAGTGTGTGAGGAGGGAGATGTTCTCGAAAAGTCTTCTGTAAGCTGAGTGAAAGTGCTGAGGTCTTGGCAGTTGTCCACTCCTCTAAAAGGTAAAAAATCAAAATGTGTGTACAAAGCTGGAGAGAAGCCAGGAGCAGACTATGGAGAGGATCATGACATGGCTAAAGAGTGGGGAGGAGTGGGAAACTAGGCAAGGAGGAAAAGCCAGCAGTTACAAGCAGCACAAAGCACAGTAAGAAAAGAAATGTGCAGGGAGAGGAAAATGGGACATGGCTAGCAGAGGTAATTTGTGGAGTCAAGCAGCTCCAAAAAAATCAGTCATTACAGTCAGGTTAGATCAGCTTCACTGGGCCTTGATCTCAGCAAAGGTCAACATCTTAACCTACCAGCCAATACTGGAGGGAAAAACCAGCCAGCTATCCCCACCATGCAGGAAGGAGGAAGTACATCAAGAAAGGCTGTAACAGCTGAAGAGGGTCCCGCAGTCTCCAGACAGCCTCTTCCCACATGCCTTCTCAGTCAGAAAAGGGGAAGTTAGGAAAAGCCTGAATCTGCTGGTTTGGGGCACTTGAGAGCCTGTGCTAGGCACAGTAGGTTCCAGTCAGCTCAGCAATGAAAAGCATTGACCCATCATGTGACAAAACCTGAACCAATCAAAGGAGCACATGCTAGCTACCTCAGGTAAAACTTATTAAAGAATGAGTGGTAACCACTGGGGAAGGGGTGCACAAGTGGAGCTGCAAAAGGAAGCATATGAGAAAGCACAGAGTGAGACACAGCACAAGGACAAAGGGAGATTCAGGAGGAATCGTGAGGATGGATGTGAGGACAAATATGAAGACATACAGAAGAATACAATGTTGAAGATGCAACTCAAGAAGACTGCAGCCTGTGGAGAAGCCCACAATGAAGCAGGTGTGACTCCAAAGACTTAGTTACCCATGGAAGAGTCCAGGCCAGAACAGCTAAAAATAATAGGAAACAAGAAGAAAGAAGGAAGGAAAACAGTACACGCTAATTCAAATGAACACCTATCAACTTGCTGAGTACCTGGCATGTCAGCTGCTGATACACTTGAGGGAAGGGATACCAACTGCCTTGACAGGCTTGAGAAGCAGGTCCATGTGAATATCATGAAGTTCAACAAGGCCAAGAGCAAGGTCCTGCAGCAGGGTTGGGACAATCCCTACTATCAGTATAGACTGGGAGATTAATCGATTGAGAGCACACCTACAGAGAATGACTTAAGGACACTGGTGGGCAAATATGGGACATGAGCCAGAAATGTGCACTTCTGGTCTAGAAAGACAATCATATGCTGGGCTGCATCAAAAGAAGTGTGGCCAGCAGGTTGAGGGAGGTGATTCTCTCCCACTACTCTGCTCTCTTGAGAACCTACCTGGAGTACTGCATCCAGCTCTGGGGGTCTCCAGCATAAGGCATGGACCTGTTACAGTGGGGCCAGGATTAGGAGGATGGAGCAGTCTCCTATGAAGACAGGCTGAGACAGTTGAGGTTGTTCAGCCTGGAGAAGAGAAGGCTGTGGGGAGACCTGATTGTAACCTTTCAACACTTAAGAAAGTCCTATAAGAAAGATGGGAATGACTCGTGCCTGAAGTGACAAGACAAGTGGCAATATTTTTAAACTGAAAGAGGGCAGGTTTAGATTGGAATTAGGAAGATATTTTTTATGATGAGGGTTGTGAGACACTGGAAGATGTTGCCCAGAGAAGTTGTGGGTGCCCCATCATTGGAAGTCTTCAAGGTCAGGTTGGATGGGGCTTTGAGCAACCTGATCTAGTGAAAAAAGTGGGGTGGGGTGGACTAGATGATCTTTAAAGGTCTTTTGCAATCCAAACTGTTCTATGATTCTAATTCTGAGTCGAGTGGATACATGGGTTAAAATCAATTTTGTTAGAACTGAATCTAAGGACATGATTTATACCTTGCCTTTTCCTAAAAGGATTATAATAATCTTAGAATTTTGCCACAGTTCATAGGGTAGAGACACAACTTCAGATGGAAATACTGTTTCAACTTGGGTTTTATCACCCTTGAAAAGACTGTAAGTGCTATACAGGAACTACAAAGCAGTCTGGGCTGATAGGGTTAAAAACATAAGTAAAAGCTTAAAAATAAATGGATTTAATCCTTTATGCTTTTTTACAGTTATGCTCTGTGAAGATTATGCTGTCTTTCTGACATTAGATGGGTGAAGGGTCAAGGAGAAGTTTAAAAAAACCCTGATTCTAGTTTTGTTAGGATGCTTGGGGAGCAGAAGAATTTTATAAGTGTTGTTGTCAGGAGCTTAATGTGATCTTGAGAATTCCCACCTCTCTGTGTCTGGCTGTCTTTCACAGGCATAAGAAATTTTATAGTTATGGATTTCACAGTTTCCAAAAAATTTCAGTTAAAACCAAAGGACAAAATATTTGCTCAGGTGGAGAACAGTGAAATGAAGAAGCTGTATGTGCAGAAGCAAGCTGAAGGAGAAGCAGCCTTTTTCCTAGTGTTTGTTTTCCTTTTCATCATCAGTCCCTTCCTGATTCCAAGCTGTGAAGTGGTGAAGTCACAGTTACCATCTCATCAGACCCTCTATCCCCTCATCCTCTGTTTTAAATATTTCCTTATTTAAGCTCTTGGCTTTGCTTCCCTCTCAGTTTTTCTCACTTGTGTATTTTTCAGCCTTCCCTAGACCTTAAATCCTGTCTACAAAAATTGAGTTCTTAAACCCTACAAATGAGGATAAGTATTTTAGAACTGCTGGTCACAACATATGCTTCCTCACAGCTTCCCTCATCCCTCAAGACTACAGTAGGCTACTTGTGTTTCTTTCTATCCCTTGCTGATGCACGTGGTATTCTCCTGTTTTCCACTGTGCAGTGTATGCCAACTTTCTATGACATCTCCACCTTACTGTGTGCGTACCCCGACTGGTTCGGAAATGTTATCAGTATGGTAAGGAGATGTGCATCCAGCCAAACTCCTTTCCCTGGAAAAGATGAATGGATCAGAAACATAGCTTGAAACCTATGTAGGCAAGTCTATACACCTTGGATCATGTTTTCAGCAACATGGAACATCCAAAAGACCTTGAAAATGCAACGATCCCTGGGAGGAAGCAAATTGCAGAAGCTTATTTGGATTGAAAATTCTGCTTCCTGTATTTAATTATAATTTGCTAACTATTCTGAATTATTCATGCTATTCTAAATCATGTAAAAGGACAGCCTGACGGTACAATAGAAAATGAAACTTATTCAATCATGGAATCATAGAATCATTTAGATTGGAAAAGACCTTTAAGATCATCAAGCCCAACCGTTACCCTCATCCTGTCATCCCACCACTAAACCCTGTCCCTAAGCACCTCATCTGCCCATCTTTTAAATACCGCCAGGGATGGGGACTCTACCCCTTCCCTGGGCAGCCCCTTCCAGTACTTGACAACCCTTGCAGGGAAGGTATTTTTCCCCATGTCCAAATTAACCTCCCCTGGCACAACTTGAGGCCATTTCGCCTCGTCCCATCACACATTACCAGGAAGAAGAGGCTGACCCCCACCTCACTACACCCTCCTTTCTGGTAGTTGCAGAGGTTGAAAAGGTCTCCCCTCAGCCTCCTTTTTCCTGGAGCTGTTTGTCCCCTACTTCTGAACATAGAGAGGAATAAAAAGTTACTTCCTATTAAACATACTTCTGGCTATAATTCAACAAAAAACACCACTAATCTTCTTCAAATTCTTGAAGATAAACCTATCTTTTGCTTGACACATATTTCTGATCCCTGAAAAGCAGTAGGGTTTATGTCCACAAGCAGAGAATGAGATTGGCAAGAGAGAATTTCTCTGTGCTTTAAGAACGTAACTGCAGGGGTGGATTCTCTCCGTCAGGAAACAGATTACGATGTCTGCGATGACTGATGCCACAGGTGAGAGGGTTTCAAATGCCATTAATAGCATCAAAATACACAGATACCTAGGTCCCTGGAAATAACCCAGCATAGAAAATATCTGCATGGTGATGTGACAGATGACTTAAGTATGAATAAGGGAGCTGGATGCCTTCAGCACTTTAAGAGACAACACTACCTTTTGGGTCTGTGGGAGGAGGCTGCTACATTTCAAGGCCAACTGCCAGTGAAGATAAGCCATTTGCATGATTACCTTAGCAAGCTTGTTCAGACCTAGAACGCTGATGTTCAGGTTGTGGATGTTGAGTGTCAAGGGCAAGACAGTGTAAACAGTGAAACAGAGAATTTGGATGCAAGGGTTTGTTTGAGAATGAATGAGATTGGAGGTTTTTTTTACTTGATTGTTTCACATATTTCTCATTCCCCCACAACCCTAGAGCCATTCATTTGTTCTCATCATCAGGGGATTGCTGCTGGCCTGGGAAGATCAGCACATAGTCATGACAGTTGTGTGCCATGTGCCTGCTTGCAGTTACCAGTCTTCGGTGTTACAAGTGGGATCCCTGGGCACCCCTAGGCATTTGATCCTTTTTGGGGGTCTTCTTTCTCTCATTAAGACCATTTTACTCCATCTCAGTGGTTTTTATGCAAAGCACAATGCGCACCTGGACAAGCTGGAGAGCTAGGCCTGTGTGAACCTCATGATGTTCAACAAGGCCAAGTGCAAGGTCCTGTACCTGGGTGGGGGCAACCCTCGGTATCAATACAGGCTGGGGAAGAAAGGATCGAGAGCAGCCCTGCTGAGAGGGACTTGGGGGTACTGACGGACGAAAAGCTGGACATGAGTTGGCAACGTGCACTGGCAGCCCAGAAGCCAACCGTACCCTGGGCTGCATCAAGAGGAGCGTGGCCAGCAGGTTGAGGGAGGGGATTCTGCCCCTCTACTCTGCTTTGGTGAGACCTCACCTGGTGCCCTGCTTCCAGCTCTGGAGCCCTCAGCACAAGATGGACATGGAACAGTTGGAGTGGGGCCAGAGGAGGGCTACTAAAATGATCCGAGGGCTGGAGCCCCTCTCCTATGAGGACAGGCTGGGAGAGTTGGGCTTGTTCAGCCTGGAGAAGAGAAGGCTG
Organism: Butorides virescens; assembly: GCA_017310255.1. Taxonomy (NCBI): domain Eukaryota; kingdom Metazoa; phylum Chordata; class Aves; order Pelecaniformes; family Ardeidae; genus Butorides; species Butorides virescens. Next base: position 19,772 of record JADKXX010010798.1, read on the forward strand.
CGGGCAGACCTGATTGTGGCCTTTCAGTACTTAAAGGGGGCCTATAGGAAAGATGGGGACAATCTTTTTAGTAGGGCCAGCTGTGACAGGGCTAGGGGTGATGGTTTTAAACTAAATCAGGGTAGGTTTAGCCTGGATATAAGGAAGAAATTCTTTACAATGAGGGTGGTGAAACACTGGCACGGGTTGCCCAGAGAGGTAGTGGAGGCCCCATCCCTGGACACATTCAAGGCCAGGTTGGACGGGGCTCTGAGCAACCTGATCTGATTAAAGATGTCCGTGCTCCCTGCAGGGGGGTTGGACTGGGTGACCTCTAAAGGTCCCTTCCAAACCAAAGCATTCTAAGATTCTACCATCAGTCTACTAATCATTGGCTTCAAGATCCCTCTTCATGAGCTGGAGGATTCAGAATGTGTTGCTGTGGTTTAGCCCATGTGCTATCATGGTTTACAACAAGCTTGTACCAGCTGCAACTAGCAGGCTTGAACTCGAGAGTTCAAAAGCTCAGTTTAGGATGCTAATACCCACCCGCCCCCAACACACATATGTACATGCACACTTATCTCCTGCCCATTGGTGTTCACAGGCTAGGTTGTTTCTCATCTGCCTCAGGGAGGTGAGCAGCAGATAGGAAGGTAGGAAAGCCAAGGCACGTGCAGTGGTTGCAACACCATAACGAAACCATGCCCCACTTTGTAACACGGCTTCTCCAGTTAGACAGCATGAATAACCTGCAGTCTCTTCCTGCTCATTTCATTTTTCTGTTGTCTGTGTTCTTTAGAGAAATTTGACCAACTATTGTCTTCCACACACTTCCCTTCTGGGAAGGGGGAGAGACCCTCTTCTATGTATGGAAAGGCTGGAAAGGTTTATTGTTCTTAACATGCCTGACGCCTGGGTAGAAGAGACACAAGAAGGTGATCTGGAGTGCATTCCCTGCTGAGCATGGCAGAGCATTTGTTGACACTGTGTGGTCAGGCCTCCCTCTGACAGTCCCATCTGCTCCAGCCTCCAGGCACTTTCCTCTCTGCACCAGATGTCTGGCCGCAGCTTGGGAACCCTTGGAATTTTGTGTTCCCTGCAGTGATGGAGGGAGTTGTGTCTGCCTTCCCTGCATGCAGGACCCACCGTGGCAGTAGTCTTGTTTTGGGAACTCTCTTCTCTCCACTGTCTTCCTACAGCCAGGGAGGAGGAGAGAGGTATTCTCCTCTGCAGGCTCAGCGGAAGCTCTGGGTAGGTCAAAAAGGAAAGAAACACACAAAATTTGTATTTATCTCAGGTAAAACCCCTGTGTAGGCCCCTGGTGTAGGCCCTGTAGCTCAGTGGTTAGAGCACTGGTCTCGTAAACCAGGGGTCGTGAGTTCAAGCCTCACCAGGGCCCTGGCACAAGCATGGTAGGTGTTTCTGCCTTCCTGGGTCCTGGTGCAGCCTGGGTCTGTGCACCCTGGGGTGGTCAGCACCCACTCAGCAAGGCCTTCCTGTGCAGCAGCTGGTTTTCTCGCTCCACAAATATATCCTTTTCTCAGATTATGTTGTATTTCTATAGGGACTGTGTCAGTCTTGGCCTGGCCTCTACCAAAGCCTTTGAAGAGCCAAACCCCAGCACAAGGGAATCCTTCCTTCTTTCCAAAACCCTAAGTGGAGCTTGCAGTCATGATCTGCGCTTCAGAGGAGGCAGGCACCAATGATTCAGCTGCTGGCGCTTTGGAAATTTTATCAGAGAAGCACTATCTTGTACAATTGGGCAAGAAATGCGATCTTCTTTCTTCATGTCATGGCATTCTGGAGATGTCTTTTTTCCCTCTCTTTTCATGATGAACTCAGTTTGTGGGGGGCACTGTTGAATTCGGTAAGGATATGAGAAACAACAGTTTCTGTTTCTTTAAGGGTGTCTCGTCAGAGACCTTTCTAAAGCAAAAAGGGCCATAAGAAATGGAGGAAGCCATAAACAGAACATACAGAGACACAAACCTGACTGGGAAGTTGTAAGGAGGCAGTGGCAAGAATCAGTCCCGGTCAGTCATACTAATGGATAATGGTATGTGGGACTCTGAGAATTTTTATTCCAGCAAGGTTATCTGACCAAAGACCTTGTGAAATGTGACATTTAGGAAAAGGGGGAAACCATAAACAAAAGCCAAGCCTCACTGCTCACACTGATTGTTGGGCTGTTAAGAAACTGAAGGTAAACCAGGACTTTGCAGGGGGTCAGTGGGACTGTGCAAACTGATGTGGGAACATGCAGGGGAAGGGAACTGAGGAGACACAGAAGAGGAATAGGCAGAAATGGGTGTTAAAGGGGTGAGTCACTTGCAAAACAGGGCTGATCCATATGCTTGTCTGACTGATCCCCAAGCCCTGTGCCTGATCACTGCAGTCTGTCTTACCTTCTGATTAAATCTTTTCTTAATGATCCCTCTGCATAGTCTCTGCCCCGTGTGTGTGCTGCAAGCACTTGGTGCTAGCTACCTGGGTGGGTTTGGTGGGTGAGTGAGCATGAGGGGATTTGATGCCAGCTACAGGAAACACACGCAGGGTTGGGGCACTCCCAGCCTGTCGCCTTTCGGGGGCGCGGCGACCTGGTTCAGGAACAGCATGGCAACCAACCCCAGGCCGCTCGGGCCATCAGTTCACAGACACCAATGTGATGGATGGCAAATGGCATTTATTAGTGAATAGCACAGCGTTATATAGCTTAGGTTTTACAGGTCACTTCCGTCTGCTTATGTCATGAGCTAAAGGCTATTGGCTATCCAGAGAGAGGCCTTATCTTTCCGTACAGCATGATATCTTCCGACCACCAGACCCTAGCTAACTATCCACATTTCCCCCTGTCCGATAATCTGGTCCTGTGGGCTAAAACTCACAGTTTTTATTAGTTTTATTGTGGACCATGGCGATGGCTTGACAATAACTCTAGAGGCTGTGCAAATAGCTTCCCTGGCTGCACGAGTAGTTGCCATAACTTCATGGGCCCGCAGGCCCTGGGCCTGCGCCTGGGGGGTGATCATTGTTGCGTCTGTACCCATCAGCCGCTGCACGGTGGAGTCATGCAGTGGGTGATCCGCCCCAGCTGCTTGGCCCAGTTGTCTCACACAGTTATCCTCCCATTCTTGTCTAAAAACAATCATCCCTGCCCCGTCGAGGATCATTCTACAAGCTTGTTTTATGTCGAACGGGAGCATGTTGTCTCCCCCAAAGACACCATCTATGAGGGTGGAGACCATGGCAGAATTAATCCCTTTTTCCGCAATTGCCTTAACAATCGCTTGTATGTCCTTGGGGTTTATTGGCGAGTGGACCGTCTGTCCCCCATCCGTCACCCGGACCGGGAACGCTAGTGCGGCCAGTGTGACCCAGTCGGCACACACAGCCTTTATTTCTGTCCAGTCCGTGAAAGGGATTTCTTTCTCTCGTGATTTTTCTCTAATTTGGTTCTTGACTTTGTTTACCTCCATTTCCTCCTCCTCTAAGTTTGAATCGGTTGTGAGCCACTCATCCCGCTCATCCCAGCTAGCATCTGATCTGGGGTTGGAACTCGACTGGCTGGGAACTTCCGGTTTCCCGTGCCTTTTTGTTGGGCTCCAGCCCCGCCCACTCCCCTTGCGGGTGGGCCGTTCCCTCCCTCTGGGCTCGCCCCTTGCTCTTGGTTCGCCCCGCCCTCTGCTCGGCGGGGTGTTCGCCCTATCAGGGCGTTTTTTCGGATGGCCACTCTGATTGGCTTTCCGCCCCTCGCACGCGTCCTCCCCCCTTCCCCGGTCGCCCTCCCCTTTGTTCTCCTTCTCGATCTCTTCCCTTGCTCTTTTGAGCACGCTTATCAATTCCAGCACTTCTTCTCTGCTCACAACAAAGGCATCTTCGCCCCACCCTCCTCCTTTTTTCTCGGCGCCATCTTGGGGCGCATAGGGGGGTGGTCCGGCCCGGGCTTCCTCAAGCTCAGCCTTCTCCGCAGCGCCCCTGGCCTCTTCGGTCAGCCCACTCCAAAAGGATTTGGCTCGTTCCTGTCCCTCCGTAAGCGGGTCGGGGTTAGGGGATTGAGGGGACGCGTCGCCCTCTTGTGGATCTTTAGGCTTAGCAGAATCATCATCTGGGAGGTGCAAAGTCTGCGTGGCTGCCCCGACTCCCAATTTCGGGGTGGCCAACAAACAGTTCCTTGCTGCCCTCCAGGTGTCCTGTTCTTCTATGGCTTTCTGCAGAGCCTGTATGACTCTCCCCCATGACTTAAGATTTTTCCCACAATTCGAGGACATTGTATCCTCGGCCAGCGCTTTAGTACATTTATCCCACACTTCAGGGTGGAGAATATCCACCGGTTGGGCAATAGCCACAATTTGCAAAAGTCTCGCAACTGCGAGAGTAAAATCTTTAGATTTACAATCTATACCCCACTGCTTATGTAACTGCGATACGACCTTCACAAGGGCTTCCATCCTCCTTGCTGGTCTGGGAGTGTCCTCCCCGCTGGGCTGGTCCTGCCGCTCCGGCCACCGTTCACCCGATTCCAGGCATTCCCGGGTTTCGGCACCACTTGTCGCCTTTCGGGGGCGCGGCGACCTGGTTCAGGAACGGCATGGCAACCAACCCCAGGCCACTCGGGCCATCAGCTCACAGACACCAATGTGATGGATGGCAAATGGCGTTTATTAGTGAATAGCACAGCGTTAGATAGCTTAGGTTTTACAGGTCACTTCCGTCTGCTTATGTCATGGGCTAAAGGCTATTGGCTATCCGGAGAGAGGCCTTATCTTTCCGTACAGCACGATATCTTCCCACCGCCAGACCCTAGCTAACTATCCACACCAGCCTGTGGTGCCAGCTACTGGAGTGAGCCAGGTCTCAGCCACCAGCCACTGGGGTGTATACAGAGTCCATTCCAAAAATCAGTTACTGGAGTGGGGGGCAGCGCTGAGTGACGCAAGTGAGGGTTTGGTGTGGGACCATGGGCTCACAGCCCACATGCCCAGTTCTGACTGCTGGGGATGCAGGGGTGTAGGAAGGGGGGAGTTTCTGTATCTTCCCCGATGCTGGTGTGCATGGAGGAATGCGTGTGTATTCACCAGAAAACTTCAAGCTGGACCAACTGGCAAGTGGGGGGGCCTTAGTTCCAGGCTGTGGTATCAGGCGAGCAAGGGTCCATGCTGTTATCCAGTGGGATGCATCAATGTGGGCTTACTCTGGGACCAGTGCACAAGTGCTATGTGTTTGCCAGTAAGAATCAGTCTGGACAAGTTTGTGAGTAGGGGATCCATGGCATGCGTAAGAGGGCTGGAATATGGACAGGGATGCCAGGAGGACATGTGGGCTGTGCCAGTACTCAAGGGAGCTGCAAATGTGCAAAGAATATCATTGGCATGCTTTTACATGTTGAATCCTATCCCTACTAGCCAAAAAATAGGAAGGGGACTTAGCCATCTGTGCCCATGTTTTATGTGGGTCCTGTATGTAGGAGCAGTTGAAGGCAGCGCCTCTTCCATGGTGGTCTGTGTGACTGAACATGTCGGTGCCCTCTGTGAGGGTGTGTGTCTGTGTGCGTGTCTCTTGGATACATGCTCAGCTTCATTTCTGGTTGGACGTGTAAACTGGAAAGCAGCAGCCATGTTCCCCATCCTGGGCAGAGTACCCGAGTCCCTGGGCTCCAGCAGCTGAGCAGGAGAGTCCTGGGCTGAAGAAGCAGGAGCCCACAGCCACTTCTGACTTCCCTTAACAAATTAAATCATCCATTATCAATGTTTTCTTTGTCTGGCACTGTGGGCTTGGAGATGCTCTGAAAGCCAAGAACTGTACCAGAGATACATTTCAACCACATACCATTGAGACCAGAACCAGAACATGCTGGGACAGTAAGCCACCAGAGGCAGTTCCCGGGAGATGGGACAGTGTCAAGAGAGGAGTCAGTGTCCACCAAGCAGAAATCTGCTCTCTTGCAGGCGACTTTCTTGCCTAGAGCAGCTCGAGAAGAGAACTCATGCACTGTGCTCATCTGCTCTTGTTTTACATCCCAGTACACAGATGCTTTCAGAGCAGCTCCCTGCCCGGTCACTGCAACTCCCCACTCAAACTTTCCCCTCCAGATGGAGACACTTTTTTCTGAGCTGAACGCTGGGGGGAGCCACAGGTGACATATCCTTGGGAGGACAGGGGGAAGTTCAGCCCTTCCAGGCAGTGTTTGATTCCCAGGCCAGGCTGAGCGCTCTTCTGGAACAAGGATAAAAATATTCTGCTGCTCTTCAGAGAGGGCAACAAATCCCTTCCCTTGTAGGATCAGAAACCTCAGCAAATGGACTAGGCAACCAGGGCATATGGACTTTTCTAAGTTAAGGCAGATGCTAACACAACTAATGCTGACAGACTTGAGACTGTACTCTACTCTGGCTCCGCTGCACCGCACGCCTGCTCTTGCTATTTCTCAGACTCCTACCTTGTACCTGCTGGTTCCTCCCAAAGACCATGCTTCTGCTCTGCAGACTCCTGTGGTTGGGATAGTGATCACTCATCCAGCTCAAGGGGTGCCTGTGGCTGCAGGACCACAACCACCCTCTCCAGGAGCTTTGATTCAATGTCACAACAGATGCTCCATGTACAGGAGGACTTGGAAAAGACTGCCCAACAGTTGTCTACCTTAATAGAGGGGCATGACTCCTGCTGGAGGGATGTTCCAGTGCTGTTACAGCAAATATTCTAGTCAAGAGAAAGAAATTGGATATTGGGAAAATACAGAGAATTAGGAAATTGTGATGGAAACAGACAACCTTGGTCAAGACTCTTAACTGGAATTGTAACCCTGCAAATGACCACACTGCTTGTGAAACAGCTTGAGATCATGCCAATAAAAGGCTGCAAGACAGACAAGTGTTAACTGGGAAAGAGTTCAGGAGGTGAGGCAAATATCAGAGGAACACCTGAGTGACTTTTGGCATGGCTTGTGGCAGGCACTACTGTGATATGGAGGGATGGCTGACGAAGACACATCAGCAGTGAGGGTATTCACTCAACGGGCAACCCCAGACATTCATAAATACTTTGTAAAGCATGCTCCAGGAAGGCAGGCAGGAAACCTACAAAAAGCATTGTCTCTGGCAGCATATGTATGTGACAGCATGTCAAAAAAATAAAAGAAAGAAAAGGAAATAAGACAGAGAGAGGGAGTAAATATGTCAGCAGTAGCAGTGGGATGAACTCCGGTAATGAGAGAAAAAGGATTAAATTTGAAAGGTGTGGTAGCAGGACAACCAGACCCATATTTTTAAGCATACTGTAAGAAACCAGGCCACTGGAAGAGAGATTGTCCAGTTGAGCCACGGATGAGCAGAGGATTTGAGAATCCCCCTGTTTGGAAATCGCCAAGCAGAGAAAATAATGAGGAATTGGCAGAATTCCCTCAGTATGACTCCCAGCAATGACAGGAGGTGGGAGAGCCTGGGACCCTCATGCATGTGAATCACTGACGTGTGAGTGTTCTTGTGTCTTGATAAAAGACAACAATTACACCTTATAATTTCTAATATAGATGGGTGCAACCTACTCCATGTAAAATCCATATTCAGGTGAATTAGGCCAAGAGAAAGTACAAGTGCAGGGAGCTGAGGGGCACCTGATGACACGGGCGATAACAATCCTTTATTAGTGGAAGTAGGTCCACATTCATTATACCACTGATATGTAATAATGGAAGGGAGACTAATTAATTTATTGGGAAGGGATTTACTAAAAAAATACAGGCAGGAGTTACATTTAGAAGGGCATGCTGCTGGAAGTGCTGGAAGTTACTGGTCAGATAACGATGTCTGAGGAGTTCCAACTGATACCCCAAGAATTAAAAGATGTGAGTGAGTATGGGATATGTCTGGAAATAAGGACAGATTATTGAAATCAGCTATGCCTGTAAAAATTTCGGTAAAAAAAATATAACTGACCATCAATAAAACAATACCCCTTCCTTCAACAGGCTGAACAAAGAACTGAGCCTATAATTAATGGCCTAAAACAATATTGGAGTTTTAGTCAGATGCATATCCACATGCAACACTCCTCTTTTACGTGTTAAAGAGCCAAAGCTAAACACTGATGGAAAACCCATTTGTACAAGATCTGTGAGCAGTAAATAGAATAGTAGAGCTCCCCACACCCTGTAGTACCAGTTCCAATTCAAATACTCACCAAAAAACCTGATGCCAATGGCATTCCAGTTTTAGATTTGAGTGCTCTATTTATTAGTATACCTGCTCACGAGGAATTGCAATTCCTTTTGCTTTGGAAGAGACAACAACATACCTAGCACCTGGACATGGTTGCCACAGGGATTCACTGTCTCTCCCACTCTTTTTTCACAAATACTGAAAAATTACTTACAGAAAATAATGCTGTCGAATGATACTGTTCCAATACAATACAGAGATAATAATAATAAATCTGCAAGCAAAGTTTGTATCATTTGTTTACAGGACACTAAGGCATCAGTAATTGCTTTAGCAGAAAAGGGTCATAAAGTCTATCTTGACAAATGCAGCTGTGTGAGCAACAAGTAAATTGCTTGGGGATGGTAATTTGGCCTGGGGAAAAGATAATATCATCAGAATGAGCACAAGCCAAACAAGAGAGATCTTTGCCTCAAACAAAGAAAAGGATTAGAGCATTCATAGGTGCAGCGGGATTTAACAGATACTGCACACATGTGTTTGGGGAAAAGGCAAAATCCCTAATAAAAATAATTAAAGATGAAGAACCAGGCCAAAATATTTGGACACCAGAATCCCAACAGGCTTTTAAAGGTGTAAAACAAGCAGTAATGGCAGTGTCCACCTTAGGAATTCCTGCCTTGGTGCAGGAATTTGGTCAGTCAGGTGCTCTTTAACAGTATCAAACGGCACAGTCCATACCAGAAACTCCTACATGGCTGAGGGAAAATGGAAACAATCAGTTTCCTGAGAGCTTGGAACATATTTTATCTGCATCATAGCCAAGTGGAATGCTGGCGCCGTTACTGGAATGCCAGTAATTACCGACCTGGATTGTGTCTTGGCTGGAAATTTACTGATAATTAAAGCCTACCATCTCGTCACCCTATAAACCACCAGTCCTAAAGTGAGGCCCTTTGAGCTCTCCTGGACTGCAGCAGATTGCAACCAGCACCTCCCCTGTGTGGGACAACTCTTAGGAGGTTCATTGCCCAAGACCGACAGTGGAGCCTGGACCAAAAACTTTCACTCCTTGAGTCTCAACACTAATCCACTGAGAAAGGCCAAGATGTTCAACGTGACTATTTCACTGAACTCAAGGGGAATTTTTAAGGGTATACCTTTATAGAGAGATAGATATTCTTATCTTTGTGTGTATGTATGCATATGTGAATTGATTTAAGTAGCCTGTAAATGTATGATTTATTTACAAAGTGAGTCTTATACTGGTGCTATATATTATTCTTAGACATAAACCATTGAGTCTAAGCCCCACCCGGACTCCCCTCTGAGAAGGAGTTCAGAAAGCAAAGGGTCTGCTCTGAACCTTGGGACCCCTGCATCCACGATACCTATGTGAATCTTTCTAACTCGAGCGTCAATTAAATTTCCTTTGTGTACTTCTTCCATGTAGTAATAGATTGAGCCTTGCTATCTTCGAAGCTTTAACTAAGTTGCTGTTTTGATTAATTTTGTCTAATCACTTTGTTAATTGACTGATGATTGAGTGTTACCAAAATATCACAACCAAATCCTGCGATTTGTCATAAGTAAATTCTAAATCAAACTGTGTAAAGTCACTCATTCCCAAAAATTAACATAGTCACAGAATACCAGAATGGCAGAGGTTGGAAAGGCCCTCTTTCCAAAGGCCCCCATCACCCAGTCCAACCCCCCTGCTCAAGCAGGCTCACCCAGAGCAGGGTGCACAGGATATTGTCCAGGCAGGCTTTGAATATCTCCAGAGAAGGCAACTCCACAGCCTCCTGGACAGCACATTCAAGTGCTCGGTCCCCCTCAAAGTCATGAAGTTCTTCCTTACATTCAACAGGAAACTTCCACTTCAATTTGTGCCTAGTACTCCTTGTCCTGTGTTGCCTAGCTTGAGACGGAAAAGCGCAACAATACGCTTCCAAACGGTATAGCAATGATCTGTTTATTCCCAGCGCTCTGCTCTCCTGCAGATTCCAGATACATATATATTTAACAACAACATAAGCATGTCTCTTCTTGATTGGTTCTTCATAATTCTTTCCAAGTTGCTATTGGCTATAAGGAGGTGAGAGAAACTTCCTTTAAGGAGGTGAGAGAAACTTCCCTTACAGCTGCATGCTGTGGTCTCTTGTTCTGTCTTTTTACATCCTGGTTTTTTGTCCCTAATATCTTGCTGACATTGCATAATCATGTCAAGGGTACACAACAAGATTTTCAAGGTCAATTGCCTCATCTATAGAAATGCTACAGACTCCACAATTGCACCTTTTTGGTTTTGGGGAATGAAAACCATGTTTACTGTATGTTGCAAGGCCCTTTGCAAACATGATAACACAAAAGGCACATAATACAAATAATACTTTCGGACATTATCTTCCAGCTGCTCTATGCTCTTCTTCTTGTGGATGATTTGTAATGATCAGACAGGTTCATAAAACACATACTTTTTTCTTTCATGCGCATTACATACATTTCACTTCTTATCTACGGTTTTTCACCTCATATAGTTAGTAAGTCTAACCTAAACCACAGAGTTAGTACTTTATGCTTTATCGTCCTCAAAGGTATTCTGTTTTCTCAGGGATGTTATCACATTCCGGCTACAGTTTCTTCACACTGGTCTCTTGTTAACCCTTTAGCACCCTGTCGTATCTTTAAGATCACTTTTGAGAGCAAATTTTTGTTAATATTTCACATATTGCACTTTTGCTCGAAAGAGAATTAGTCTTTTAAGACGAATATTACAGTACAAATTCCCAGTTTGAAATGAAATAAAAAGCTTCATACAATTCAGTTCTAATTTTAAAAAGATGTAAAATTTGAATGCACTCACTTAATTAGACATTGTCCTTAGTCCAAATGATGTTTTTTTAACGCAAATCATCTTTTCACAAAATGGGTATTTCCAAGAGAATTTCAGTTACTTCAGCTTGCAGTAATTAAATATTCTCAATTACAGAAGCTTTTATCTGTCTTACAAGCACTGCTCTGAAGATTTTAGACAGTTTAAGGTGTCATTAGTTGTGCAAAAATATTATTCTACACTGAAGAAGAAAACTACACTACATTCATATAATATCAGCTTTCTGGCTCTTCAGTAAGATGAGGAGAAAAATGAAGAGAAGGCATCTTCAGAAGATGAAGGCTGAAACTTCTGCTAGGTTTTCTGTTTCTAGGTTTTTTGTGTTTTTTCCCCTCTTGTTTTTCTATGTAAGAAACACATTAGAACACCTGAAAAAATGTTAATAAAACAGCTGAAGTAAAGGAGCAACCTACTTATTTTTGTAAGAGAATAGAGTGCGCACATCATATATAGTGAACATCATAGAATGAAGTAGGGAGTCACCCTTCCAGTGATAATATTGAAAAATGAGACCTAAACATTTTATGAATCTAATGTACCAAGACACGCTTTTTTGAAAGCCTCTAGTTTAAAAGATCAGAAAACCAGCTAAAACGAAAGTCATTCTAATCAGACACATTTTTGAAGCGTTCAAAACAATTCTTACTGTATAATTTATGAAAAACAAAAGCCTTAGAAAATACTACATTCTCATTTACATAGGCCTTTAGCCCAGAATCACAGGTAAAATGTATATGAAATGTTATTTTACACCAGATTGCTAAATTCTAGATTGTGTTTGTGTCATAGCTACGTGTAGATGTAAAAATTATTCTTTTTCCTCAATTTTGAAACCTCAACCATACATTCTGTTGGTTTCACTATACTATTCAAATAGTCAATCCAGAAGAGAAAATAGGAATATTCAAAATGCAACACTGGTAACAGATTTCCCTATGAAATTCAGATAGGTCTTTCTGAATGCTGCTTATGACACATTATGACAACTTTCTACATTGGGCAGAAGAAACAAGTTTTTCCGTTTTTCAGGACAAAGCGGTCTGTTCACTATAGTTACAATCCCAGGTGTTTAATTCCATCATTCACATTCTCTTGATGCCACATAAAATAAAGAAAAATACACCCCTTGTTTGGATTTTATTTCCACATGTATGTCCACAACAGTAATTTTCTGTACAACTGAGGAAGAATATTACTATTTTAATCTTGATCAGGTTATCATTTGGTCCAGTTGCCCTCTTTGTTTTCATTCCTGTAACAAATGAAATACAGTTAGAAAGTACTGCAGGACTGTGTAGCGATATTACAAAAGAGGAACAAAAGTAAGTCAAAAAGCCAGAAACGGAACACTTCCAGTTTTTCAGGGCAAGATTTCTACTTCAGGCAGTATCTCAGTATTTGTGCTTCATGGCACTAAAAAAAGTTAAATGTATATGATGATTGAATACCATAATTGACTTGCACAGCTCTTTTACTGCTTCATACGATAGAGGCTCCCAGGACAGTGCCCGGTTACCTTGATAACGTATGGGGGAAAGCTTTTAACAAGTCCGAATCTCCTTTTTTTTGATTGTTTCCTTCCTACACTGTTCCATTACGCATTGATATTCTCTGGTTTCCTTTTCCCAACTATTTGATTCGCTCTCTTGTGGACTTGTTGCCTGGAGGGTGTAATTCAGGCTCTTTCTCCAGGTCTATGGGACCGGGATTGAGAAGGTCTTCCTCCGCTGGGACACTACTGTCATTTGTGGTCATCTGGACAGTTCCCAATCGGGCAGGCAGTGCTGGCAGGGCTGAAATGGGGGGCATAGTCTCCATCACGGAGCTGCTGCAGTGCTTCAGAAGCCTGTCGCCACACAGGCAAATATTTGGTGATATCTTTGTCCCCCCCCTGTGTGGCAGCTTCCCACAACCCTGAATTATAGATGGAGCTAGAGTCCACACCAGAACAATTGGAGCTGGTCCACATCAACAATAATTTGACATCTTGAAGGGGTATTGAGCTACCATGTAGTTTTAAAATCCGCTGCATAACACTCCCTACAGGAGGCAACATTTGTGGTAATGAAGGCAAGTTTATGTCGAAGCAGAATTGGAATAACTTTATTTAACACTTTACATCCTTTTACACTGATCACAAAACAAAGCCACTACTTTTCTCTTATTACCTAGATGGTTGGCAAGCGCTGAGTCCAGCCTTATATGGAAGCAAAGTTTGTCTTGCAAAGTCCATTGGTCATAGCATTGACCTCGCTTTTCTCACTTAGCTCTTGTTTTACTTCTCCCATGGCTTGCGGCCAATGAGCAAAAGGATATCTTCAGTGTCCAGCTCACCTGCCACATACAGAGATTCTTTACTTGTGCCCAAATCCTTCCAGCAGGATTTGGAAAACCCCCTCCCAACTCTGAGTGTCAGGCCAAGGACATGGAACAAAACCAGCCCTAATCCTAAACCTAAGCCTGACCCTGACTCTAAACCCGAACACTAGCCCAAATCTAACCCAATAATAAAAAAACATGACCCTACAAATAAAGCTGATAATAAAAGAAACCTAAAGAAAAGTCTAACTGTATCCCGAACTGTAAAATAGCCCTAAGCCTAATGGCCAACCCTAACCAGAAAATAAACCTAGGTCCTAACCCTAACCATAACCCTATCCCTAAGCTTAAAATAAGCCTACCCTTAAAATAACACTATACCTAAACACTAACCAAAACCCTAAGCTTAAAATAACCCTACCCTTAAAATAACACTAAACCTAAACAACTAACCCAAACCCTAAACCTAAGCTTAAAATAACCCTAGACCTAACCCTAACATTAAACCTAAATCCTTACCCGAACCCTATACTTATAC
>JADKXX010010799.1:0-10947 GCA_017310255.1 Butorides virescens
CTAAACCTAAATCCTAACCCTAACCCTAACTATAAACAGAACCCTAATCTTAACCGTTATAAAATACACCTAATCGTTAAACTAAACACCATCACAAGCCTAAAGATGAGTCTAAAATATTCTTAACCCTAATGTGGAGGAGTGGCTGAGTGAGAATGAGCATGATTTAATCCCTTTCGATAGCCCCTGCTCCTAAGCGGATGTAGGCGGAACTATGACCGGAAGAGAAGGTGAAGCCCCTCCGTCGGACAGATGGTCCATCCCAGTCACAGTAGCGATGTAGGTGTGTGTATAACAGTGGTCTACCAATCACAGTGTGACGTGTGTATATGTTATTGTTTTCTGCCTATATATACTTTTGTTAGCTGCGCAATAAAGGAGAACGACCATGCTCATATTGAGATTCCATCGTTACTCCATGCCGACTTCCCATTCCGACATCTGGTAGCAGAGGATGGTTCAAGGTTGACGGTTACCGGCTCTGATATCAGAGCTTAGCTGGACTAAGTTTCTCCGAGTCTGCGGTAAGCAGCAAGAGGAGGGGAATTGGGAAGAAAGGCGACTGGGAGAAGTGTTCGACATGGTGAGGTGGCCACTCGACTCCCAGAGAGGTGGTTGCTCACATAGCCCTTTCCGAGAAAGGGGCGAGACAGCAGATGCTGGGGGGGGCGAGGTGGCCTCTCGACCCCCAGTGGCAGCTCGCATTGCCCTTTCTGGGAAAGCGATAAAATCCGGCACGGCAATGGAAATAGAGACTGCAGCCGGATTGCTTTCCAGCATCCTCTCTAAGAGCGGTGTGGAGACTACAGTGAAGCAACTGATCAAGCTGATTAATTTAGGACGCCGATGGGGGCACTTTACCAACATGCCTCTGCTATTTTTGGTTACTGAGTGGAAAGACTTTGGTGAAACGATGTGGCAAAAGACAATAACTGGGGATGAAAAAGATGAAAAAGAAGTAAAAGCGGTCTGGGAGCTGTGGCGCACTGTATTAAAAACTCTAAAGAACATGAAAGCAGAAAGAGAAGTAGCTTGCACTGCTGCACAAATGTTAAATCCTGATCCAACTTTAGAGAAATTTAGGGATGCTGAACGTAAGTCAGGGCCTTTGGTGTGATTTTTTGGACTCTCCACTGTAAAAGGAATGACTGGGACTACTTGTAAAACTGTTGCTGAGATCCGCGCGAATGTTGAGTCCGTCTCTCTCCCGCAAGACACGGCAGGTCCATCTGTTTTGCGGCGGGGTCCGGAGCAAATGGAAGTTGCCACCACCGAGTCCCAGGGGAGGTGTGAGCCGCATACGGAAGTAGTGCCCCAGGATACTCCTGAGGAGGAGTGGCCTGCGCCGCCTTCCGCTACGGAAGGAGAGGGGGGTCGACCTCCGCCCTCAGCTCCACCTTTGTATCCACCGTTTCCGCCCTCCACCGACTCGTCTGCCCCAGCAACTCCACCTAGTGGTGATTGGGAAAAATCGTTTCAAAAGAATTTAGATAAGCTGCTGCACATAATTATACAACGTTTTGACAACTTTGACCCACGAATAAAACCAGAATCATCACAGGACAATCCTCCGTTAATTATAGAGGAGCTCAATCCTCCCTTGATTCCTGCAGGCCCACCAGCATCGATGAAATGTGCGCGATGGAGTGGAATCGTGAGAGATGCTATTTTGGAAGGGCAGTGGGATGCCGCTGCTAGCTTGGGAGGCATTCCACCGATAGCGTGTCCTGTGGTACAAGAAAATGGTGCAGCAAACTGGGAACCACATGATTGGAAAATCTTACAGCAAGCACGAACCACTGTTTCAACCTATGGAGTTAAATCTGAAGCTAGTAGGCAGATCATCAGTTGGATCTTTTCTGCCGATGTCCATATGACATTCGAAACCTAATGAGACTGTTGCTTACGCCAACGCAATATTTATTGTGGGGTTCCTCATGGACCCAGCAAGCAGTACATGAGGCTACCCTAAGACAAGTGCAAACAGATCCACTTTATGAAGTAAAGGTGGAGGTGCTCACAGGAGATGGACAGTATTCAAATCTGGACGTACAATTAACATTTCCCACTAACATCTTGCGGCGATCGGCACAATTAGCCCTAGAAGCCTTTTATAGCCTGCCAGGAGCCTCCAGCCCACCGTTTGGCACAATAGTGCAAGGAGCTACTGAAAAATATAGCCACTTTGTTGGCAGGTTATGGGAGGCAATAATGAATCATCCTGACCTGAGTGATGAAAGCAAGCAAACATTCAGAGTATTAGTGTTTGACAATGCAAATAAAGCTACAAAGCAGCTACATGTGACAAAGATCTGTTCGGAAAACCAGAAGCTGAGCACAGAGAGGGTCCACGTGTGGAAACAAGTTGACTCTCAAAACAAAATGAAGGCTTCTTACAGCAACACCAACCAGCAACCATCGTTACTCCATGCCAACTTCCCATTCCGACGCCCTAAAAATAAAGCTAACCATAAAAAATTATCTGAACCTGAAAATAAACCTATCAATAACAAATCCTAACAATAAGAAATCCTAACCCTAACCATAACCAGAACCCTGATCTTAACCGTTATAAAATACACCTAATACTTAAACTGAAAACAATCACTGCGGAAGACCAGTCTCCTGACACCGACCAGTATGATCTCCAGAAGCCCTTTATTATAGCTTTGCATACAGCTTTTATACTCTTCCAAGTCCCGTACACACATTCACATAGACTTTTCTAATTCGTACATACTACTGTCTATCCAGCAAACATATAAGCCTCTAACTCACTCATTGGTTATTTCATTATCATCATCTTACCCTACTTGCAGTTACTTCTTCTATACTCTAGCAACTAAGCATTTCCCCTTTAATAGCGTCCCGTACACTGGCTAATCATTTCCCCTTTAAGAGCATTCCAACCCTATCAGAACCTGATGCCCTTGTTCTGCTAGGGATGTATCCACAATTCCCCTTCTTTGTTTTTTGCTGTCCAAACTCCATGCATAGCCCTCTTTATCATAGCAGTTACACAGCACAATATTATAAGGATTAAAACGAATATAGGCAAAACAGCTAAAATTAATACTAGAGCATGTATTTGCAAATCACACAGCCATTTCAGTGCTCCCCACCCAAATTACCCCAAAAAGTGTCCCACGGATTCTTGTTAACTTGCAGCTTTCTCATATTCCCTTGTAGTTGTTGTAACTTACTGTGTATAGACTTAAAGTGATCAGACAGGTTAAAGCAACACATCCCTTCAAAATCTTCACATCCATGACCCTGTGCTAACAGCACAAAGTATATGGCAGCTCTGTTCTGTAGAGCTGCATGCCTTACACTATGTTGGCCATAAGTTTGGTCAGAATTTCAGAAGTGATACTCAACTGTTTTGCTGTTCAGCAGGCCAATTTCTGAACAGTTTGGGCATTTAAGGTGGCCATCATTCTGGGGGAGAGAAAAGACGTGATTACTCTACTTGGCATATCCCAGAAGGTTACCTGATCCTTACATTCTGGTCCTAATTGTTGTAAGGATCGTTTAGTTATAGGTCTTCTCGTGATATTCCAGATGGACATGTTTAACAAGCTAGCATGAGTAGGGGCAAACAATGATAGCTTACCAAAATAGCATAGGCCTTCTATCGCATTTTTTGGAATACTTGCCCATGCTCAATTTCCACGTATCAAAAAAATATTCTGGGGGTAGGATTTTCACAGAATCCACACAGGGAGTACCTGATTGAGAGCTTCATCTGACGATCCGAGGCAATAGCTGCCGGTTAAGGATATGTATGTATACCCTGGAGTTGGGCTAGTTACGTTTGTCCATCGAGACCAATTTTCCCTTCCGTATTGACCATGGTGACTATACAACTTACCTTCCAATGTAAAGCACCCATTGCTACCATTTAGCGATGTCATCAAATCTAATTCCTGTGGGTCCCATGGCAACGAGCTGTTCAACTTGTTGGTGATCAAAGCTGCTAACACCTCTGTATCATTGTGTTAGGTGCATTGTAACCACCACTTGCTGCAGTTATAACACTGACAGCAAGTGGATTTCACTATGGACGTGTTTAGTATTGTGTTGTTTCTAACAAACTCATTCCAATCGTTCATGTTCAAATACGGCATCCCTATTAATCATGTCCTAAAAGGGTGTCCTGGAGTGACTAAAGATAAGCAAAAGGAATGTTTGCCCTGTCACATTTGTCCGCATTAACCACATGTTTCTACGGTTCTTAACTCCCCTTGTCTGCTCCATTTTCTGTACCATTACCCATATACATATTTACAACAATCCCACTGCTAAGCTCTTGAACCCCATGATGAGGTTGAGCAGTATCCAGCTATCGCTCTTTCCATGCAAAAAGCATCCCATCACAGCAGTCCAGTGAATATCTCCGCAGTACAGACAGATGACCTGTATCAAAGGAACACAGCTGCAGTTATTCGGGCTTCTGAGGTTGTACGTCATTCTTGCGTGGGATGTCACAGCCAGGGCCGGATACATTTTGCTGGTACCCATCATGGTCCAGAATCTGTATTTACACAAGCATAACCCTTTCCCCGTGTTAGTAGCTTTGTGGGCCCATTCCAGGTAACACTCGAAGAATCACCTGTGGCATGTCGGACAAGTCTATTGTCTCTTGTAAGCCTTTGGCATGTATTAAAGCAGGGGGTAGTGTCCTATTGCCTGTAAAACGGAGATGGTTCATAACATATACAGCTTTCATTACCCGATCATAGGGGCTCAGGCCAATCTCCCCCTCTTTTTGTTTATCAATAAGCCTTTCAAAACTTGCTGTGTCCGCTCAATGATAGCCTGACCTGTAGAATTTCCTGGAATGAAAGTAGTGTGAGTAACACCCCAGACGGTTAGAAATTGCTGGGTAGCACAAGCCACATAGCCTGGGCCGTTGTCAGTCTTAATGCATTGCGGTATATGCAGAACTGCAAAGCAGCCATGCCACTGGCGAATTACTCCCTTTGAGCTCTCAGAAGTTAACGGTGTAGACCAAACCATAGCTGAAAAGGTGTCAATAGTAACATGAACTCGCTTCAAACGCCCAAAAGGACTTATAGTGCATGATGTCTGATTGCCAGAGTTGGAGAGGTCCCAAGCTTCAAGGGTTGACACCAGGACCAAAGCCTCCGTTACTTCCATGGCAATGGGGACAAGTGGCTATGATGCTGCGGACATCTGCCAAAGATAATGAAAATTGTTTAGCCAAAACTTTAGCACTTTGATGAAAAAAGGCATGTGAGTGAACTGCTTGCTCATAAGGATCCACAGAAGGGGAGGTGGTGGCCCACAGTGGGGCTACCAGCCTATCCACCCCGTTATAGCCACTAGCAAGCCCTCCAATCTGACCAGAATGACTCCGAATATGAGATACAAAATAAGAATGTCTGTGACCAGCAAGAAGGCGCCATTGCCTATTGAATAATTCCCACAGATGCCGATCATTGATTTCAGGCAATAGGGCCCTATCTAGCCTTTCCACAACCCCAAGAGTGTAGAATGAGTTAGATATAACATTCAGGGTTTCAGTGGGCCACTTTTCAAAGGCACGAATTACAGCCCGGAGTTCAAGTTTCTGTAATGAGCCGTCCGCGTATATAAGCTCCTCTTTCCACGTCCCTTGTTCCATCCAAACCATGCCTGCCTTTCCAGATTTTCGGCTTGCACCTCTGAACACGGTTAAACCCTGTACGGGTGTTGCCGATCTCATGCCTTTTCCTTCTAAAGTTAAGTGTATGTTGAATAACTTGTGAGACGGATAATGGTTGGATATTTGCCCTTCAAATCCCAACAATGCATCCTGGAATAGCCCCTCAGTCAATCTGGGTCAGCCATCCTGGCTGTGTCCCCTCCCAGCTTCCTGGCAGAGCTGAGAAGTCCTTGGCCAGTCTAAGCACTGCCCAGTAGCAACCAAAACATCATTGTGTTATCAACATTCCTCTAGCACTAAATCCAAAACACAGCCCCATAAAAGCTATTATTTTATTTATTTATTTATTTATAAATTAACTCCGTCCCAGCCAAAACCAGGACAGTATCCAACCCTTATCCCATACCATTTACATCATGCTCAGGTCCCACACATCCAATACATCTTCATTAAGGACCATACCCTTCCCATCCTTTAATATATTACACAGATACCATTCCCTTAGTCTATGGACCGCCCTTTTAAAATGTCCAGAAATGTCCACAAAATGTCCATTAAGTTAATTTAGTCCATGACTTTGGGCTCCATCACTTATGCTGGTCACTCAGGACAGGAGAAGTGGTGTGTTGCATGGAGTAACTGGGCACCAAAGCCAGCTCAGGTCAGGTCACTGCTGCACTTGCACTGCTTCTTGTGAGGCTTGTCCTCCGTTGGTTCAGGTGGTTCTTGCTATAGTAATTCCTAGAACATGCAACTCAAATAATGGGTTACAACAATATAAAGGTATATTCATTACAATCTCCACCCCTGGTCTCTTTGGACCAGACCTTAGGGTTTAGCACTGCTATGAACTCCTCCTCTTGCCCCTGCTCTGGCTTGGACTTATCCACAGCCTGTCCAGCACAGAAACAGCAGCAATGCCCTGGCCATCTGCCAGCCCAGGCACATCACCATGGCAGTTATCAAAATGTTCCCAGGCACTGCACAGTGAAATGATAAGCAGTACAGCAAGCAGCAAAAGCAAAAAGCAGCAACTAACGAGCACTGGACTCTAATATGCAGTAAGGCAAGCAAGCCCCATGTCAAGCACAGGAGCCTGCCGGTTAATAGCTAAACAGCAATAACAGCTATAAATTTGATCTAGCACATTCCAATCAAACCTGTCTATCTCAAACCCTTCGAGTCCCATATCATTGCTGAGAATATCTTAAAAACCACACGGACAAAAATCTGACTCCAATTCTGTCAACTCTGTGTTTTCGATACACCTTTCATGCCAAAAGGGACTGTCGTGGTAAGCACCACGCAGCCACTCGCTCACTCGCCAGTTGAGATAAAGACAGTTTAATAGGTAAAGCAAAAACCGTGCTCGCAAGCAAAGCAGAGCAAAGCAAGGAATTCATTCACCATTCCCATGGGCAGGCAGGTGTTCTGCCATCCCCAGGAAAGCAGGGCTCTATCACGCGTAACAGTTAATTGGAAAGACAGATGCCATCACTCAAAATGTCACCGTATCACCTGAACAGGGAAGGCAGTAGCATTAGGCATAAAGTCCCCTTCAATGATTGCATTTCGAATTACTCCATGCCACCATTGAATCAGATCGGTGTTCCCTATCTGAGCCCTGTGGATTAGGGAAAGTGTTGGAATTATGTGAGTCGGGCCCTGAGGTCAGAGCTTGACACGCCTGGTTCTCATCACATGTCCTCCTCCAGTATTCTAATTCTCTTTGCTCTTCTTCAGCTATCCTCCCTAGTTTTTCTTCTTGTTCAGGCACAATTAGTGGTCTCATTCCTGCATACCATCCTTCATCAAGGGCTTCTCGACTTTTGCCGCTTGCCCTGTTAACTCTTTCAGCCCTGGTAAAATCTCATCGTCCCGCACAGGCAGGTGAGCCAATCGATCTGAAGCTGATGCTTTTGCGCTTCAGCATTATGCCTGGATAACTCAGTTCGTAAGAACAACATATTTGCGTCACAGACCATCCCCGGATCGAGTTGGAGAAAAGTCGGCTAACTTCTGAATGTTTTTTTGCGTTTCTTGAGTTTGCTTACACAATTCCTCTCTAATCGCCTGTGCCTCAACAGGAGAGAATGTCTCTGGCAAAGGTGGAATATGAGGTGGAGGGGGAAATACCGTTTCAATAATCATAGGTTCGTTCGTTTTTGACTCAGCCTCCTGTTCCTCAGGAGGAGCCGATGGCAATATGGGGATACCGTACAGATCATTTTCCTTCGCCAAAAAATGCCTTAGTTAAGCTGGGTAAGCCTCTGCATTGGTGTTTTTCACGTCTAGTGCTTCTAGCGGCACAGGTGGCTACCAATCGTTGGGCTTTTAGATCTTTAAGTACCGCGGTAGCGAGTTTCCATGCCGAACTTAAAGCGACAGCCTCCTTAGACCCATTGCCGACCTCATTCCACAATGCGGTCTCCCAGCTTATCCCAGCAGTCTAAATGAAATGTATCTCGGGCTGAGGTAAAAAAAACATGTGACTGTCCCCATTGCAATACCTAACAATAAAAAACGCTAACCTGTAACCCTATCCCTATCCCTAAAATTAAACGTAAATCGCAACCCTAAACCTAACCCTGACCACAGTCCTAATCCGATCTCTATCACGTAACATAAAATAGCCTTAAACCTAACCATAACCCTACCCATATCCTAAAAATAACAGTAAAGCTAAACACTTAACCTAACCCTATACCTATACTTAAAATAAACCTAACCCTAACAATAAACCTAATGTCTAACTCTAAACATAACCCTAGCCCTAACCCTGACCATGACTCAACTCATAACCCTACATGACACTACAAATACAATGATAACAAAAGAAACCTAAATAATTATCTAGCTATATCGCGAACCGTAAAATAGCCCTAACACTAACGCCAACCCTAACCAGAACTCTACCTCTAACACTAAACCTAAATCCTAACACTAACCCTAAATAAAACTACCCTACACTTATCCCAAACCCTATCCTTGAAACTTTCCCTAATACGTAACTGTAACCAGAATCCTAATGCGAACCATTACAAATACAGCTAATCGTTAAACTGAAAAAAATCACAGGCCTAAAGATGAGTCTAAAATATTCTAAACCCTGAAAATAAAGCTAACCGTAAAAAATGATCCTGACCCTAAAAATAAACCTAACAAAACACCATAAACATAATCCCTAAACCTAATCCTAACTATAACCAGAACCCTAATCTTAACCATTATAAAACACACATTATCGTAAAATTAAACACATCACAAGCCTAAAGATGAGACCAAAATATTCAGAACCCTAAAAATAAACCAAACCATACAAAGTTATCCCAACTCTAAAAATAAACCTACCAATAAAAACTGCTAACCCGTATCCCTATTCCTAGCCCTGACCCTAACACTAAAACGAAATGGCAACCCTAACCCTGACCCTAAATCACCTCTAAACAAATAATACAAAATCATGATGCTACAAATTAAGCTGGGATTGTTTTTAGTTTAACGATTACCTGCATTTGTAACGGTTAGCATTAGGGTTCTGTTTAATTTCAGGGTTAGGACTAGGGTTAGGGTTATGATTATGGTTAGGGTGGTGTTAGGGATTATCTTTACGGTTTTTTATTGCTAGGATTATTTTTAGGGTCTGGATAATTTTTCACGTTTAGCTTTATTTTTAGGGTTAAGAATATTTTAGATTCACCTTTAGGCTTGTGATTGTTTTTAGTTTAACGATTACCTGTATTTGTAACGGTTAGCGTTAGGATTTTGGTTACAGTTAGCCTTTAGGTAAAGTTTCAAGGATAGGGTTTGGGATAAGTGTGCTCAGGGTTAGAGTTAGGGTTAGGGTTAGGGTTTTGTTTAGGTTTAGGCTTACGACTAGGGTTAGGGTTATGATTATGGTTAGGGTGGTGTTAGGGATTATGTTTAGGGTTTTTTATTGTTAGGATTATTTCTACGGTCCGGATAATTTTTTCGGTTTAGGGTTAGGGTTAGCATTAGGGTTGCTTGGAGTTAAGGTTAGGGATAGGGCTCGGGTTATGGATTAGGGGTTAGGGTTTTTTTATTGTTAGGTTTATTTTTAGGGTCAGGAGAAATTTTAGTTTTAGGGTTACGGTTAGGTTTAGGGACTAGGGGTTCGTCTTGTTTTTATTGTTACATTTATTTGTAGGGTCAGGATAATGTTTTACAGTGAGCTTTATTTTTAGGGTTAATATTTTAGACACATCTTTAGGCTTGTGATTGTTTTCAGTTTAACGATTAGGTGCACTTTTCATGGTTAAGATTAGGGGTCTGGTTACGGTTAGTGTTAGGATTTAGGTTTACTGTTAGGGTAGACTTAAGGCTAGGGTTAGCATTAGCGTTAGGGTTTGGATCAAAGGTAGGGTATGGGTTACATTTTTGGTATATTGTTAGTGTTAGGAATCAGGGTTGGGATTTTTTATTGTTAGCTTAAATTTTAGGTTGAGGATAATTTTTTACGGTTTGCTTTATTTTTAGGGTTAAGAAGATTTTAGACTCAGCTTTAGGCCTGTGATTGTTTTTAGTTTAACGATTACCTGCATTTGTAATGCTTAGCATTAGTGTTTTGGTTACAGCTAGCCTTTAGGTAAAGTTTCAAGGTTAGGATTAAGTGTGCTTAGGGTTAGAGTTAGGGTTAGGGTTTTGTTTAATTTCAGGGTTAGGACTAGGGTTAGGGTTATGATTATGGTTAGGGTGGTGTTAAGGATTATCTTTAGAGTTTTTTTCTTGTTAGGATTATTTTTAGGGTCTGGATAATTTTTCACGTTTAGCTTTAGTTTTTGGTTTAAGAATGTTTTAGATTCACATTTAGGCTTGTGATTGTTTTTAGTTTAACGATTACCTGCATTTGTAACGCTTAGCGTTAGGGTTTTGGTTACAGCTAGCCTTTCGGTAAAGTTTCAAGGATAAGGTTTGGGATAAGTGTGCTTAGGGTTAGAGTTAGGGTTAGGGTTACGGTTTTGTTTAGTTTTAGGGTTACGACTAGCGTTAGGGTTATGATTAGTTTAGGGTTTTGGGTTGGTGTTAGGGTATATGTTTAGGGTTTTTTATTGTTATGATTATTTCTACGGTCTGGCTAATTTTTTAGGTTTAGGGTTAAGGTTAGCATTAGGGTTGCTTAGAGTTAAGGTTAGGGATAGGGTTAGGGTTACGGATTAGGGGGTTAGGGTTTTTTATTGTTAGGTTGATTTGTAGGGTCAAGATAATTTTTTAGTTTTAGGGTTACGGTTAGGTTTAGGGACTAGGGGTTCGTCTTGCTT
>JADKXX010010802.1:0-10764 GCA_017310255.1 Butorides virescens
TGCGTGGCACTAGCGGTCGCCGCTGGTCCTTTCCCTGTGGCAGAGGCCGCGCTGAGGATGCGGTTGTCCGATCCCGCCCTGCGTCTCGCTGGTCTTGCAAGAGCTGTGAGATGCCCCTGTATTCTCCTAGGTGTAGGACAGTCCCGCGCCCGGAGTTGGGGAGGAGGGAGGGAGGAGAGAAGGAAGAAGAAGCGTCTGAAGCGTCAAATTCTCCTGGCAGCGCTGAGAGCGAGAGCTGTGGTGAGTCCTGGGCCCTGAGGGCCCCATCCCTGGCCCCCTGTCTTTTGCGTGCTGCTGTGATTTCCCCCCACACCTCTCCTCCTCTCTCTGTCTTTCCTCCCGTATCTCTTTGTCCTGCTCCCTGCCCGTGTTCATCTTCCTTTCTGTCCTTTCTTTTTCTTTTTTTCTCTCTTCCTCAGTAGTTTGTCTTTGCCCATCTCTTTCTCGTTCTGCTCCAGGCTATGGGGCAGCTGGAGCCCTGCTGGGGTAGGTGAGGGGCGGGGTGGGCGCAGCGAGGCTTGGATGTGGGGTCCCCCAGGCGCAGGCTCCGCAGGTGGTTGTGGGCTCAGCCCTCACAGGGCCCGCCAGGGTGGAAGTGGCCCTGGGACAAATGCTGCCCTGGGGTTGTTGTGGGGTTTGTGGCCAAGCCTGAGCTGGGCCCAGGTGGGGGGAGCAGAGGCAGCCCCATGCAGCTCTGGGCTGCTCCTTGCTGGGGCTGGGCAGCCTCTGCTGCTCATGGGGCAGCTGCAGCCTGGGGGGGGCTCCTGCAGTGCCGGCTGGGTCCCGGTGCCCACATGTGAGGGGAAGGCCCCCCACCCCGCCCCTTACTGCCAATGACCGGGCGTTCTTGGAGGGCAGCCGGGCTGTGCTCGGCTTGGAGGGGTGATGGCTGGGCCCTGCTTCCCATGGTGTTTTTTTAGCCTGGAGGGTTTGGGGTGCAGTGCTGATGGTGCCAGAGAACTAATGCCTGAAGCAGCAATAATAATGTGACGCCCTGCCTGTGCCGGTGCCGCCCCGCAGGGGTGTAGGGCCGGGCCCTCCACAGTTCCCAAGCACTCCCCAAAACTGGGTGTGGAGCCCTGGGGGTGCAGGGCTGTGGGGTGGCTACACATGGGGACTGTGCAGGGTGTCAGAAAGCAGACAGGGTGAGCTGGTTTGGGTCCCAGAAATGCAGAGCAGATTCTCTGGGGGTGGAGAACAGGCTCGTGTGGCTGGTTTGGGGGCTCAGAAAGAGCTTGAGTCGTAGGTTTTCAGGACCTGAAAGAGGGGTCTAAGTCGTGTGGCTTTGGGCTCGGTCACAAAGGTCAAGCGCTGCCTTTTTGGGTCTTGAGATCAGGCTCAGCAGCTGGGGTTTGGGGCTCCGAAATGGGCACTAAGTGAGCACAAGAGCCCAGCCGGTTGCAAATAGCTGGGGCTTGTGAGAAGGAGCTGAATGCAACTGGGGGTTCAGTGCAGAGCTGGAGCTTCAATTAGCCAGAAGCCCAGCAAGCAGGAGCCGGAACGAGACGGGGTGTCCGCTGCGCGGAGCGTGCGTTAGCCAGAAGCCAAATGACCTGCGGCTGCAATGAGCTGGAGCGTCTCTATTTGCTGGAGCAGCCGTCGGCCGAAGAGCGGCCAGGCGCAGGCAGGGCTGTCCCCAGCAAGCAGCTCCAAGCAGCAGGGAGGCGAGTGGTCCTTCTGCCGAGCGGAGAGCCCGGCCTCTCGCCTCTGGGGGATTAGCTCCACGGCAGGTGCCTCTCTGCACGGAGGGTCTCCGCCGGCCCTCTTCCCGAGGGCAGAAGCGTGGGGGGGCGGTGTCCCTGGCGGCACAAGGCAGCGGTGTCTCCCCGGTACCTGGCAAAGGGGAGAGAAACGGGCCGGTGGGAGCTCCTGGGAGGCCCGACCCGGCCCTGCGCGGTCCCTCTGGCAGAATCCTCCCCTGTGTTTTCACTGTTGGCTGGGTGGCACACACCGGTTCATTTTCTGTCTCCTCTTTTCCCAGTGTTGCCTTCTGCATCACGTAAAGGAAATTCCGCAGGGTTGATTCCACTTGCTGCTCGGGTCATGGCACGTATGGGAGAAACATTTGCCAGTTCGAGGGTGCTCCAGGTACTTCCCATCGGACCCAGAGACAAGGCAAATCTGCTGCCAGTGCAGAAAAGCTGATGAGAAATTGCTGTTTACAGAGCACGCCTCGCTGCTGAACGAGTCCCTTGGTAGCTATGAATGTTTTCCTTTCAGGTAAAAGAAGGAACTTCCCTCTGCGATAAGTGAAGAGCTGCCTGCTACCTTCTTTAGGGTCAAGCATTTCTCCTCTGTTTGTTCATACTAATTTTAGGGGCAGGTTGGAAATAGCCTTTTATTTTTATATGCCTGACTAAATTTTTAGCAATATGTGGTGTCGGTGTACTTCATTTTTTGAGCATGTCATCAGGATACAGATGATCTGCACGTCATGCTCTGACAAGACAATGTGCTGAGGCAGGGATGAGCTCTGGAAGAGGAGAAAAAGGTACGATGTCCCAATTTTGTTTTGTTGTTGTTTGGTTGTTTGGGTTTTTTTAACAGTGCAGTGTTGGCTGGGGGCAGCCTGCAGAACCGTATGGGGAATCTCTTCTCTCACTGATTTTTATATAATAAATTAAACTTTAAAAAAAGAAAGTTACAGTTGTGTAATTTACAGACTGACTTGCGTTGTTTGAACTGTAACGGCCGACGAGCTGTAGCGTACGATGCTTGAGGTGTGTCAAAGCAGTTTGGCGTTTGTTCTAAATGTTCAAAAAGAGCGGCAACTGAGCGTTACGGAGTTTTCCCCCCGATATTCTGATGGAGTGCTGCGAAGTACTTTATTTCTGTCTCGCTTTCCACGGTGCGTTTCCCTGGCCGTTCAGTAGCTTCCCTTCGGGCGGTGTCCCTCCTAATTATGTGACACGCAACCCCCCCCCCCCACCCCCCCGTCAAATCATAACAGTATTGTGGAGACGGGTAATCTAACGGCATCGACTCACGGCTGTGCAAGGTAAATTGGTGCACAAGGAAAATCAAATACTTTTAAAGTGTTTTTATTGGATGTCTATAAGCATACGCACACCTTCCTAGCATAAAGTGACTTACTGAGGTTTCTTCTTTATGTTTTTACATTCCGTTTTAAATTTTTCACTTCCCTTTCAGCTCCCTTGACCGAGGGAGCGAGGCGTGCAGCAGCAGCAGCAGCGCAAGGGCTGTAGCTGTTGCGGTGGATGTGTCGGCGTAGATTCTGCTTACAGCCGAGCCCTGCAGCCTGACGGGGCTGTCTGCAGCGGTGCTGTAAGGAAGGGACGAGACGATTTCCAACACCTGCAAGAGTGTTGGCTTTTCTGCTAAGAACGTGTTCTCAAAATCGTATCGATTACCTTTGATACGGATTTGAAGCGTTCCGATCGCTCTGGCTCGGAAAGGCCGTGTTGTGTTTGGAGCCGAGCTGTTCCCCTCGAATGCTCCTGGAGCTCGACTGCTGCCCTATGCCTTAGGTTGACGTAATTCCTCTGCTTCCTTCCCTGCTATTTTTTTTTTTTTTATACACTGGAATCTAATGTGGGATTTTTGCTTTGCAGCTGTGTTCTGGTCAGGGTCTGGTGATGCCGGGTAGCTGCCCTGCAGCCCAGGTTTGCCTGCTGGTTGTTAAGCGGTCATTAAGCGTCCTGAGGAGAAGAGGCCAGCCCTGTGCCTGGAGGCTCCCGGCTCTGTCTCCAGGGACACACACCCCCCCCCCCACACACAGGTGCGGCAGGAAGGGGGGTTCTGGTGGGAGGGTCTGGGACTGTGGACATTGGTTTCCTGAGGAGCACGTCCCAGCCCAGGAACGGAGGGGGAGCGTGGTGGCACAGAGCCTGAGCAAGAGAGATGGCACCGTGGAAAAAAGGAAAAAATAGAAAAAGAAGCCTGACTAGATGGAGCTACCCGCACTTGCTGCGTGTTCCATAGCGAGGCTCGGCAGATACGAGAGGTAATCTGGAGATGATACGTAAGCGTAAATAGATAACTGAGTCTAGATCGATGTAAGTGTAAGTAGATATCCAAGTCTAAATAGAGAAGTTAAAAAGATATTAAAGTGTCAGAATATGTAAGTAAGCAGATAACTAGTCTAAACAGATGTTCTGTGCAATGTGTTAATGTGCAAGTCTAAACAGGTATTATAGGTAAGTGTAGGTAGCTGATACATATAAAACATAGAGATGTTCCCTAAATAGATATGTGTTTAAAGATGGAAGTGTGAATGTCTGTGCTATATAAAGTTTTTAAAGTGCAAAGACACCCTACTTACAGAAAGGGTTTAAAAACTTGACGCCCACCCCCCCACCCCCCACCCCCCAATCTGCATAGAAGCTATAAAAGCACTTTCCAAAGCTGCCCCTTCTCCCATCCCGATTTGGGGCAGATTGCCCCACATGGGAACTTTCCCCCGTGGGGCCATACATGCAGAGCAGGAGCTGCTGCCACGACACAAAAATACCCCCTAACCCCTGATTCTCAGTCTGCCATGAGGTTCCCCCGATTTGGGGGAAAGAAAAAAAAAATTTTCACTTCCAGGAAAGCCAAACCTGCCTGGATTTGTGCAGCCAGAAAGTAAAAAAAAAAAATAAAAAAAAATGCAGAAAACGAAAAGCAAAAATCACTGATTCTTATGTTGTGGAAGAGCGCCAAAGAAACCCAGAATTGAATGTTTTGGAAAAGCAAAAAGACCAAATTTTTGTATTCCTGAAAAACCAAACAAGACAGTCCCCGCAAACCCCCACCAGTTTGGGGTGAAACGCTGGCAGTTGGAGGGGCATGGCTGGGAGTTCCCTGGTGTGGTTCAGTCGTGCGGAGTGGATTCTCTGTTGCGGGGTATCCCAGGTGAGTTACCTGCTGTGGGTGTCCTATCCCCCGGCGTAGGTCATCCCCACGCACGTGTCCCGACCCCGTCCCCCCTTCTGCCCACACATAGACCCTGTCTGTCCGTCCGCGTCCGTCTGCCTTCCCTCGTGCCCTCTGTGTGTCTCTGCCTTCCCCAATGCTTTCCACAGAAATCCCCCCCTGCACGAGATTTTCCCCCACGCGAGTTGTTTTTTTTCCCGGTGACGGGTAGCCCACATCCCCTGTCCTCCTATCTTGTGTCCCCACTCCCCCCCACCGCTGCCTGCACCCCTCACCTTCCCATCGCCCCCAGCCAAACTCTGACACCCCCCACCCCCTTCCCTGCACCCCACTCCCACCCGCCCCTCCCTCCTCCTGCCTTTGGGGTTTGTGCTGGCAGCAGGGTTGGCCACGCGGGGCTGCGCTGGTGACGGCTGAGCAGCGCTTGCACAGAGCCAAGGCAGAAAGCAGCTTTCGGTCTCTTCTCGCCTGCCTTCAGGCTGCCATCTGTCTTGCCGGAATTGCTATTTTTTTGTGGTTGTTGTTAAAGTCTCTCTGCAGCAGCAGTTGCCTGGCTGGTGTGGCTCTGAGCCCCTGGCTGGCAGATGCAGATGGCTACAGCAAGCCCGGGGGGGGTGGGGGGTGGCGGGGGTAAGGCCCTTGCAGAGGCTGCCTGAGCTGCTGCTTCTGCCGAGGCAGGGCGGTGCGGGGCAGGGAGAGGAGGAGGCACGGGGCTTTTAAAGCAGGCAAATGGCCAGGGCTGAAATGGTGGAGGCCGGGGGCTGCTTTTTGGTGGGGAGGCGATGAGTGGTGCTGGGCGGAGGAGGAGGGCAGAGAAATGGGAGCCCCGTGCGGGCGGTGAGCAGCGGCGGGCCCTGGCTGGTGCCGAGGGGCGAGGGAGCGGTCGTGGCTCCAGCTGCGGGCTGCTGCCCGCGGGGTGAGTGAGGGTGCGGTGCGGCCGAAGTGGGGTACTGCGGGTGGGGAGCGGCGCTAGCGCGGTGGCGCTGGTTGCTGCGGTCTGTGCTGCCCCCGTGTGGGCGAACGTGGGTAGTGCAGGTGGGGAGCGGCGCTAGCGCGGTGGCGCTTATGCTGCGGTTTGTGCTGCCCCCGTGTGGGCGAGTTTGGGTACTGCAGCTGGGGAGCCGCGCATGCGCATGGGCGTGATTGGCCCCGGAGGTCGGGAGGCGCGCATGCGCAGTGGCGCGATAGTTTGGAGCAAGCGAGGGGCTGTGACAGAGCCACGGAGAGGAGGTAATGGCCGGGGCGGGGTGAGGCTGCTGTGGCCGGCCCTGCCCTGCGCAGGGGGCGCTGCCGGTGGAGGGGCCGGTGCTGCCGTGCGCCGCGCAGGGGGCTCAGAGGGCGGGGGGGAACGCTGTCCCCGCCCGGAGAGAAGGCCGCGAAGGCTGCCCCGGGGCATGCTGGGAGTTGTAGTTCTGAGGCGCGGGTCTGGACTCGGCGCATGCGCACTGCGGGCTCGGCTCCGCGCATGCGCGGTAGGGGCGAGACGCGGCGCATGCGCAGTGGGTCGAGCGCAGCGCATGGTGGGAGCTGTAGTCCTGGGGCGCGGGGCTGGACTCGGCGCATGCGCACTGTGGGCTCGGCTCCGCGCATGCGCGGTAGGGGCGAGACGCGGCGCATGCGCAGTGGGTCGAGCGCAGCGCATGGTGGGAGCTGTAGTCCTGGGGCGCGGGGCTGGACTCGGCGCATGCGCGCTAAATGCCCGGTTCGGCGCATGCGCGGTAGGTGCGAGAGTCCGCGCATGCGCGGTGGGGACCGGACTCGGCGCATGCGTGGTCGCACCCGACTCGGCTCGGGTGGCGCCGCGCTCGCGCGGAGGTGCCGCTGCGTTCCACGTAGCGTATGCGCCGTGGCGCGATTTTTTTGGAGCGGAAGGGTCTGTGACAGAGCCACGGAGAGGAGGTGATGGCCCGGGGGGTGAGGCTGATGGCGCCAGCCCCTGCCTATAAAGGGGCCGGCCCCGCCCTGCGCAGGGGGCGCTGCCGGTGCTGCCGTGCGCCGTGCAGGGACGCGGAGGGCGGGGGGGGAACGCTGTCCCCGCCAGGTGAGAAGGCCGGGAGCTGTGGTCCTGCTGGGGGGGGTGGGTGAGGCTTTCCGGCGGCCATTATGATCTCCCGCTGCATGCCGGGAGCTGGAGTCCTGGGTCGCGGGACGCGGCTCGGCGCATGCGCGGTGGGAGCTCCCCTCGGCTGGCGCCCCGCCCGCGGGGAGGTGCCGCCCGCCGGTAACGGCGATGCGATGCGATGCGATGCTGCGGTGCCTGCGAGGTGGTGTCGGCTCCCCCGTTGCTGCTTCCCGGTAAGGCAACGCCGCTGCCGGCCCCCGTGCGTGCTGCCGGCGGTCGCTAAGCGTCCTGAGGGGAGGAGGCCAGCCCTGTGCCTGGAGGCTCCCGGCTTTGTCTCCAGGGGGGCGGCCCCCCCCGCCCCCCGGCCCCGCAGGTGCGGCAGGAAGGGGGGTTCTGGTGGGAGGGTCTGGGACCGTGGTCGTTGGTTGCCTGGGGAGCACGTCCCGGCCCAGGAACGGAGGGGGAGCGTGGTGGCACAGAGCCTGAGCAAGAGAGGTGGCGCCGTGGAAAAAAGGAAAAAAACATAGACCAAAAATCCTGACTAGATGGAGCTACCGTCACTTGCCGTGTGTTCCCTAGACAGTATCTGCTCAGCAGATCCTGTGTGCAATCTAGGTAGTGATTCTATTTAAGTGTCAATGGATAAATAAGTCTAGGTAGATGTTCTGTCTAAGAAGCATTAATATGTTGGTGTCCATAAATACTCTATATAATAAGTGTACGTAGGCAGAGTCTAAAGAGATTGACAAGTGTAAATACGTAAGTCTCAGCAGATATGATCTGTAGGTGTAAATAGGTAATGCATATGAAAGGAGAAAAGGGGACAGGGGACGTGGGGGGCACGTCACGGGTAAAAAACTCATGGCGCCTGTGCAGCATTTTTATCCCTTCTTAAATGTCCACCACAGAAGGCGGTAGCGGCGTTGCTGATGGGCTCAGCTCTGACCGGCGGTGGATCCGTTTTGGAGCTGGAAGAGGCTATGCCCGGCATGGGGCAATTCCCGGTATCTCCTCCCAGAACCGCCCCCCTGCAGCCCCTGCCCTGCCCCAGCTAAGAAAACCTTGCAGCGTAAGCCCGATACGACAGCCATCGGTCACGGGGCGGGGGAGGGGGGTTGGAAAATAATGAAAGGGAGGTGGGGGGGCGGGGGGAATGGCAATGGGCGACAGGCCAGAGGGGAGGAAGCGACCGGGGACCAGAGCGAGAGAGAGGGAGGCCTCTCCGATCCCTGCGACGATGCCTCTTGCTCTGTCAGAACCTGTGCCAAAGCCCTCTTTGTGCTCCTGCACAGCAGCCCGTGTGTTTTCTGTGTTAGAGCGTGGTTGCATCGGGCAGCTGGTAGCCGCAAGGTGTCTGGCGTTGGCTGTGGGGCGGGGAGTGGGGTTCCTTCCCTGGCAGGGGGAAGAGAGGAGAAGAGAAGAGAAGGGGTTTGTAATGTTTTAAGGCAGGGGGGTGGTCGGGCAAGGGAGGTGGGTTCATCAGCCTTTCTCGGACGGGTTTTGGAGCTGGATTTGGCTTTCCACGAGCTCTGCTGTGTTTTAGTCTCTCTGCGGCCGACGGGGAGGTACGACAGAGTCGCGAGAGATGCGGCGTAAACTGCCTGCGTGCGACAACGTGCAGGGCTGAACGTGGGACCGGTCTCATCTCGAAAGGCATCAGGTACGGTAAGGGATGTTAAAACATACCCTCTTGACCTCTGAGTCTCCCTTCGTCCGTGCCCGTTCCTTCCTTCTGTCACCAAAATCGGGAAGAATAAACCTCGTAACACCAACGCAGTGTTAAAAGGCAGGCGTTCTTTATTCACGGCCCCGGGTGCACGGGGGATCGCTCCACCTAACGTGCATACCTAGCGCCTGTTTCAGTCAGCTTCTATAAATGAAATAGATACATATTCATTACATTCATACGTCATCAATAACAGTCTCAGTTCTCCTAGTAAATTCTTTCTTTAGGCCCTAGGAAATAAGTAGTATCACTAAAAACACTACCAATAGCAACAGTACACTTGGAATCAAGGATTTGATCCTTGAACTCAAATTCCACCCTCATCCCTTAAAAATTTTGTCTAGCCAATTCTCTTGCACATCTTGCTGAATTTCTTGAGTATCTTTTTCTATTTGTCCTAATAAACTCCAGTCACGTTCAACACCTTGGGTAACGTTTGGGATATGTATACAGCAATGATCTATCTTCTCTCTCAGGTATCCGCAGACTCCGTGTTCTTTTAATAAGAGCATGTCCAAAGCCGTTCTGTTTTGCAGGGTCATCCTCAGAGTTGCTTGTAGCTGTAGATTTAATTGTTTGAATCCTTTCTTTGTCACATTAGCCAATTTTCCTACCTGACCAGTTAATCTATACAACCATGCTCTGTTCCTGGAGGTTGATAAGGGAGCCAGTAAAGATTCTAAAGCCCATCCAACTTCTACTCCTGTCGGAGGTTCATTCCAGTCCGCATCATCCATTTGTGATCTTTTTGTCCGAATGAATTTCAAGTTTTCAGAGTTTCCCTTGGAGGGAGCCTTTTTCCAAATTGGAGATCACGTTGGCATTCCTCAAGTGATTTGTTTCACTTTCCCACCTACCGGTAGGCGGGTAGACCGAGTTCCATCGCTCGTTGCCCAAACTAAATGTCCTGGACTCTGAATTGTAGATCTTTTACAGCTAGATACTGTCCCTCTCCCGGGCTTCGACGTGTCAGTCAGTTGTAAATCAGTTTTGAGTGCTCTACTCCAACATCCATATTTTAATGCAGCTGCTAAGGGTGGAATATCCTGTCCTGCTCTACTGACTCTGCTACAATCATCTCTCTTTTTGCAATTCCACCAGGATACAATGATTCCTTTTTCCCGTGAGGTACTTTCTTTGTCGGTAACTGGGAAAGTCGAGAGCTGATTTCCATCCCAAGTAAAACACCAGGAGGCATTGGCCATGTCCCAAAATGGAGGTAAGATAGTCATCGACCATACTGAACCCCACAAAACCGTCTCTTGTTTAGTTTGATTTCTACATCCCCTGGTTGCCTTGAGGATGAGCTGAACATAGAGTTCTGCCGGCTGTACTCATCCAACAGCGAGGACTTGCTTACGTTTTGTGGTATCAATTTCAAGTTCTTCACTGCTCAGGTTTGTTGTCAAAATTCCCCACGGAACCGATTCACCTACTGCTCTTGGGATTGGGAGACACGCAGTTATTTGAGTAACGTTTTGCAAATTGGCAAACTCTTTGATCAGTCCTATCATTAAATTTTCTTGTGGAGTTCTTCCTGGGATGTGTATCAACTGTTCCGCTTCTGTTGACGGGGGATTCCCACTCTCTGCCCTCAACCTCGATCGATCTGCTTCTACTTCAAACAATGTTCCCATCGTCATCGATCTCCAAATCAGAATCCATTTTTCCCATGTTTTACAATGATGTTCTCCTCTTTTCAAACATATTTTTAAGTCAACTTTGCAGTCTCTGGATCCCTGTTGATGATCTTCCATGAAGGGGCCCTCTTCACTCGAGTGTAGTGTATCCACGGTTCCACTCCTCCTACTTGGACTGCAGTAGAAGTTGTTAGCGGTACCTGGAAGGGTCCCTTCCGCTTCTCCTGCAGCGGTTCAGAGTTCCGTGTCTTTACGTACACGAAATCGCCTGGCTGATACTGATGTGCAGGCGTCTCCGAGGCAAGCGATCTTGTCAGCACCATGTATCTTTGGAGGGCTCCGAGGACTTTTCCTAAAGAAATCGGATACCCTTTCAAATCCGTTTCCCCTGCTACCTTCGTATCCCCGGGGATGAGAGGGGTTTGGTAAGGTTTACTATCGGCCGTTTTAAAGACACTTCT
>JADKXX010010809.1:0-90987 GCA_017310255.1 Butorides virescens
GCAGCAGCTGAAATGCAGACAAGACCTTGCTCTGGCAAAAAAAAAAAAAAAAAAAAAAAAAAATTTCATGTTGCTAAAGGTGGAGAGGCGAGGGAGGGGAGGACCGGCGCAAAAAGGCGCATCTCTCAGTAAGGAACCCCTCGCCCCCGTCCCCCCCGCGGAGGCACTCTGCCAGCCCCACGGTACGCCTTCCCGTAGGAAGAAGTGGCCTGGGTTGGGGCACCCCAGCTGTGACCTGTTCCTGCCCCGCTGGAACCGGCGCTCCCCGGCCCCAGCTCGCCGTAGTTTTGAATTTTGGCCTCTGGATGTACCAGCGTGTTGTTGCTCCCCTCGGCTTTCGTAAAAGATTGCCCAACCGAGTGTATGGCGACGGGGACTCTGGCGAAGCGGAGGTCCTGGTCCCCTGGAAACTGGACAGATCCTGTGCCCTGGTAATTGCTCGTCTCCCCAAGGTGGCTCACGGAGCCCAAGAAGGTCCTGCTTTTCCCCAGAGGCTGGGCAGAGGGTTCTAGTAGCGTCTGGCCCGAATTCAGCTCCTCGGCACCAAATCCCCCCTCTGAGCCCTCGGCGCTGTAAGTCCTGGAGGAGTGGGACCGGTTGTAGTCCGCGGCTCTCGAGGCTTGGTGTTCGTGCGTCGCGTGGCCGAGCGACTCCGCTTCTTGCTGGGAAAAGAGCTGCAGCAGCGCAGCCGTCACGGCTGGGTTCAACTCTTGGGCTGCGTTGGAGAGATCGCCTTCGGACAGAGGAGGAGGCGGCGGCGGTCCGGGGGGCTCGGGGGGTCTCTTCTCTGGTGGGAGAATGCGAGGAGGACATGCTGTGGAAGGGTTACTTCTTTTAAACACCACGTTAAAACATCACGCAAACAGATATAAATACATTTATACGAGAGGAAAAAAAAACACAACCAAACCAAAACCAAACCCTAAAGAGCCCATCGAGACCGTCCGCTCTCTAGGATGCGCTGGAAGAGAGGCGGAGAGTTTTAAAAACTGGCATTCATTGCAAGATCAATGCAGATGTTCATTAATGTTTTCCCCGTGCTCGCCCCCGTCCCCCACGCTCCCCACCAGTCGGCAACAGCTGTCCTAACACATGGGCACCCGTGGAGGGAATTCCTGCTCTCGGATCAAAGGCTAATGCCGAGTGGGAGACAGATGTGGAGCCACATGACGGCACGTGTTCCCCGAAAGCGGGGTCTCCCGCTGCAGAGGGACGCCGTGCCTCACCGCGCCGGTACCAGGCTCGTTGGCAGCCGTGTGGCTGCGTGGCCCTGATGGATTAACAAAACACAAAAAACCAAAACCCGACCCCAAACCCACAAGGTACCAGATCCTGACCGCACCCACGACGGGCTGAAGGGAGCGGGTACACCCTCTCCTCTCCCCATTTTTTGCTTCTCACCGGAGCTGGCCCTGCTTATGACCTTTTTACAAAGCATATTTCCAGCACACAGGCCAAAACAATCTCAACCCACAAATATTTGCGTGCAATGTGCAGAATATCCTGGAGCGCGAGGAAATAATTTTGCCCCCTCCCCATCCCTTCTCCGCTGTCCCATCCCACCCCCCCACCCCCATCCCAAATCAGACCTAAAGTCACAAGGATTTCTGTCTCAAAAGGACCCCTCCTAGCAAAGACAAACCCCCACCATCGCCACGCTCTCACTGCTTGGGTGTTACTGCTTTTGAGGCAGCAGGAAGAAGAAAGCGGCCTGGTTCGGCAGAGCTCTGGACTCCCCCCGTAAGGCAGCGCCACGGCTAGAAGTGACGCTGCAGAGGGGAGGACGCAGCTTCCCGAAGGACACGATCTGCTCCCGGTGCCTCACGTGCCGAATTTGCTCACAAAACCACTCCTGACTCCTGCAGGCCAACACAACTGAACTGACTCGAGCTCGTTCATCGACAAAAGGATCGGCTACACGGTGGTTAAAGTTCTTACTGGCGATGACACAAGAGGCCACGAACAGCTTGTTTGAATCAGATCCTCAAATCATTTGCAAAACTGGTTATTAAAAAGGTCAAACTTTATTGTGAAAACCAGTAGTCTTCCAGGACCACCCCTCCACCCATATCAGTCAGTCCACTTTAAAACTAGATTGTATTTAAATCCAGAAAACAATCTTCAGGTAATTTTAAAGCCAAGCTGATTTGGGGACAGCATATCATTTAAAATAATTATAAACAGAGAACAATGTTATTTGATTGAATCTGCTCTACAATAACCTAGTTATCTTCCAGTACTAGGGCAAAAAAAGAGAAAAAAAAAAAACAAAAAGAAAAAGCACGATCACAACTGGCTTGTGGTGGGCGGGTGTGTTGAAGGCACGAGAACACAGCACGTTCAGCTACATTGCAGAGGAGTTGTGTATCGGGCCAAAAGAGGCTCCCTGGAGAGTCTGAGACATACTCAGGAGGCGCTTCTAGAATTTGGTGAGGTCGTCACAGGATGTTGCTAATAATTCAAAAAATCAACAGAAACAAAAGACATGGAGACATTTACACTCACCTCTGCAAAGGAAATCCAAGAGTTCACTGATACAATCAGGTCTTTTAAACATGCCTCTTACTTGCGCTACAAGAGCCAGCCGTTTGGCTCAACTTCAGAATTTCAGGACTCAATAAAAGTCAACCCTGTGTATAACCAGGCACACCAAAGCTGGATGCACAAGGTTCTTTAGGTACACAACTGCCCCTACCCCTCCCTTCTAGCACTCTCCAGCATTTCAGTGCTCATGGTCTTTACAATCATCTCTGCTTTTTTTTTTTTTGTTGTTGTTGTTGAGAGGGCTGGAAGGGAATGGTGAAAAAGGGTTGGGACAAACAAGATGGGGAAAATCTGCAGGAGATGGGATGTCCTGTGCAAAAAAACCTACCTGAATGTGTAAAGTGATTACTTGGGGTATTAGAGGAAGAACCGACTCTCCAAGTTTTCCTCTGATTTTTGGGCAAACCCCCAAACCTTTAATCTTCACTGACCCATTCGCAGTGGAGCACTAATGGGTTTCACATGCTTTGGAGATGTGAAGCAGAGTAATATTTTCGTGTTTCGGCTTTTGGCAGTTGTTAAAGCCCCCCCGAGCAGTCCAGCACTTACTGCAGGGAGCGGGTCAGTGTCTTTGTCTTGAAATCTGAGGCTTGACCACATTCTAGCACCCAGCACCTTTCCTCCTCCCTTCCACCCCCCTTGCCACAACACTCAAACGTCGTGGTTCCTCCCGGACTAGAGGCACTCACATGGAATGCTTTAATTGTTCAGACAAGTGCACGGCATCCAAGATGCACAAGCAATGGTCACGATTATTTACCTGTACTTTCCTCTGGATGCATGGTCGGGGTTTTCCTTGGCCCCCGTTGCTCACTGCTCTTCTCCCCATTGCTTTCCTCCAGCGTTATAACAGGCTCCTGGCTCTTCATCAGCTGACTCAGCAGAACGGCCAGCACGTTCTGCATATCTCCCTGAGCGCCGGCTGTTTCTGGAGTCGCCTGCTCCTCCGGTAGCTGGGCCTCCGCGGGTGGCTCTTCTATGGCTTCCTCTGCTGCTGCCGCCTGAGACTCGTGCTGCTGAGTTGTGGCTTCTGTCAGAGCATTGATGGACTGGTTGAGAGCCTCCAGCTGCTGCTGCATCTCTGGGTTAGAGTGTACGTTCAACAGCTGGGCCATCTGTGGGACACTCAGATCAGTCTGGCTCTGCAGCAAGTTCAGTAGAACAGCTAGTTCGCTCTGATTCAGCTGCTGGGTGATATCTCCAAGGCCTGCAGGAAACACAGGAAGCATCACAGGAAGGTCAGGCAAAGCTACAGCACATTTGTTTGTAATCGTGACACTGCGCATACCCACGAGCACCTCTTCTCCGTGTGCCTGAGCAAGGCACGGAGGCTCCAGGAGGAGGATTTCAGGATAGGTTGCTCAGTTTTCCACCATCAGCTTGCCCCCTCCAGACTGCGATCGGCTCTGAGCAGCGCTGCAGCAGCACCCCGTGGTACTGCGCACACACTGCACTCGCCCAAGGTTAGCCATAGAGGGAAGCTTCTTCACCGGCCCCTCAAATCCACCGGCGTAACTGCTTGTAAAAAAATCAGCTCAGTTGAGCCAAACCTCCCTGTTCCTCTGTTAGCTAACCGAGGGCATCCCAAGAATCAGACTGGTGAGCAACCACACCACCAGTTACGGCAGCAAGTCTGAGGATGACGTGATGAAGGACTGGAAACCCTCAGCCCGCTTTGGTGGTCATCAGAGCAGCAAGTCTGACAGCAGCTCAGCCCCTCCCAAGGTCTCTGCAGCACTCCCTCCTGCACTGGAAAGCAGGTTTCCCGGGATGGAGCTAAGCTGCTGTTTGGGATGGAGGAAGGGTGTGTTCCACTGATGCAGCAAAAGAAATTAGGTCAAGCAGAAGGCAATTCCTTGCTGAAAGCTGGCCTAGGATCACAGAGGATTCTGTCCTGACCTGCAAGTACCCAGGTTGGTCTAAAATACAGCCCTTGAGTGGCATCACCTCCCCTCGCACCGTGCTGGAGCAGAGCCTCCTGACTGACACGTGACAAGGCTGTCCATTCACACTGACACTGACTTTGTAACTCAAACTTTTTGGGAAGAAGATTACTCAGGTTTGGTTTTAGAAGCTTAAAATTAAGCTCCCCTTGCTGGTTGGCAGCTAAGAACGCGACACTCGCTTTTCTCAGCTGTTTGTTAATCCAACCACCACCTTTTGTCCATCTGCCATGTTTCATCGAACACATGGATTGTGCATTCCCTGGAGCAAGAACTGTCTTCCTTGTTACTTGTCAGAACAGCAGTTGACACAAAGCAAGCTTTAGCCCATATCTGGGTTTTTATAAGGCTCTACAGAACAATCAGCATGGTCTGGGCAGCTTTGTATATCTCTGTGTTCCCAGGAATCAAAATACCTCCCCTTCAACTATTACAGACACAGGAAGGTTGGTCACAGTTTTGGAAACAGCACACAAGTCCTGGTCCTGCAAGTCTTTACGATCGAGTGATCTTTTCTGCAACAAGCAAAGTGCAGTACTGAACACTTTTGCCACTGGTCTGTTACATCCCACGCCTAATCTTTATATAATTTATCAACGAGATCAAACTTTGGCTCATTTGCACACCCTTTACGTGGCTGTACCTTCCAGCCTATTACCTGCTACTTCACTGGCTTAAGTGACTCAATGACTCCTTTCATTATTCTCTGTGAAAGCACGCTTCGGAACCAATAATATAACTCATAGAACAGATTCATAGTCGGCTCATCAGTGAGTGACTTCTGAAGACCAGCCAGAATGCTCTGCAGCCAATAGTTTTCATAGCAGAGTTAAAAAGGGGGGGCGGAGGAAGAAAATCAGGATAGGAAGATTCTGGAACGCCCTTTCTGTAGAAATAGAGGTGAAAGAACCAGACTGGCTTGAAAATAGACTTAAGCCTCCCACACCCAGACCAGAGAGGTAACGTATCAGGAGGAGCCTTTTACAGACCAGGCACTGACCTACTGCATCTCCAGCACCAGACTCTGTTTTGAGCTGGGCAGGCTGTGGGTGCACAGGACTGCTGTTGTTTTTGACAGTGTCTGTGCTTGTAACAGAGGTAGTTTCTTTCCGAGAAACTTTTGATAACGGTGGCTCCTCCACTGCAATCCCGCTTTGCCGCTGCCGTCGGCGTTTCTTGCTCCACAGCTCGTGGCAATCCTGCCAGTGGGGAAGGCTGGAAGAGAACAACACTTAGCAGTTCAGAAACATGGCAAGAAAACCCATTTAATCCTCAAAGACCACAGAAAGTTATTAGTGCCGTAAGAGAAGCACAGATGTTCCTCTGACTGCAACCATTCTATTAAACCAAGAAGGGGCAAGTTCTAGAACCAGGAAAAGCAGCATAATTGCAAGTGAATCATTTAATTTGCACTGGCATCTCACCCCTGAATGGACTGGGTTAGTTACAACACACACGAGCCCCAAGGACTGCAAGTCCGCCAAGCTTTGAGAGTCTGGTGGCTTTAAGAAAGCAGCTGCCTTTAGTAACTCTGAAGGAAACAGGACTCCAAAAAGCTACTGCCATACCTGCCCACAAAGCAGCTAGAGCAGAGCTTTAGAATCTGCTTGACTGGATTGGGAGAAAAGAGCTGCAGCATGACACTGCTCAATAGCCACTCTTCTAGTCAATTAACAAGCAGCATAAACGAGGCCTGGCCAGTCCTCCATGGTACAGAGGACAGGGATACGCTACGTGCTACTCTTGCCTATCTTCCAACAGAGTTTTAGAGCACCTTACAAGCATTAAACCGAGCTTTATAAAACCAGCCTGTTATCAGGAAGAAAACCAACGGCACAGGAAGAGCTATTTGCTCAGCCATATGACAAAATGCAAGGGCAGAGTTGGGAAAAGAACCCAGAAATCATAACTTAATTCTGACTGAAAAAAAAAACCCCAAGGCCAAGCCAGTGGCTCCTTCCCAAAGCTCATTAGCAGAGAGCCCATTGCAGTGGAGGATGCCAGCTGGAACTTACTCTGGAGGTGCCATTTTGCTGAGGTCAACATCCTTAAGGAAGTCACTCTGCAGGGCCTGTTCTGCTGTGCAGCGCTTGCCAGGGTCTAGCGTCAGCATGTGGTCCAGCAGGTCAAGAGCAGACGAAGGAATGCTGCACAGAGAGTTGGAAATAGGGCGGAGTTAAGGGGTTGTTCTGAACGGGGGGAGAAGCCTGCTTTCAGAGAGACACCTCAGGGCTAAGAGAAACCCATGCAACCAAAATTTATGACTACATGACACAGCAGCTCAAAGACGTCAACAGGCATCAGATAC
Organism: Butorides virescens; assembly: GCA_017310255.1. NCBI lineage: Eukaryota > Metazoa > Chordata > Aves > Pelecaniformes > Ardeidae > Butorides > Butorides virescens. The sequence goes on from JADKXX010010809.1 coordinate 6,796, forward strand.
GTGATACTTTCAGTCTAATTTTTGCCATTTATGAAGAGCAACTCTGCTACAAACCCCACAAGATTATCCCACAATTATACTCTCCCCCCAAAGAGCACGTCTCTGAAGTCAGACAGCCTCAGCACTGCAAGAACGCCACGCTGTCAAGCATGCTTTCCAGTGCAGACCCTAGCTAGAAGCGTCGCAAGCGTGCAGAGGCAGGGAACCCCACTGGCAGGTGCCTGTGGCAGATCAGATATTTAGGAAAGGGACAGTGACCCCATTCCAGCCTTCCCCAGAAGGGAAGAGCCCCCCTGGAGAGGGCTGCCCGAGGGCAGAAGGGGAAGCACTGCTTTATCCTGCCAGGCAGACTAGAGCCGAGGGACGGCAGAGGAGTCGCACGACGTGACAGGCGGCCATAACCCCCCAGGCAGCCACTTATCCTCTCTTCTAACAAAACTCACAAGGAGAACTCCTCACGCAAGCGCCTTCGGTATTGCTTCTTCGGTTTCATAGTGTTGAAGTAGGGCAACTTGATGACATCTGGCCACACTGCTGGACAGGGGCTCCCACAGAGCCGGCTGAGAACCAGAAAAGCAGAGCACGATCAGCGGGTGGAAGGCAGGTAAGAGGAGAAGAGTCACTAACCTGAGTGAAAACGTTTCCTTTCTAAGTCACTCACTCAGCCTAGGTCTGGGCACGCTTCAGTGAAGATCAGATAAACCTCAGGTTAAAAAGTAGGTAGCAGCAAGAGGATAAATGCTTACCTTGAGTTTATAAACCATCCACCACAATGAATTTTCAATGCAGGATGTAATTTAGGTTCATGATTTTTGCGCTCAACTAACGGAGCAAAGTTTACTGAGCGTGCATACGTTAACAGCCACGGATGCCTAAATGCCTAACTATTCATGTTTGCAGTTACAGTCGTTTGCTGGTCTTATTTTGCAGGCAGGTTGGAGAAAAAGGGCTCTTCTAACACAGAAACTGTGTGCATGAGCAGTTTCTGCAGTACCTCTTCTCATAGGCATGCATGTGCAATGCTTTACCTGATTAATTCAAGCTGAGCCAGTTCCAGATTGGCTTGAAAAATAGGCTTCTTTGTAAACAGTTCCCCGAGGATACAGCTGGAAAGAGGAAAAGCAAGAGGTCATGACAGCAAACCCTTGGGATGATCGTTTGAACACTGCAGCATTTCTGTTCAGAAGCAGGTTTGCCTGAGGAGAGTTATTTGCATCAGGGCTTGTAGTTGAGAACTGACAAACTAACCTATGTGTACAGCCACCAGTTCTAGGCAGCTGGGAAATAACATTCACTAGTAGCTGGTTAACATGTCACAGGCTTCGCGCTTTAACTCTTTGCGGGGAAAGGAGGATGCGTCAACAGCGTGACAAGAAAAAACAGACCCAGCCTGTTTATCTTTTCAATTTTGCTGTCACAATTTGGGGGCTAGCTGTGGGCCCAAAGCATCCTCAGCTGCCAGTAGCGTATTGTTCGTCATCGCCAGGCACAGGACATTGCCTTGTACACACAGCGTTCGTACGCACGCACATTTGTACAGCTGGGAGGGGAAGATGAGGAAAGAGGGGACAACTCTGACTCATTCAGTCCTTAACATCTACCCTTAAGCCTTCTGACAGGAATGACAATTGGTGCCAAATATAGCTGTGGTCCGATACAGGCACCCATCTGCTGGAATTGGGCTAACCCCGCTCGTTTGGCACAGGACACAGAACAGCAACTGGACCTCACGGCCAGAGTTTTCAGAAGGAATTATCAGGGCCTGACTTTCACAAACCTTTGTTGTTCGTGTACTAAGCTCTGTTGAAAGTTTACCTGGGAATATCGCAATGGGAAGTACGCACTTTGGGAAATCCAGCACCACTTCTGAATGCTGAATCCGAGCCTCTGGTTCTGAATCACTTGGAAAGTTCCATCTTTGTGGCTGAACTGCCCAGACTCCTCCTGTTCATGAGGCTCCCTACACTACTAGGAACCTGAAATCTCTACTTTGAAACATTTCCTAAATTTAGCTGAAAAAATTAGGTGACAAACAGAGCAATTTGAAGAGGTTACAGAAAAGCTCTCTATTCGGTCATTAAAACCATACACCGAAGCTATGACCAGCACAGCATAAGCTCGTCACCCCTTCTGATCTTAGGGGTACATCATTATCCAAGGTTGGTTGGTTTGGTTTTTAACTAGTGAGACAAGATACCTTTTATGCTCTCACACGTCAATACCAAGAAAAGTCTCATTCTAGGTTTTACTAAACGGTATAGCTGTAGTTAGGTGACACACACCTATTCCCTCAAAGCACAGAATTTTGAAAGTATTCCTATGCTGTCACAGCACGCTCTGCCTAGCTGGCACACATACAGTTTCAGAAATTAGCACAAATCAAAGACTACTTTCCATTAGAACTGTTCTATTCAAGTGCTGATGTTCACTAGCCCAAACAGGACAAAAAGATACAAACCAGGCACTTACCCACAGCTCCACACATCTATGGCTGGCGTGTAACGCTCCTCACCTAGCAGCAATTCTGGAGGTCGATACCATAATGTAATGACTTTATTTGTGTATGGACGGCTGGAACACAAGGTACAAATACAAACTGATGACAAGAGCCACAAAACCCTTATAAACTGTAATTCTTACTTCCAAACTGCAGAGTTAGGCATGTAAGTAGAAGCAGCGGGCTTTTAAGTACCTAGACTTCCATAGCACCTGCCTGAGTTAAATACAGCTGATGAGATATCACAGGTTTTATAGGTCTGCCTGTGTGTACAAGACAGTAAGTTGTAGGTACTCAAGACTGAACAATCCTGACCTGCAAGAGGCAGCAGCAGGCTGTCATGACTGAATAGCGACTGATCTCCGAGCAAAACGTGGTCCCTGGCAGGTCCCCGGGAAACAGAGGAGATGTTTGGTTCTTTACTGGCTGGTTTGTCTCATGGAAGGCTATTAATACCAGCCAGGAGTATACTTTTTCTGACAGCTGGAGCGGCGTTATACCACTTACACCATACTGGAAATCATTTCTCAGGCAATGCCAGGACTTCCAAGTGAAGGGACCATGCAGACATTAAGAAGAACAGAGCTCATCCCACCCATGTAAACCATTTTCCCCTTCCTCCACCCGACTACGCCTCACCTCTCCTCCGAGCTGTAGAGTCGGGCAAGTCCAAAATCTGCAAGTTTGATTTGCCCACTGAAAGACAAAAAAAAAGTCACTGGTTTGAATCACAGCTGGGCTCACATGCTGCAAGCAGTACGAGGTACAGAAATCCCTCCACGCAGCAGAAAGGCCTAACAAAGCAATGTTTGCAGTAATTACTTTTGGATACGCCAGTCTTAATTTTTCAAACCCTATTTAATGCTTCAAAGAAACAAAAACTAAACAAACAAGCAATAATTTGGCCTCATCTCTGTCACAAACCCTTCCCAACAGACCAATGTCCAAGAGAATTTTTTTAGATGGATATCCAGACATGTGGATGCAATTACGTGCAGTATTATTCTCACAGGCTCAAAGTTTTCTTATGGGTACCCAGATAAAGACTTGAGAATTAACAGCAAATGAATAATTGTTACATATTCTGTGATGAATTATGTTATTGCCAAACTTTGCTGTCTAGAGAAGAGAGAGCATTCGTGGAGAAGTGCTACTTCCTACCTTAACCCTCAATGGTTTCTCTGCATACAAGCACTTCCAATAATCGGTATTTTTGCCAAAATGCCACGGAGACTCAGCGTACACTGAGACCCGTTTACTTTAAGACAACATGAAAGAAAGTTAACTCTAAGGAGCTGTGAAACAGCGAGCAGAGAGCCTCACGTGGAGAGACCACTACCAAGAGTGAGTTAAGTAGAAGGCTGTTGGGGTTGTTCACCCTCGCAGCAGGAGCCATGTTCTCAGCCAGCAGCAACACCCAGGCAAGTTTAATTACAACCAGCGGTTACACTGCTGGTGGAGACACGTGGGGCTGTATTCCTACAGTGGATCAACATCTCCTTCCTGTTCCTAAGCACACTCGGGGTGTGGACAACTGTGTGCTCTCCAGCTGAACCCAGGGAGAGCGCAGGGAAGAGCTTGGACAGAACCGCATCTACTCCCAGGTTACCTGTTGTTCAGTAAGATGTTGGAGCACTTAATATCTCGATGAAGGAAATTCTTTTTGTGACAATAATCCAGACCCTCCATTAACTGTTTCATGAAAGACTTGATATGGTCCTCTGAGAAATGTACCAAGCCAGATTCTAGCAGCCCCATTAGGTCATGGTCCATGTACTCAAACACAAGGTAAAAGGCACCTGGTAAAATCAAGAGAGAAACAATTTAAGCCAGGAAAGGAGAGACAAAGAAAAAGGAGGAATAAAAGTAGATTCAATTGTTGAAATATTCTTTTTTTGTGCACTGTTGGTGTTTTCTTTAAGGCAGCCTTGTGATATTTAGGGCTTACTGGGCATCCTAGAAGATTTTTTTTCCTCAAAGGGAGAAAGAACCCCAGAACAACCAAGTAGCCCCTCTAATGCATCAAGCTGACATCTAAAATGAAAATATACCCCCAAAATAGATTTTTTTAAAAATCCTGGTCACATTTACCAGTTTTGTTTTTTTCTTTCAAGCTAGTTTGTTGAAGAGACTACTGCATGGTTTGAACGGATGTTTGTGCCATTCCCTTCTCTCTCATGGAAGAGAAGGCCCCAGAACAAAAGCTGGTGGGATGCTGGAACACCCTACCTTCCACAGCGACAGAGGACAGAAAAAAATTCACACTGTTAGTAAGTTTGCTGCCACTAATCACTGTTAGAAGTGACCCTGTAATGGCTTTTTTTTTTAAAAAAAAACCCACAACGCTCTTTTGTGACTCTACAGGAATGCAACACATCCTTTTAAGCCCATGTCTACCTCTGCTCTGCAGTGCGACAATTCATTTTAACCGGAATCTATCCTTTGATGTAAGGCCAAATTGAGATGCCAGACTTGCTGGAACTATGTATCAAGGAGGAATACAAAAAAGAAAATCTACACCAGAGTTTAGATTTTTAGCTTTACGCTAAGAGTAAACACATGGAGTTGCATCACCTCTTTGGCTAATCAAAGCCACACCCTGCAGCAAATACTACCTTTGTCCTTCTTGAAATCCAGTGCATCTTGTTTGTCCGTGACAATTTCCTTCATGTTAACAACACTGCGGTGAATCAGCTGCCGAAGGATTTTGATCTCACGGATGGCCGTGATGGGGAAGCCTTCCTTTTCATTGTCCAGTCGCACCTTCTTGAGAGCCACCAGTTCACCTGCCAGAACAAGCCAGCGTCAAAGCCTCTGCACCCATCACTGCTAATAACTCTGTGGGTTTCCAGGGGGAAGTTGAAAGTAGCGATGAGCACAGTCAACATCCACCGAGAAACAGCAGAGCCATCTTTAGTTACCACCCCACTAATTTTTGTTACATTGCTCTGTCAAAAGTTAATCCCTCCAACAACTCAAGACAGATGACACCCGTGCTCCTCCTAATCTGCTTCAGAGGGAAGTCACACAGGTGAATTTAAGTTTTCCCTGGAAATCACTTCAGTTCTTTTCACAAGCTCTGCTACAATGAAACCTGGTTTGAAAAGCAGGGGTTCAGCTGGCAGTCGTGGCTACACCTACCACAGCCATCTCACCGTGTGTCAAATTATACCCACAGGGCACATGATTTCACTAGCAGGGAGGGCAGCTGGGCACTAACCCACAGTCACCAGGATTTCAGAGCTTCTGTTCTTTTTCCCCATTTAAAAACATCTGATGTAAATAAATATGCTTATTCCAGGGCCGGAGCCATTTCTAGTTCGGCAGGTATTTGTCATTGACTGGCAACACCACTAACACTGGAATGGGTTTTAAGCACACCCCCAGTAACAAGGCCTTAAAGCCAACCTGAAGCCACTCGGCATCCTTACCTGTATCCTTGTCCTTGGCTTTGTACACCTGCCCATACGTCCCTTCTCCAATAATCCCAATGATATCAAACTTGTCCACGCAACGCTTCCCCCAGTCGCTTTCCGTCTGTCTCCTTTCCCCATACCGAGGACAACAGATTCTGGAAGAGGGAAGAGGACAGTTAGGCACCCGAGTCCTTCACCCCACCTGCCATCCCACAAACAAATGCCCATTCAACTATTTTAAGCTGAATCCTAAAAACAAAAGGCAAAGGTCAGGCACCCTGCCTTTACACTCCTGGCAACTGAGTGTTCAGTAGAGTTTAATGAATTATGTCATAGAATCCCAACTACTCCAGACTCCGGCACAGGGATATCATCCTTCTGTTTCATTCAGATACTAACACGCGCCAACCAGAACACTCTCGCTATCAGATCCTTTCACTTCAGTTATGCATTTATCAGCTGCATACAGCTAACGAGCAATACATCATTCCTCCTGGGGAAATAAGGAGTGCAAAGAGCGGGGAAGACAAGCAAACTGGATATTATGCCACCTCAATTCTACAGACTGTGGAATGGACTGTAGCAGAACCATTCTGCTACAACCTACCCGGGGCACACAGTTAGCTACATAGATCTCTACAAACATCTCATTACATGCTTTTAACTGAGAGTATCTTGAAGGAGAACCAAACCAATACCTTCATCTAAAAAATAACCAAAGAATTTTGCTACAGTAGGACAAAAATCAGTGTTTGGAATCGTTTGCAGAAACACCAGACATTTGATTTTTATTTATAAGAAAGCGCAGGCAGCATTCTGTGCACAAAACGCCAAGGGAGCTTGCTTCCTTGCCAATTACATAAATTTTGTTTTTGGGGAAGCTGTATATGCCATGCGACACGCCCAATACTTCAATCACGCGTGAAGAAAAGGCGTACATCTATTCGGAATAACCGATTCCTAGAAGCACCAGGAGCTTTATACAGGGACACTCATTGGGAAGTTTCTTTGACCTGCAGGCTACAGGCTAAATCAAAAGATGAGAGAGCTTTCAGGGTAGATGTGAACTAGAGATTGAATAGGACACACTCCAGCAATTTCTACCACTGAAAGGGTCAAAGGGGAAGATAACAGAATCCGTCACCGCCTCGGTATGCCTGAACCGTAGCTTCCATTTGGTGCCAAATTTACACAACCTCTTCTTCTTCCCAAAATGCTGTACTGTTAATTCTCAAATAGATGGGGCAAGTGGCCTTCAGCTGTGAATGGTCCAAATATGCAACAACCCACAGGAAACAGTTAATATACCGTAAGAAAAAACAGAAACATGAACTCGTTTTCTCCACATTTCACTTCCCTCAGTAAAGACAGCACTCAAACGAGTCCGGGGACAAAAGAATTTGTAAAAACTGAACTAAATCTGGCTAAAGATTTATAAGTAAGTGCACGTTCAGCGTTCTCCCCATCCGATAAATGGTGGGGAGGCAAAGCATCTGCCAGATTCAATTTCAAAAACGACTGCACTTCCAACAGCGCCGTCTCCACACGGAGCAGAGGGCACGCAGTCAGCTCTTCCAGGAGTGCTGCAGTGTACTGAAACATGAAGCTTTGGAAACCTAGACTGACATCCGTATGAAGAAACGGAAAACCTAACGACTCAAAAAAAAAAAAAAAAAAAAAAAAAGCTGAAAAAAAGAAAGCCAGCCTTACTTTGGTCTCTTTTTGAACGGTTGCTGAGGTGGTGTGGCTGCCTTTGGTTCCGGGGAGTCAGGAGGAGATGGATCCCCTCCAGGGAGCTCTGGAGGGAGCGGGAGGTCCGTGAGTAAGTGTCGTGGTCTCTGCTCTCTATCTTTCTTCACAGGTTTTGGAGGAAGAATCTCTTTTGGACTAAACTCCGAAAAGTTAATACAATACACAAGTCAGACTTAACAGCCAATTAACAAATAAAAAAGCCTACTGTAGGACAACAGCTCTTGCTTTGCGAACATCAAGCTAGGAGCACAAGTTTAAAGTGCCAAAATTAGCAGAGCCAAGTATAAAACAAAACAGCCTTAAATTTTACAATGATAATACATCAGGAGAGAAAAGCGTTAGGTTTGAATGCACCATCTTCAAATAAACACACAGCTCTCTGCAACTAGAACTTGCTCAATTTGCACAAATAAGTAGCTATTCTGAGCTGTAAGGCAGCTCGGGTTATCAGCCAGCACCCACTTTCCGACCCCTACTTCCTCTATTTAGTCCATTTATCGCAATGAAATTAAATGCATGACTTGTTAGGGACCACTATAAATATGAACCCAGAATTAAATCTCTCTACATAAGTAACTTTTAGCTTCTTGGCAAGGACTGAAAGGAAGCTCTAACTCGTGAATATTGCTGAGAAACCAAAAGTTGACTTTTAAAACAAAAAATATAAAAAAATCAAGTTACCAATGGCATCAGAAGCTTGGTTTAGACTGGCAAGAGTCTCATAAGCAGAACCTAATTTCTCTCTCATGTATGCAGCAGGGAGAATTCCTATGTCTGAGTAGTCAGGAATTCTTCTCCATGCAAATCTCCGCTTTACCAGAAAAAGAGAAAGATTAAGAGATACGAACAAACTTCCCAGGTTCATTTTCAGGGCGGCCAGCAGGAGGTTTGCTGTTTGTCAGCATTGTCAGGTCCAACGCTTCAGCACAGAGAACTCCGCATAAACAAACTGATGGAAGTAGGTCGTTTTCCCAATTTTTTTTATTAGACGCTGCCTAATTGCATGAAAATCTCTTGTGAAATATAGTTAAGGAACAAGTAAGATGAAGAAGGATATTATTCTGGCACTGAGCTCTGACATCTTCTGTAAAAGATGGGGGAGCAATCTTATCCCACTGCTCAGAAGTCACCATGCAGCTGCAGAACTAATCTCACGTCACGCCAGCCTAGACCTCTGGAGGAAAGCATTCACTGACGGGCACTGTTACCAGCAGCATGTATCCTAGAGAGACCAGATGTGGGAGAGCTGGATGGGCTGAAGCTCACCCCCCCATTAACTGCAAATTCTTAATGTGCAGAATTGATACCCAGCCAGGTCACTCCACCAAGGCAGAATCCACGTTAAGCCTCAGAAGAGGTTCCTCAAAGTGGGATCTAGACAGCCAGGGCCTACAACCACATGTAGGGGCCATGAGGCTTAGTTCCAGCAGAGCAGATCAGCTAGGTTTTGCTTTCTTTACAGCTTTCATATGTGTATTTGAAGCACTGACCTAACATCTGACCTAATGTCCACTTCTTACAGATTGAACGTTTACAGTAACAAAAAAGCAGTTGTTTATTCGACTCTGTGTTTAATCCACTTTAAATACCAATTCATTTGTTCCTGATAGTATTGAAATATCTAATAGTATATGCTAAGCTTAGGCCTTTTGACCCTGTCAGAAAGATTCAGCCTTTTTCCAGACGCACATCAAATGCCAACTTCTTTGCAAGACTTCTTGGGAAGGGTGCAGGCGTATTTGTAGGTTTAACTTGCAGGTGCTCAGCCTTCCAGGAGGTCCTTTCTCTTCCTCTTACCAAGTAGTTACCATTTTCTTGCTGACACACTGTTATCCGTGCTTAGTTAATCTATTTGCATATCACCACTAGCGCTACTAGATGGTTACTGTAACTTTAATTACCCCCAGAACATTTGGACATTTCAGCAGGCATTTCTTTCCAAGTGAGAAAGCTAAACAGACCCTTCAGAGTTGCCCAAGCAGAAAAATGAGAAAGCGCCAACGCCAACTGCCTAACGAAGACTCCTAGAAGCTACCTCCCTTCCTCCCCTCCCCTAAAATAGCAGGAATATGCCATCAGCCAGGTCTGTGTTCTTAACTATGTTAGCGCTGTGAACAGCCAGCCAGATGTTGCCAGGAACCTATGCGAGCTATGCAATTTCCGAGCACAACATCAAGCACGCACAAAGTTTGCACCGCTTGCTTCTAAACAGCTTTTCCCCTCCTCCTGCTACACCTCCTGCTAGGTGAAGCAACCCACGGTGCACCTTGACTGCTGCGAAGTCTAAAAGCATTTCAGATAGATGACAAGTCTTGAGAGCTCGGGCAAGCATCAAGAAAGGTTACGGAGTCTCTAATTGAATGAGGCGTGGTTTGTAGTTGGATGCTTCAAAGCACGTTTCCAAATCCTATGCTTACCACGGTCTCAGAGCTGGAGCGTTCTCCCCATTTCAGCACATGAAAATAAAAGTCTATGTAAGAAAAGTTCTGTCCGTAAATACGAAGGCAGTTGATTAAGAGCAAGCTTCTGTAGGCAGTCGGTGCCATATGCAACTGCCACTAGACTCAGCAAAATGAAGCGGGATTTCCTGTCCTTTTATTGGGAAAAAGTCACTGTAAATCCATTTACTAAGCTTAGCAACCAGCTGTATTATCGCCCACACTCCTGAGTTCATAGTGATGGCAGAGATAAACCAGACTTTTGCAAAACTAAGCTACACCTGGGCGGTGAAAGAGAGCTCTAGGTGTGAGTGGCTAAAAAAGTAAAATACAATGAACTGCAGGACAATTTCTGTGTTTGGAAACAAGGGAACACAGCAGCAGAACCTTGCTTAGACTGGCATTTGAGTTGGGAAAATTCTGCAGTCTGTGAAAAGCTACTGCTCATCACAGATACATTTAACCTAAATAGGTATTCGCTGAACAACATTACGCAGTTTAGGAAGGGCAACATAAACATGCATAAGCCTAACTTTTATGTTGATCGCAGCGACAACATTACCCTAATTTACATCGATACCAGGACAGACCATGAAAATCCATTAAATGAATCAGAATATGTAAAACACTGCGTTCACTTCAACCACAGGGTGATTATATCAAGTCGTAACTATCATGTAACAGACTACTCATTAAAAAACATGCTTTACTATCCAAGGAGACACCTAGTACATCTTTAGTGATGGTTGGAAAGATACAGAGGTTTAGGAAACTACAGGCTAAACAGATCAAGTAGGAAAAAAAAAAAAAAAAAAATCAGTGGTGCCCTTATGTTAACAGCACCACAACATGCTAACAGCTAAAAAAAGATAATTTCTTTTTCTCCGGCTGCATTTTGGATATTCTGTTCCTTTCCCCTTTCCCCCCCCACCAGAAGAAAACCCCCACAGTAAAGTTTTTCAGACAAGTTCATATTAGAAGTGAAGCCCATTACCAGCCGAGACCCAGAGCAGCGAGAGCTAAAATTACAGGACAGAATTAAGTCTGCGTGTTTTGATTAGAAATTATAGGAAACAAAGTTGAAGTAGGTGCAGTTTCACTCGTTCATTTTTAAACTCTTTTTCAACTAAACAATGCCTACTTCTTATGCAAGGACTGTATTAATTATTCAATAATTAAGAAAATATTTCAGTTAAACCAATGCCTTTTTTTACACGTGGGCATGGCCTGTGTGTTCGATGAATTTGGAGCAGAAATAGCTCTGGCTTGTGATCTTGTATTGGAATTGTTAAGCTCTTTCCTATTACTTAAGTACAGGTTTTGGAGAAATAAAACAGAAAAGTAGTTTCAAAATAAGCCTGCACAAATGGCTGCAACACAAAAGGGTGCATAGTCCCAGATCCATGTTTCATTACTGTAATAAAGATAAACAAAGAGCGATGGGAAACCTTTACTAACCAGAATTAAAGCAGCAGCCAAACCTCTCTTCCTCACTGAGATAAGACGTAACTATCTGTACAGGATCATAAAACTCTCCACATAAACCTGACAAGGCCAAAACCAGGAATGGCCATGCAAGAACGCATTTATACCAGCGGCACAGTCCTCAGGGTACTCTGCAGAATAAGCTAGCAACTGTCAAACTAACCAAAATAATCTCTCTATTTCAAGGTTTTGCTTTTAAACGCAAACAGGATGCTCTTGTATGACCTTACCTATCCAAGTCATCTTCCCCAACTAAAATAGGGGGGAGCGGAAGCGGAGGCAACGTTGAAGTTTTCAGGTGTGGGATAGCAGCCGTCACAGACACTTGTGTTTTTGTAGCGACTTGGACAGAGGACTGAGAGTTCACCTGAGAGGATAAAGTAGACGTCCTTGGGTGGGAAGAAGATGGCAAAGACGTTGGGGCTGAAGTAGGGACCTGAACGGGAGTCAGTTGAGATGGTGGCAAAGGTGGAACAGCAGGTGATGGAGGCAAAGGCGGCAACGGCGGAGTTGGAGGTGGTGGTGTGGTTGTCGGCAGAGGGGGAGGAGGTGATTTTAGTGAGGGTAGTGGGGGTGGAATCTCCTTCTCTGCTGCGTCTGTCTCTTTTGGAGATAGGAGGTCCTCTACCACTGCTACAGGCTTCAAGTCTTTTGTTCCCGTCTGTTTTGAATCTCTAACTGGAACAGGATGTTTCCTCTCAGGGTTCTCCTCTGCCTTGGTTTTTGTTGTCTCCACAGGGGCTTTAGTCTCTGCATTCGTATACAGTAAATTAACTAATTCTGTATCTGAAGATGATTTTTCAGATTTAACAGTTTTGATGACCTTTTTAGATTCTGTTCCAGACTCCTTAAGTTCAGCTAAGCTGTTCTCCTTCCTAGCGAGGAAAACAGGCGAGCCCTTTGCCTCCTTCCCATCCACCTTGGCTGCAGCTGCTGCCGCTGCCGCTCGCTCCTTTTTCTTCCTGCTGAGTTCTGCCCCCAGACTGGAGTTCAGCGGTAGCCTTGTCGGTGATATACTGGAATGGCGACTGCGTGACCCAGACCTCTGCTTTTTACTGTGAGATGATGAGTGTCTTGAGTATCCAGGACTTCGGCTTCGGGACTTCACCGACTTCCTGTGGAGAGAACAGGGAGAAGATAAATGAAACGAAGCATCTCCCAGCCTCCGAGCTACTCACCCACATCAACAGCTCTCTTTGGAAACAATTCAAATCCATTATTTGTCAACTCTAGTTCAGACAGTCCATAACACCTATCAGGAGAGGCTAAAGCCACTGCAACAAGTTTATTGACTACAGCAGTACAAGTCTCGGGTCATCATCCAGCCTTCCAATGTCAGGACTACCCTCACAATCATTCTGTTAAGACAGAAATGAAGGATCAAGATCAGACAAGCCTCAAGCGAAAGATGAGATCACAGATGCACGCACTAAACAGAATACTTCAGTCAAGAGGGTGAACTGGCAGTTTACGAATTTTTCACAGTAATTATGTACAACTTTAAAGGAAACAACGGATAAAATACAACTGCCCTCACGGGAATGCCGCCTCAGGAAACATCTCACTTCAAGCTAATTTTTCCCCCTGGTTCTTTTACTGTCATCAGAACTCAAATTTGCATATTGCGATTCAGGAGAAGAAAAAAAAAAAGGCACCCAGGAATTTTAATTCTGTTTGAGGCATGTCCAGAGGGTCTCAGTCCTCCTCTGCAATAAATGGGCTCTAAATTAGGTATATATGCAGAAATAAAAAAAACCACACTGAAGAAACTGTGTTGTGATACGAGCAAGCAAGGCAGGAAACACCCCACACCATCAGGGTACGGCACGGGGTGAACCTAGTCAGAAGGTGGCTGTAACCACAAGCTCGCTGGAGACTGATGTGGTAACAAGATACAAAAATAAGATGGAACTGGAAACTGGTACTTCCAGTGAAATTACTGACAAGACAGAACTGTTGCCTCCGCTTCAGGAGGAGCTAGGATTTGCAGGTTATGAGACAGCATACTGTAACTGTACACATGGGACACTCTGGTGGGTTGAGAGCTGTATGAGCCCACAGGAAAATGAGAAATGTTGAGGTCAGACCCTACGAATGCTAGAATAGAAACTATGCTGAAAAGATAATTTTTATTCCCTGATTTATTACTGGGAACATACCTAGTTTTGAAAATATGGAATTCTCTCAAAACCCAGTTCTACAGTAATTAGAAAAACCACCTAATAGCAAGCAGGTTTAAACACAGCAGATGCTGGCTGGCTTGTAACCATACTCGGAATGTAATCAACAAGAAGACCTAAGCTGTTTATAGCACTACACAGTATCATCCTGAGACAACAAATGCTTGGAAAATAAACTGGAGAACTGAGACAGACCAAAGTTCCTCACTAGACACCACCAGCGCCTTCAAGGATGGATGCAGTTGTGATTGCAGGGAAGGTGAAGGGCCTGGCTGCAAAGTGGCGTGGAGTTTAACAGAACCCTCTTCCCTCGCTACCCCAAGCACAAGCATTCTGCCTTCTCACTAGCAAATACAACCCCAAACCTCGTGCTAGCGGCGGTCAAAGAACACTGCGGCTGTAGGTAGTCCTTACCTTTAGACTTACAAAATAAATATACAACCAGAAGGAGAAGGAAAAAAAAAAAAAAAAAAAGTGTCATCTGAAATCACCCAACTCATTTCGTCTTCAACATACTGTTCTGTAGTGGGAATGGCTGCCTCAGGATCATCTCTTTTTCCAAGGTTTCTGCTTAACAAATTAACGCCTCGGACGCAGTTTACCGTTTGGATAGCAGTTCACCTGCCGCATCCCGGTGCAAAGATGCCAGGAGCTGAAAAAGCTGTTATGTTTTCACTGTGCTCAAAGACATTCGCAGGCCAAGGAAAACATTCCTAATGAATCTTGTAGGATGTAGTTTACTGCAACCACAAATAGTTTTGGGGTTAGCATTCCCTATTACAATTCTTTCAGGATAGATTGTTTAGGATGTTGCAATACTCAGTTTCCTGCTCCCTGTCTCCCATCCTTCCCCATGATTACCCCCCAACAGTTACTCCAATTCAACTGGTTGCAGAGCAACAATCCCAATGAGATCACTCAGCAGATCCGACAAACTTCTCCAAAAGTACAATTTTACCTTATTTTTAAGCGCTACCTTAGAAACGCAGCCACCAAAGACACCTGCAGGGACACAAGCAAAGGAAAGGCAACGCTGGAGGAAGCGGCGGGGCACGCAGCCGGAGCACGCGGCTCAGGGTAGCACCCTCTTACGCAAGGATTTGCTGAGGAAGGAGCTGCACCGCAGAACCAGCGCTTCCAACCTGACGAGGGCTGGGGACGACTCCCTGACCTTCCATCAGCAGATACAGGCACTCCTCTGCTCCACCGGGACTAAACCCACTTATTCCCTTCCAGCAGTCTTCTCCGCTCCTCAGGCACCGCTCACGCTTTTACTCTTCAGTTGTCTAATGATCATTACCTACAGTTATTATACAAAGAGCTGTTGTTTCTAAGCCTATTTTCCAGCTTGGTGTTTACGGCTTCTTTGTCAGACCTGAAAAAGGCACCGCATCCAGAAGCTTGTCTGCTTTCCCAGCTATATCAACGCAATCAGTAATAGACCACTCTACAACAAACCTTACCTCATATCATTAGAGCTCCTATCAGCACTTGCTGAGGGGCCGTCTTCCACAGCAACACCTGCTTTTATCACTGCTGGATATCTCAAAAAAGATGCAGTAAGACAGAAGATGCACAGGCAGATTTTGCTTTTTTAAAGATACTCTTCCTGTCCTCTGGAATGATCTTTTCGTGGTTTTACCTGCAGCCAGTTGTTAATGTTTTTACCCCTTTCACCCTTAACATGTGTTAAGGCAACACTCTACAGCTTTGCTAAGATTATCAGAGATGGGCAGGGGGGGCAATTCAGCCTCACGTGAAGTTCTTTTTCTGGATAAAAAATGCTCTGGGGTTAAAAAAACCACCTTGTTTTCTCTCTAGCACTGGAAACTAGAAACAGGCATCACGGTTAGTATCTGTGTAAATTAGCATAAAGTCAGAAATCATGGCTCATCTAAAAATCCAAATACAAAAAGTATTATTAGATTAATTTAACTGATATAATCAGAAGATTACAACGGTCTTTGGAGAACCCTCCAGACCTCCTGATGCTGAAAACGAGCACAGCTAATAGCTGCTAGCAGAGGGGACCCTGAATCAGCTGGCAGAAAAACAAAGCCCCACACCAACATGCTTCCATATTATCCACTATACCAACTCCTAGGAACATCTACAGACCTTAACATATTTTTACCTGCTCCAAGCCACAACAGAAGTGAAGAGTAAAGTGCAAACTAGTATCTAGGAAGCCTGACCACATGCCCTGTGCTCTAATTGCTCAGGAAACAAGCTCAAACAGAAGGCCAACGTTCCGTATTTATGAATGCCTGATGACCTTTTGCCGTGGCAAGGATCTGTGTAACAGTGGCCACTACTACAGCACGTGCACACACTCACATTTTGCTGCTATACTTAGTACAGAGCACAACCCACCTTCAGCAAGCTGCAGGACTCTGGAATTTCTTCTTCTAGTTTTAGCTGCAATGACAACAGTTGCTACAAGGAATGGCAAGCCACATCTGTTATTTTCCCTACTGACCAAATCATCCTCATTTCCTTCTAAATCGAAAGCAAGTTGTTTTGCACAGCCATTTGAAATGCAAACATTCTGTATTTTCTCCGATCAGCACAGCACATTGATTCAGTTTCCTAACACTATTTTGGACATGGAGATTAAAGAAAACACTGAATGCACTAAAAAAAACCCAAACCCATATTGTCAGTCAGTGGAAATAATTCAGCGTCCCAGAAAAGCCTGCGTTACCTCCTCTGAAGAATTTAAGCCGTAGTCAGATGTTCACTGCCTAAGTGAGCGTGCCAGTTAAAGATGTTTTCTCTCCCAAACTGCTCCTGCCCCTCCACAGGGGCCAAGAGAAGAGATCGTGCAGTCACTCCTCGGCTACTCTGGTGCAAAGTCAGCTGTCTCCATTTACACGCTCATCTGCAGCAGATCAGCCAAAGCTGGCTTCAGCGAAGCTGGCAAGGAAGGCTCAGCCGATCCACTCCTTCAGGTGAGCTCCCAAACAGCCGTCAGCACAGGGGCAGCCCCACCTTTGGCTTCTGGAGCAGACATTTGACCATAAACTTACACCAACTGCCTCACTGTACAGGCTGCAAGCTCAGTGAAGCAAAACCAACAATGAATTACAATTTGCCTAAGATACGGAGAACACATTAAACCCCTCTGTCCCTTTACTAGAATCACTTCAGGCGGGTGCTTTCTGAAGGTGTAATCCATATTTTTTGTTGTGCTTGAAAAGAATGTATCACACAGTAAGTTATCTGCTCAGAAAAGAGAGAAGAGTAGTAGGTTATCAACTGAAGTCAGAGATGCAAAGAACTCAGTCCAAGCTGAGCGTAAACACTAAGTAACCTTTGGAATCTATTTTGGTTTGGGGTCTAGCATTTTGTCAGCAAGTCAAAGATGCCCTTAAAAAGTTTCTTCTGTGGGTACTTAAGTTCAGGGAAGTAGCACAAAGTGCTTCCAAGCTGCTCCCATAATTAAGATCAGGAAAAGATAACCGCTCGATTTCTCAAGTCCGAAGGGACTAGCCACTTACAGAAAGAGTAAGCTTCAGGTTTGCCTGAGAAGTGAAATAACCTGGGGGGAAAAAACCCACCTCTTTGTATACCAGTCCAGTTTCCAGATGGTTTCTCCCTGGTTAGGGCTGAACACGGACATTTAACAGGTGCCATAATACACAATTGTATCAGGAACCATACGTATGTTTTCTACTACTGTATTCTTACTCTTCCCAAAGTATTAGTGAGTGATGTGTAAGAGCTGTGCCACCAGCTCTTACAAAAAGCAAAAAGCACTGCAAGGAGGGAGAAGGCAGACATCAAGGACTATCCCTCAGAACCTCTTGGGTATACAGAGAGAAAACAGGGCACAGGAGAAACAGCCTGAAGGAAATTTTCACTACATAAAATCACAGCAGAATAAATAGGTTCTACGTAACAGCTTCCAGGGGGCTAAAACCAATACACCTCTCTCACAGACAGGACAAAGGCACTATTTCAAGCCCGCTATGGAAGACAGTATTCCTGAAGTTAAGAGAAGAGCTCTAGTAACAAAGGCCGAATTCCAAAAGCCCCGAGTTCTTTGGGAACTGCTGATCACATAAATGCGCTCTGGAGGCAGCCTCTTCGCTCGCAGCTCCTGTTTGGACCAGAGGATGCAGTACAGCTAACACAGCGCAGAGCATTTCTATAGCCATTACATTCCAGGTCACATCTTAATTGCCATGGAGCTACAACCAAAGCTTCACAGCACCCGTGGTGACAACTGGAAACTCACTTAACATAAGCTGAAGCTAGGAAAAAAAAAAAAGTCAACATTAGACTATGTATTCGTGCATATAACAGGATGATTAATGAACATCTGAAGTAAAACACACAGAACTACCTTCAAATATTAGTTTCCTTCTGTAGCAAGGTTACCGACTAAAGAAAAAAAAAAAAGACAAAAATTATAGTTAAGCCAAAATACAGCTGGTTCCTGCTCGCCCTTCCAGAATGCCCCAGTTCCAGAATGGAAGCAAGAAACTCTAGTACTGAGAAAAGAAAGTTTAGTCTCAAAAGATGGAGTTTACACGTGGTCATCTCAAATTCAAGGGAAGAGAAAAGACAGGTCAGTTCAGAATGAGCAAAACACACTCAAAACAAGCCACCCTCCTGAAAAGTGTGATCAAGTTTCCACACATAGTAAACAGATAAAGGCTTCCAGAAAGAGGTGAAAACATTCTCCCTGGCTGAACTTCTCACCAGGGGAGTGCATTAGATCCCGCATCAGGAGCTGAACGGCTCCCATTCCCCTCCCCAGGAGCCTCGGCCCTTCTGCGGGGGCCATCTCCAGAGGTGGGTGTAATTTAACCCCAGGAGCTCATTCAGCCCTAGGCCTCTCCGCTGAAAGCCAACATGGACGCTGCCTACCGCCAAGTCAGGGAGGTGTTTTCCAAAGTGTGAACACCATTTTAAAGGGAATTGCCAGGAACCCCTGACCAAAGCAATTCCACACAGATCACTCCGCAGCCAAATTAGGTGGCCAGTGACCCAGACCCCAGCAAGATGAGGAAGAGGGTAAACCCCTCCCATGGCCCAGAGCCACCCCAACCACCCCCAGACACTTCCCCGTTCCTCAGGGCAGGGAAGACAACGCAGAGAGCACGCACCTGGCGATGGGGCTTCGGCTCACAGACCGCTTCGTGGCAAAAGGGCTGCTGGAGCGCCGTCGGCTGTAAGGGCTCGGTGACCTCCCGCTGTACGACCCGCTGCCTCTCTCGTAGCTTGAGGAGCGTCTCCTGTTGTAGGGGCTTATGGACCTCTGCCGCCGGCTGTAAGGGCTGGGGGAGCGCGCGTTCGACTGGTAAGCCACGGGCTCCTTGTAGGGTGGGCTGATCGACTGCCGGCGCGAGGAGCCGCTGGGGCTCTTCCTGTAGGGATCATAGTTACTGGATGTGTGGGAGCGGGGAGGGCTGAGATCGTACTCCTGGATGTAGGAGGCTCCTGAGGGGCTGTCGTCCAATTTAGGGCTGTCAGACCATTTTCTGTGAGGACTTCTGGATTTCCGCTTCGGACTGTCAATTGTTTTGTAACTTTTTGGAGCATCCCTTTTCCGATGGCTTTTACTGCGCTCTTTGTGGCTGGACTTGAGCTCCCGATCCTTCCTGGATTTCTCCTTGTGCGCTTTGGCTGACCGAGACTCCTTGTTGCTACTCTTTGAGGACAGTGACTTCGGGTGCTCCTCGCTTTCTAGAAGTCTCTTGGAGGATCCCGATATTCTCTCCTTGGTGGACCCGGACCTGCTGGATGCCTCCAGGCTCTTTTCTAACTTCCTCTCTTTTTCTGCCTGTTTGCTCTTCATCAGCTCACGAATGCGCTTGTGCTGGTGGTGCCGGTGCTTCTGTATCCTCTCACTCCTGTCCGCTTTCCTCTCCTCGTTCTCCCTCCTGTCCAGCTTGAGGGCCACATCATCCGAGAAGGTATCCGAATCCGAACTGATGTCATCATACTCCACCAGCGGCTTGATCATCGCGCCCAAGGGTGCCGCTGTCTCCTGGGCTGCCAGCGGTGACTCCTTGGAGTGCCTGGACTTATGCCTCTTGTGCCTGGAGGCCAGCCGATGCCTCTCCTTGCTGTTCGAACTCCCGCTGCCAGGCGCGTGCTGCGAGGACCCCCCGCCGCCCCCATCCTTCTTGCCCCCATGTCTCTCCGGATTTGGCATTCCTCCTCCACTGTGCTCGAGAGAGGGGAGGGGGGGGAATCCTCCAAAACCCCCAAACTTCAAACTTCCTCAGCGCCCGCTCCTCGCACCATTCACCCCGGCCTCGGCCCTCCCTGCCGCCAACACCCCCTCCTACATGGGGAGCGGGGCAGGGAGCGCGGCCCCGCGGCGCCTCGAGGCCCCGGAGCAGGCGGAAGGAGGCGGGGGGGGGGGGGGGGGAGGGGGGGGGGGGAAGAACCGGGAGGGGAGGGGGAAGGCCACCGGCCTCACCACCTCATCCGAGGGGCCCAGGCCCGGAGGGCAGCGCCGCCGCGGGGGCGCCCCGGGAAGGCGGGGCCTGGGCCCGCGATCCCTCCCCACCCCCTCAGCACCGGGCGCCCAGGCCCCACGGGCCGCCGCGCGGGTCCCTCAGCCGGAAGGCCCGCCGGCCGCCTCTGCCGCCCGTACCCCCCTGCCCGGCCCAGCCCGGCCCGCCGCGCCCCGCCGCCGCCCCCCGCTCACTTCCCAAAGCGAAACGGCTCCGCGTCCAAGGGGGGCACCCGCCAACTCTCGCGAGACCCGGCCGCCTCTCGCGAGACCGCCGCCGCCCTCCGCCCCACCGGCTGCCGGCCGATCCCGCGAGACTTCGCCGAGGAAGATCCGGGGGAGCGGAGGGGGGGGCGCGCTCGTCCTCTCGCGAGAGCCGGGGCCGCCTCAGCGCGCGCCTCCCGATGACGCGCTCGCCGGCTTCGAGTGAAACTTTATTGGGGCGCCGGGCGGGGACAGCGCGCGCGCCCGCCTGCCTCTCAACAAATCTTTATGGAGGCGCCGCCGGCCCACAGGCGCGCGCTCCGCCCCCTCAGCGCCGCGAAGCCGGTCACGCCGGGCCGGGCCTCCCGCCGCGCTCTTCCGAGAGGAGTTTTCGGCCTGGCGGGTGGCGGCTTGGCCTGCCCGGGGGGAGCGCGCTCACCGAAAGCGCTGGGGTTGCCGGCGGACGGCGACCGCCCGGCTGCTCCGCGCCTGAAGTCTGGGGATGGGGGGGGGGGGGGGGGGCCTGCTGCCCCGCTGCCCCCCCCCGCCCCCCCCCCGCGCGCGCTCCCGCCCTCTCGCGAGACCTGGCGGCTCTCGCGAGAGGGCGGGAGCGCCGCGCGCCCGCAGCGCAGCCGCGGCCGGAGCGATGGCGGCGTCCGCCGCCGTGTGAGGCCGGCGCGGAGCGGCCCGGCCGCGGCTCACACCCCCACGCACCCCCGGCCAGCTCCCGGCCCGACGCGACGCCGGCGCTGCGGCCCGCTGCGGGCCGCCCGTCCCCGCCCGCGGCATGAAGGCGGCGCCGGGCGGCGCCGAGGGTGAGTGCCGCCGGAGGGGCGCGGCTGGCGCTGAGGCTTCCCGCCGGCACCGTGAGGAGACGGGCGGGCTCCGGCGCCTCCGAGGCACCGGCGCGGCGGTGGGCGCGGCTCAGCGTCGGGCTGGGGCTGAGGCTGAGGTGTCTCCCCGCAAGGCGGCGGGGGGGGGTGCGGCGCGGCGGGGGGGCGAGGATCCCGCGGCCGGTGGCACCGTGCTGGGCCGTCTGCGGCGCCGGGACTCGCTTCCCCGCCCGGGCCTCTGGGTCTCCGTGCCGGCTGCGGGGTGGTTCCATTTTTGAAGAAAATAAAGGCGAATATTCTCGGGAGGCTCTAACTTTGCCCGGGATCTGGCAGAATACTCCCGTCCCTGGGCTTAACAGCGTCTTATCCATGCACAGAACTACCCGGCAGGAGAGTGCGGGGCAGGGGGTGCCCGGCTCCTTTCGGGTGTGAACCAGAGGCCCTGGGCACAAACTGGAAGGCTCCACCTCAGCATCAGGAAACACTTTTTCCCTCTGAGGGTGCCCGAGTGCTGGCACGGGGTGCTCAGAGAGGCGGTGGCGTCTCCATCCTTGGGGAGGTCCAGAAAGTGTCCACATGTGGGCCCGGACGCCTGCTGTAGGTGGCCCTGCTTGGGCAGGGGGCTTGGACCTGGTGAATTCCAGAGGTCCCTTCCAACCCCAACCATTCTGTGATTCTACCCTAGCTGAGAGGTATGAAGTGTTGAGCAAACGTTTCTTTCTTGTGCTTGGAGTTGATAGGGTCAGCGCTAGGCCTGCGAACGGTCCGTGCAGCAATAATGAAAACAAACCCTTGAAATTCTGCGGGTGAGGGTTTAGGGGGTTGTGTGCTGCAGCGGTTAAAGTGTCGTAGACGTCTGTTTGCTGTGGACCCGCTAGTGCCAGTGACAAGGTTTATTTTGGCAGTGCTGCCCGCTGGGATTTTTTGACAAATGCAACTGTAGAAAAAGCTGCCTTTTAGCAAAAAAAGGACAAAATTATTTTGAAACCTGCGTTGTCTTTGTGTGTCCGTCTGACTAGATAGTAGGGAAAAAGTGAACCATTTCATCTTGGAAACTTTTTAGCTAAATTGTCCAACGCTTGTTTTTTTGCTTCGTCACTGATCCTGTGTCCTTCCTTTTCTCTCATCAGGGAGATATTATTCATAACAGTGGAACTTTCTAAAACATCCAGAAATGAGCTTGTAAAACCGCAGGTAGTAGATGGGAGTTTGTGGGGTAGGAGAGGTGTTTTGTACAGGCTGAGTAGGTTTCAGGTTGGTGGAGATCCATGACCCCTCCAGTCGTCCACTGCTTCATTATCTCACAGTGTCCGGAGCCATGCCCTGGCTCCCGAACAGCACCAAGGAGACACCAGCCCTCAGGTTTCAAGCTAGCCTGAGGTAGGAGTGCATCTGATCAGAGAATTTGTGACAACTGGCAATCGGACTGATTTGGTTGAGGTTTTTGGCGATGGAAGGGTCCGTGAAGATCTTTACTGTTCTCTCTTCCAACTTCTTGTACAGTCCGTGCAGAACAGGAGCTGGTCTTTTCCTAACAGGCCCGTAGGCATTTTATGGTCCTTTAGGTTTTGATAGCTTGTGATGTATTCTTAAGATTTACTTAACCTTAAGGTCTAGGTCACAGAATCAGCACTAAATAAGTTTTTTGAAATCATGTTTAGCTTCAAGGTGGAAAATATTTTCATTACAACTGCCAAACTCTTTTATTTGTTAAACTGCAAATACTGTCTCGTTCCCTTTTCTGAATATTCCCCTGTCTTACAGAAACGGAGAAGCTGAATAAGATGAGTACCCTCTTAGAAAGACTGCACGCAAAGTACAACCAAAACAGACCTTGGACAGAAACCATGAAGTTAGTCCGTCAAGTCATGGTGAGAATTGTCGGGATCTGAGCGGGAGGGCTTCTGACATTTCTTTAGTAATAATTTTGTTATTGGTTTGTTAGATCTCTTCAAAGCCCTTTCCATTTTGTTCAAGCCTTAACTTCCTCCTGGGCCAGCATGGTTGAGGCGTGCCAGTTCTCACACCCCGCAGTGTGCAGGGGAGGGAGTGATGTCCGTCCCCTTTCTGTCTGGCAGGCTTTTGCCTTCCCTAATTACAGCCTCCACCTCTGTAGCCTAACTGACATGGGGCAGCAGTCAGTGCAGTGCCAGGAAAAAGGGTCAAACTTGTGCTTTCAGCCAGTGCTGAGAAGCCCAAACCATTCTGCCACTTGGTCTTTCAGGATGTTGTGTTTTGTATAAAGCAATTTACTCCCCGTTCAGTAATATTCAAAACTCGGTGTTGGCTTAGTCAAACGTGGATTTGAAATACTGGTCTCTGGGTGGGGGGAAGGAGGAGCGGGAGGCAAAGGAGAGCTACATCAAAGGCTTCTGCATCTATTGAGGTGTTAAAAGTTTGCCTGTCTCATTATTTTTCTGTTGTCTTTTATATAATCCTTAGCTTATACCGATTAAAAAGTTGCTACAGTCTGTTCTTCCCCATGAGCGAGTTGCTTGAAAGAAAATAAATCAATTCCAGCCCTGCCTTTGTTACTTGCTTCCAGAAATGGATACTGTTCTCCTACAGCAATCAAAATGAGGATGTAATTTTGGAATGAAATCTAATCTGCTTTTAATTACCTAAATAAACCTCACTTGACTGATCAAAAGTTGCAATAATTCCCTCTTGCTGAGTGATACACAAAAAGGATGTTTTTCTTCTTTTTTTCTGACTAAGGAAAAGCGAGTTGTGATGAACTCTGGGGGGCACCAACATCTGGTGAGCTGTTTGGAGACTTTGCAGAAGGCGTTAAAAGGTTGGTACATTCTGTGCGTGCGCTTTACAAACGGCTTAACGGTGATACGCTATGGAAGTCGAAATCGCAAAGCCAGCAAGGTTTGTTGCTAACGCATTTCGCTGCGTTCCAAGTGCTTGTCTGCTCACATTTACATAAGCTCACTTATCTCGGTGCCAGTCAGTACCAGTCGAGATTGCCCATGTTAGTTTTCTTGTAAAAGCCCCTACTTGAATTCTGCTTGTGGAAGAAAATCCGTTCTCTCTTTGCAGTTCTGAGAACATTTGGTTTTCTCTACGCAAATTGTTCCGCCTGTATTTTGAGTACAGATAGTGTATATAGTTGCACATTTGAAGGTGTGAGCAGATGCGGGAGGGAGTAGCTAGTTGAGATTGGGTTTAATGCTGATTCCTGGGGTTCACTAAGCCTTGTTTTTTCTTCTCTCCATCTAGTATCTTCTCTGCCGGCCATGACAGATCGCTTAGAGTCTATCGCTAGGCAAAATGGGTAGGTCTTCTCCTTTATTTTATGGCCTGAGCTTTTCCTGTTTATCTGTACACATCATAATCTCCCTGCTGGTTTGATTGGGGTTTTTTTTGTGTGCATCTCATGGCGATTTTTGTTCTGTTTTGTATGTAAGCCTTGGATCTCACCTTAGTGCAAACGGCACTGAATGTTACATCACTTCAGACATGTTCTATGTGGAGGTCCAGTTAGATCCAACAGGGCTGCTGTGTGATGTCAAGGTGGCTCACCATGGAGAAAACCCTGTGGTATGTATTCCCGACAAAGAGGAGGGTAATACCTTTGTGGTTTCGGAGCTGCCATTTTGGCTGCCTTTTGTTTGAGCAGAGGAAATGGATTATATTTAATGTTCCGCTAGACCTAGCGTTACACCTTTGCTGCTTGTTCTAATGGAAGGTAAAAGCCTCCATGGATTAGTCTGTTCTTGGGGGCTAATCTGATCGATGTAATGCACGTGTGTGCGGACCGTTGTACCGATGGGCTCTCTTTTTCTCTGGGGGGTTCTATAGCTGGCAACGTTATTTGAGGAAGTTATTGCTGTGTTTCCGAGAATTTTAATTCTGGAGGAAGGATAGGGAAATTAATCTTATAAAACTTAAATCTGTGAATGGAAAATGCTAAAATGCGGAATGCTGAAGGAAAGTGGCTTTCCTTCCCTTCTGCACACGTATGAGAGTTTGAGCTTGCTGTTCACGTTGGCCTAGCCACTCTTCTGAAAACAAAGCATTTTTAATATCTCTATACAAGATCATAGGTTTTCAACCTAAGGCTTCGCAATTTTAGAAGTTTATTTCAAATCAGTCATTTAAGAGGAAATAGGATTGCTTGAATTTTTCCCAGAGGGGGTTGACGAGCAGAATGAGAACCAGAGCAATGTGCAGTTGAGAGCTTTGTGTTGCTTTTCATGAAAAGCTGATGCTCAGAAATGTTACTGTCCTAATATTTTACAGTTGCTGCGCTGCACAAAGACTGAAATTACTGCATTCGACATTGATATCGTTGTATGTTTTTTCCTTTTCAGAGTTGTCCAGAACTGGTGCAACATCTGAGGTGAGCAACGAGAGTCATTTGTAGCGTTTTCTGACAGGCTTCTTTGCAGTATTGACCTGATGCTATTTTATGTCTGGAAATGCAAAATGTTTCATAACTGTTCCTTCCCCGCAAAGTCTCTCTGCTTCTCCAGGGGATTTTCTGGCTTCAGTTCAGATACTTCTGATTCTGACTGCTGTGCGTGGTACCTTGGAAGTCACAGCACAGTATTAATCAGAAACATTAAAGCTGGATCATTTAAAATACACGTTTTGTAGTTTTCATGTAGCAAAAGTATTTTCTTAAGTGACTTAGTGTCTGTATTAATAGAACTTTTTAAAGCAAACCCTTATCTGCTTCAAGTTTGAATACATGCTACTTTTCCCCCTTCTTCCTTTCAGAGAGAAAAATTTTGATGAATTTTCTAAGCATCTAAGGGGGCTTGTGAACCTGTATAAGTTGCCAGGAGACAAGTAAGTCAATGATATTTATTTACAACCACATACATAAAATCAAACAAATCTACAAGATTTTAGTTCTGTGCTTAAATTTTCATTTTGTGTGATCCTACTGACTTCATCACCATGGCCTGCATGTGCACACAATGCGTAGGGAGGATTTAAAGTGAAGTGGGAATGCAGAATGAGAAGTTATACTTTGTGAATGCTCGATCTGATGGCAAGAACTGCAGCTTGTCAGCCAGCAGTTCTGCAAGTTGGATTTTATTACACAGTTCCTTTCAATTTTTCTTATATTGTTTTATTTTGGGTTTTTTTTCCAGCAAACTTAAAACTAAAATGTACTTGGCTCTGCAGTCCTTAGAGTTGGATCTCTCAAAAATGGCAGGGATGTATTGGTAAGGACATCTATATGACTTGTTGGTTTTTGTTGTCCGTTTGTTTTTTCTTAATAACGCTGCATCATGTTGGCTGATTCTTGATCATGCCAAGTACTGCAGATCCAGGAAGCGCCCCATCAGCGCCTGTATGGTCCGACGGTGTTGCTAAGAAGGACAATGCTGAGGCTGTAGAAGGCCTGTGGTAGTGAGGGAATGATAAGTACACAGAGAAAAAATGCTCAGAGCTTTCTGAGCAATTCCTTTTTAACTGCGGAATTCAATTGCAAGACATTCTAAAAGGAAAAAAAAAAAGTTTGTAACTAGATGGGTTAGGAGTCATGTGTTTCACAGTAAGAAATTGAGAAACATTTGACCATTTCACTGCTGTAGATTCAGTGAATAAACCATCCAAGAGTAAAGTAGCTTTTGTTTTGCCTATAACAGTGTGAAGTTTAAGATCACTACCTCTGTGTGACCAAGAAGTGTGTATATTGAGCTAAAATCTTAGACTGCCATCAGCACGTGAATTTTGGCTTCAGGTATGACTCTGGCTCGCTACAGACCTATGATTGCCTCTCTTGCAGGCAAGCCACCAATGCAAATCCCCTCGACAAGATTCTTCATGGCAGTGTTGGCTATCTCACCCCCCGGAGCGGAGGTATCTTTGATTAACACTTAAACCAGAAAAGAATAAAAATTAATTAGTTCAGGGTCCCCTCTGTGGACATTAGTTTCACATTAACCGATGGCAGTAATGGAAAATGCTATCAAACTAAAAGAGGGACAAGATGGTTGAGTATTTGTAAGTCCCACATGATCCCGAAAGCCAGCTTTTCTTTACAAAGCCACACACGGTGATTTTATGGCAGGTGGCCACGTCTGTGTCTTTAACAGCAGCGAACAGCTCTTTCAAGATGCGCGAGCAGCTCTGCACAGCGTGTGCTGCGTTACAGTGCAAATATTGTGTGGTTATGGGGGATAATAACGATCGGGTTAACTTGTGTCGTCAGGATGCCTGTTCAAAAGCTTCTTTCCCACAGGTCTCCTGATGAATCTCAAGTATTATGTCTCGCCCTATGATTTATTTGAAGATGGCACTGGAGCCCCCGTTATTTTGCATGAGAACAACGGTAAGATCAGCTTTAGAAGCTAGTGTGGGCTACTACTGCTTGAAGGAGAGAAGAAAGCAGAATTCCAACAGTCTGGGTCCCCTCTGCTGTCAGCCCATAATACAGGAAAATCAGAGGTTGACTTACAGGGGACATGGGTTTAATAAGCCCGTGTGTAAATTCTGGCTCAGTTGAACATCTTCTTGAACCTTGTGGCTATTTTGGAGTTTGACCTGGACTGCTACCAAGGGTGATGGGCTGACAGTCTGCAGACAGAGCCTTTTTCCTTGGGGAGAATTTCATCGTTAACATGGGATTTATTTTATTGTGGGAATACTTGTTTCTGTGCCGTCTTACTGGAAGATTATTTTTTATACATGTACATGGACATCTGTCTAAAATGACAAGACCAAGCACCAATTAAAATTGAGGCTGGTCTCGGGAAAGAAGGGGATGAAATTGTCCAAAATCATTATTTGTTTTGCTTTGTAAAGAGCATGCTACAAACTTGCAAATGTATTTGGAATCTGTTTTAAGAGTTATGCAACTGGTTTACCTTGCAAGAGAAAACTAGAGCATTATGTAGCCTAACTAGTTTGGCTGTAGTCCATTTAGTGATAAAGGTGAATGCTGAAAACTCTGCCTTGTGGAGGAAGTAAGACATTTCCACTGTAGTGATACTTAATTCATAAAGCTTGCATTGTTGGCTTTGGTTTTTCTTCAGCTTGTGTTGCTGTTTTTTTTTTTCTTGCCTCCTCTTGCAGTTCCTCGGTCTTTGGGTATGAATGTGTCAGTAACGGTTGAAGGAACCATGGCTATGTACAAACTTCCAATTGCACCACTGATTATGGGCTCTCATCCAGTTGACAGCAAAGGGTAAGCGAAGGACGCGGCTGCCAGGCCTTTCTCAGCCACCTTGTTTAGATGCAAATTCAACATTCAGTCCTCTGTTGAAGTCAGAGTGGGGAGGTGACTGCATGATGTCGCAGCTTTATATAAAGCACTTGCATGCTGTGTTTAAGCCAAGAAATACGTATTTCAGGCACAGGACATGCTTTTGAGGAGTGTGTGAATTTTTAAGAAGGTAGAACGTGCTCGTATTCGAGCAAACAGTAAACTGGATGTCTGGTGCTGATAGCAGAAGGCAGAGTCATGCCCTGCGTCTAATAAGATCTTGTGTTAACCCACTGTTTCAGAACTCCCTCTTTCTCGTCGATCACCAGTGCCAACAGTGTGGACTTACCAGCTTGTTTCTTCCTGAAATTCCCACGTCCCATTCCAGTGTCTAGAGCTTTCATTCAGAAACTTCAGGCCTGCACAGGTGGGTTGCAGATCTGTCAGACAGACACTCACTAGGTTTTTATTAATAAAAACTGCTGTTAATTTTTAACGTGTGCCAGAAAACTTGCTCAAGGTTTTGTGCTCTGTTTTCAGTAAAACCTGGATCGGTTTCCAGGTTATGCCTTCTCTGGGCCGCTCTCTCTGGCTCCTGGGTGCTATCATTCTGTGCTGTCTTGTTCCCTCAGGTATTCCGTTGTTCGACACACCACCAACGTTTGTACCCTTGTATGAGTTGATCACACAGTTTGAATTATCCAAGGAGGCTGACCCTCTACCTTTAAATCACAATATGCGCTTCTACGCAGTAAGTGTGTTGTTAAACCGGGGCCTTGTGCTCGTAGATGAGCAGATTGGGGTTTTTCATCTGTTTCGGGTATCTTTCAAGTAGGATAAAGGAAATTGGTACAGAATTTATTCATAGGCAGAAACTATGCTAGCCAAGCATTAGAATTCGGATACAGACGTGAGCACAGTAATTAGGAAAATTAGGTAATGAAAAATCCATTGCTGTTGAAGTGCAGCTGCAGGAATAACAGCGGAGGTATGGGACTGAGCCTTCCCAGGTTCTGTCCCTTCCTCTCATTCAGACTGTAATGTGCAGCTGAATGAATCGCGTCACTTCGGGAGAAATCCTCGTTCTTAAATTTGTCAGCGACTGATCTCCTGTTAACTTCAGAGGATTTCTCTTTTCCTCAGAAGGGATGCCGTACCCTACGAAGCTATTTTAGCGGGGACAGTGAGTACTGTTCAGCAGTACTACTTCTGAGGAGCTGAAATCGTGGTTTGCTTGTTCAGATTGGAGGGAAAGAGTCTTCACTGTTTGTCATTTGAGACAGAAAGGTGGCTTGGCGTCACTTGGATCTGGGGCCTGCTCTTCCCTCCCTAGATGTCTGTTACTGCCTTGTACCCAGCAGTAGTTGGAGTAAAGCAGAAATTGTTTGTCAGGCTCTTCCAGGACAGCAGCACTGTTACTTTCTGAACAAAGATGCTCCTCTCCCAGATGGAAGAAGCCTTCAAGGAACTCTGATTAGTAAAATCGCCTTCCAGCACCCTGGACGGGTTCCTCTCATCCTCAATTTGATCAGACATCAGGTGGCGTACAACACACTGATTGGCAGCTGTGTCAAGCGAACAGTGTTAAAAGAAGGTGGGTACCACATGAAGTGGAATATAATGTGTGGATAATAAGAAACCCTGGGATATTTTTCCAGGTATAGGAATAAGAAATGAGGCCTATGCTGCTTTGTGGTTTTTTGGTTTGGTTTTATTCTTCTCTATGGGGGTATTGAGCTGGTGCCTGTGGTTCATCTCCTGTGGTCCCTCACTTAACAGTTCCCATGTCTTTCAGATTCTCCTGGGATCCTGCAGTTTGAAGTTTGTCCTCTGTCTGACTCCTGCTTTAGTGTATCCTTTCAGCATCCTGTGAATGACTCCTTGGTGTGTGGTAAGTGGACTCAGTAAAAGCATGAGTGTGTTTACGGGAAGGATGGTGGGGTTTTCTTCCACTGTAACCAGGATTTTGATCTCTTCCAAATGCCTTCTCTCTTTTAGTGGTAATGGATGTGCAAGACTCTACTCACGTGAACTGTAAGCTGTACAAAGGGTTGTCTGATGCTCTTATCTGTACAGATGATTTCATTGCCAAAGTTGTTCAGAGGTAAGCTGGATTTTTTGTCCCACCGTACACTCCAAATCAATGGACTCTTTGCCTAGTTCATATTTATCCTAGCGTTTTTGGAGCCGTTCTGTCTGTGGGTGAGTTTTGGTAGCGGTTTTTTGGAAGAGAGGAAAGCTTGGAGCCCTCTCGAAAATTCCATTCCAGACGCTGAACCATAGCTACTTATTTTCGGGTGCGTGTCAGGTGCCTGCCTATTTATGCCTTCTCTTGTAGCTGGTTGCTTTTTAACTCTTGTAAAACGTGGGAGAGCTCCCCTGCAGTTTGTCATTTATGCAGGCCTTTTATCAAGGTTTCTCCACCAGTCAGAACACAGCAGAATGTTGCCAGTGCAGGACACAGACCTCTTCAGTGAGAAGAGCGATTTTTAATTTCAGAACATTATGAGTAGAATGTGGCATTAGCGTTGATTTTTGCAGGGTTGCAGGAAATCAGGTTTAAGCTGGGACAAAGGTGTTTTCTGGCAGAATCAGAGTACCAACCCAGATTGCATCCTGTGCTTTAACTACAAGATCATGATCTGTCAGCTATTAGTTACTAGAGTTAATTGATTGATTAATTCTCCCTTTGTGATTGCAAGGCAATGCGTAAAGGCACGGTTGTCTGGTGGCTAGATAAGCGTGATGGGATAAGTGTAAATAGAAGGACAACAGCAGGGCATTTACAGTGCCTGGGCCTGTTGCTTGCTTGTGCCCAAGAGCCTTGCTGCTTGCTTTCTGTCTGATGAAGCTGTTAAAAACGTCTTCAGTGCACATTGCTGCAAACCACCTGCTAATCCCTGTCTTGTGTCTTGCAGATGTATGTCCATTCCTGTCACCATGAGAGCAATTCGTAGAAAAGCAGAAACAATTCAAGCAGACACACCAGCCTTGTCCCTCATTGCAGAGACAGTTGAAGATATGGTGAAGAAAAACCTTCCCCCAGCCAGCAGCCCAGGGTATGGCATGACCACAGGCAGCAACCCAATGAGTGGTACCACTACCCCAACAAACACTTTTCCTGGGGGGCCCATCACTACTTTGTTTAACATGAGCATAAGCATGAAAGAGAGGCATGACTCGGTGGGCCATGGGGAGGACTTCAGCAAAGTGTCTCAGAACCCTATTCTCACTAGTTTGTTGCAGATCACAGGGAATGTGGGGTCTACCATTGGCTCAAGTCCAACCCCTCCCCATCACACACCACCACCAGTATCCTCACCAGCCAGCAACACCAAGAACCACCCCATGCTCATGAACCTTCTTAAAGAGAATGCCCCTCAGGATTTCTCCACTCTATATGGGAGCAGTCCTCTCGAAAGGCAGAATTCTTCCTCTGGCTCCCCCAGAATGGAAATGGGCCCTGGGGGGAATAAGCAAAAGAAAAAAAAATCCCGCATGCCGGCCGACAAGCCCAAGCATCAGACTGAGGATGATTTTCAGAGGGAGCTCTTTTCAATGGATGTTGACTCCCAGAATCCCATTTTTGATGTCAACATGACTGCGGATACCCTGGACACCCCTCATATCACTCCAGCCCCCAGCCAGTGCAGCACTCCTCCTACTACATACCCACAGCCGATACCTCACTCGCAGCCCAGTATTCAGAGAATGGTTCGACTTTCTAGTTCGGACAGCATTGGAGCCGATGTTACTGATATCCTTTCGGATATAGCAGAGGAGGCTTCCAAGCTACCCGCCACTAATGAGGACTGTCCACCCATTGGTACTCCAGTCCGAGACTCTTCTAGTTCAGGACATTCACAAAGTGCCCTCTTTGACCCAGACGTTTTTCAGACGAACAATAGTGAGAACCCGTACACGGACCCAGCAGACCTGATAGCAGACGCTGCTGTGAGCCCCAACAGCGATTCTTCAAACCATTTTTTTCCAGATGGAGTAGATTTCAATCCTGACTTGCTGAACAGCCAGAGTCAAAGTGGCTTCGGGGAGGAGTACTTTGACGAGAGTAGTCAGAGTGGAGACACTGATGACTTCAAGGGCTATGCATCCCAGGCTCTAACTACTTTGGGGGTGCAAGTCTTGGGGGCTGATGGGGGGGAAAGCAAATTTAAGGGGGGCAATCAGTCCGATACGGTAGATTTTAGTATTATTGCAGCTGCAAGCAAAGCTCTGGGGTCCTCTGACATCATGGAGCATCACAGTGGAGGTCAGAGCCCTTTACTGAATACAGGGGATTTGGGAAAAGAAAAGTCTCAGAAACGGGTAAAGGAAGGCAATGGTTCTGGAAGTAACATGGCAGGTCCCGGGATAGACGGGAAGCCAGGGAAGCGCAGCCGGACGCCCTCCAGTGATGGTAAAAGTAAAGAGAAGCTTCCGAAGCGGAAAAAGCAGGAGACAGATGGGAAATCTCCATCTCACAGTTCATCAAACAGGCCTTTCACGCCACCAGCAAGCACGGGTGGGTCCAAATCTCCTGGGAGTTCAGGCAGATCTCAGACTCCTCCCGGTGTAGCTACTCCTCCTATTCCAAAAATAACCATTCAGATCCCAAAAGGAACAGTGACTGTTGGCAAACCGTCTTCACATGGCCAGTATACGAGTAGTGGCTCTGTCACCTCCTCCAGCAGCAAAAGCCATCATAGCCATTCTTCCTCCTCCTCCTCTTCTTCCTCCTCTTCGACCTCAGGCAAAATGAAAAGCAGCAAATCAGAAGGGTCTTCTGGCTCAAAGATGAGCAGCAGCCTCTACTCGAGCCAGGGCGGCTCAAGTTCAGGTCAGTCCAAAAGCTCAGCTCAGTCGGTGGGAAAGCCCGGATCCTCCCCCATCACCAAACATGGCCTCAGCAGCGGTTCTGGAAGCACCAAGATGAAACCTCAAGGAAAGCCATCATCACTTATGAACCCTTCCATGAGTAAACCAAACATCTCTCCATCTCATTCTAGACCCTCGGGAGGTTCTGACAAGCTTGCTTCTCCCATGAAACCCGTCCCAGGTACTCCCCCATCATCTAAAGCAAAGTCGCCTATCAGTTCAGGTTCCGGAGGCTCCCATATGTCTGGGACCGGATCAAGCTCAAGTATGAAATCGTCTTCAGGAATGGGATCCTCCGGGTCTATGTCACAGAAACCGCCTCCTTCATCGAATTCTTCGACGGCATCTTCATCTTCCTTTTCGTCCAGTGGGTCTTCCATGTCTTCATCTCAAAACCAGCATGGAAGTTCCAAAGGCAAGTCTCCAAGCAGAAACAAGAAGCCATCTCTGACTGCAGTCATAGACAAACTTAAACACGGGGTTGTCACTAGCGGGCCTGGTGGAGATGACCCGATGGATGGACAAATGGGGCCAAGTTCCAATTCCTCAAGCCATACTATGTCCTCCAAACACAACATGTCTGGAGGTGAGTTCCAGGGCAAACGTGAGAAGAGTGACAAAGAGAAGTCTAAAGTCTCTGTTTCTGGAGGATCTGTTGACTCTTCCAAGAAGACTTCAGATTCCAAAAATGTTGGAAGCACTGGAGTGGCCAAAATTATCATCAGTAAACACGATGGTGGTTCCCCTAGCATTAAAGCCAAAGTAACTTTGCAGAAGCCCGGGGAAGGAGGTGGGGATAGCCTACGGCCTCAGATGGCTTCTTCCAAAAGCTACGGGTCCCCTCTAATTAGTGGATCTACTCCAAAACACGAGCGCTGCTCTCCCAGCCACAGTAAGTCACCAGCATACACTCCCCAAAACATAGACAGTGAGAGTGAGTCGGGCTCTTCCATAGCAGAGAAATCCTATCAGAACAGCCCCAGCTCTGACGATGGCATTAGGCCTTTGCCTGAATATAGCTCGGAAAAACACAAGAAGCACAAAAAAGAGAAGAAAAAAGTGAAAGACAAAGACCGGGACAGAGATCGGGATCGAGATAAAGACAGGGACAAGAAGAAATCGCACAGCATGAAGCCGGAGAGCTGGTCCAAGTCCCCGATTTCAGCTGAGCAGTCTCTCTCCATGACCAGCAGTGCTATCCTTTCGGCCGAGCGGCCATCCCGGGCTAGCCCTGAGTTTTTAATCGGGGAAGAAGATGATGATCTCATGGATGTTGCTTTAATTGGCAATTAATTTTCTTAGCGTCTTTAAAAGATGAGCTTGTACGCAGGACCTGCGGGTGCTAGAGATGGAAAGGAAGGGAGGACTCATTGCAAAGCTGCCACGCTGATTTTTACAGGGTGTGTTCAACGAGGAAAAAAAAAACCTAAAAGGAAAAAAGTATTTCCAAGGATCTCCAAAGTCTGAAGAGAAAGTGTGAGTGCCAGCAGCTTGTTTGGCAAGCCAGGTTCCTGACTGTGGCCTTCATCCTGCGGACACTTACACTTAATTTATAGTATTACCCCATTCGAGTTAATGGATGAAGCTGAGTGTGTGTGAGGAAGCATGGGAGCAGCCCCCAAACTGGTGCAAACAGAAACCTTCGCTATTCTGGGAGAGCCCGAGTTCCTCCACCCCTCTTCCCATTCAGAATGAAGTTGCTTTTGGTTTTAGGAAGTTTTAAACTAATTATTTTAGGGTATGTTTTAGGGTTGGGTTTTATTCTTTTTAAAAGGGTGGTTGGAAGAGTTAAAAAAACAAAAACAAAACCGTTTTTTAATTTATTTTTGTGGCGTTTCTTCATTCAGTGCCTGGTTCAGTGCGGTGCTGAGGAACTTCCTCTGACACGAGCTGCTCTGCAGAACCGGGCGCTCTGTTCCGATGGATATCGGGATTTTATTCCAGGTCACGGTGATGAAGGATTGCTGTCTTACGTTTGACTTCCCTTTCGTTTTAGCTATTTATTTATCTCCGCCCCCAAATGCCTCGCGCTGCTCCTTTGCACGCGACCTCTCGTTTTAATTGTACGAGGCCGAGCCCAAAGGGAATTGGGGTAGAGCCCGTGGATTTGGGCAGCTCTGCCCGCGCGCGGCCGCTGTGGCTTTGGTGACGTTGGTGGAATTCTGGCGTGCGTTGGAGCAAATCCGAATGGAGAAGGGACTCGACCGTCTCCAGCTGTAAGCTTGACGCACAGAGCTTCCCCCGAGCCCCCCGATGCTGCCTTCGTGAAGCGACGGACTGTAAGCCGCCCGCACCCCGGCCCTGCGAACACTTTAGGGCTGGGCTTAATTTATCCACTACGAATACTTCCATTAACGGTGACAGCACAGCTGGCGTGCGCGCGCGGGTGGAAAACGGCCTCGTTTCTGCAATCTGGTTCTGTGGCTGCAGCCCCTCGGGGTTTCTTTTTGCTTTTTGCTGCCTTTTTTTTTTTTTATTATTTTTCTTCCTTCTTTTAACTGGCAGCGCACTTCTCAAATTGTCATTCTGGGGCTGGGGATTTTACGGGGCCGTTTGCTGGACTCGTTAATCGGAGTCACGTTTCACCAGGGGTAAAACGCAGTAGAAATGGGAAGGAAATACTGCGCAGCTTTGTAATTAACACAAAAACGTGTTCTAAAGAAACGAGCCGCACGCGTTTCCTTCCCCGCTTGCCCAAGACCAAAGTCCCAACATCCTAAATTTCTCCTGCGGAAAGTGGGCATCACCCTCACCTGCAGGAACAGAGGGAACAAAGCCTCCTCCCGGCCTCCTCGACGCCAGTTTTAACGCTTTTCACCCCATTTTGGTGCCCTGTCCCCTTCCCTGTCGTGTGATATAAATCATGGGGGGGGAGATTGGAGCTGGGCACCGGCCGCATGACATTTCCATCGGCGTCATGATAGATGAGGTA
Source organism: Butorides virescens (assembly GCA_017310255.1). NCBI lineage: Eukaryota > Metazoa > Chordata > Aves > Pelecaniformes > Ardeidae > Butorides > Butorides virescens. The sequence continues at coordinate 43,051 of JADKXX010010809.1, forward strand.
CACGACTACGCGAGGCGTTTTGGCCTGTAAAATGCTCGGTCTCTTGACAAAATGTTTTTATTTTTAAAATATTTTTGCTTCTGCTCGACAATTCTTTTACATCTTTCAGTATTGGAAAGATAAAAAGGTGTAAAGAAAATAAAAGCCAAACCTTTTAATCTCAGGTGGGGAAGTGCACATGGAGATTAAAAGAAAATGGTTCTTTCTGAAATGGTGGCGATGTAAATACCTGTCTGGAAATTTGCTTTTTTTGGTAAATAACCCCCCCTTCCTTTTGCATTCTTTTTGGACATAGAGTGAACTTTAAACTTTTTTGGAAATACTGCAAAAAAAAACCAACCCCGTGATTATTTACATGCAAATAAATCTCTTTGGTACAAAGCGGTCTCGGGGCGCGGGGGGGGGGGGGGGGGCGGCGGTGGTGCCTCGCCACGCTTGATTTTCCCGCGGGGATGACATCACCGTGACGCTACGCTAGCGCGGCCCGTGATTGGTTGAGCGCCGCGGCCTCTCCGCTCCTCCCGGAAGGGAGCGGAGGGGCGGGAGACGCGCCCCCCCCCTCTCTTCCCCCCCCCCCGGGACCCCCGATCCCCGCGGCGGCGCGGGGGGGGTGGGCGCCCCCCCGGATATCAGGGGGAGGATCCTCGCACCCCGGATATCCCGAGGGGGGGGGTGTCCCTGCAGCCCCCGGTGCAGCGAGGCGGGCACCCACAGCCCCCGGTGTCGCGGGGCGGGGGGGGGGGGGGGCGCCCCTCGCAGCCCCCTCCCGCGGTGGTGCCGGGGGGCAGGAGGGACCGCGGCGGCGGCGGCGCGATGGGGGCGGCGGCCTGCGGGGTAGGTGGGGGCGGCGGCGCGCGGAGCCCCGTGTGTCCCCGTGTCCCGTCCCCGTCCGTGTCCCCCCCCCCCCCCCTTTTCCCCGCCCCCCTCCCCCCCCCCCCCCCCGCGCCTAGGGCGCTGCCGCGCGCGCCGCGCCCCGCCGCCGCCGCGCGCCGTGCCCGGCGCTGGCCAATGAGCGTGCGCGTTGCTGGCAGGTGCGGAGTGTTTTTGTTTTGGGTTGAAGTTGAGGCCGGAGGAGACGCGGCGGCGGCGGCGGCAGCGGGCGGAGGCCGCGGAGCCCCGGCACCCCCTGCCCGCCTCCCTTCCTCCTTCCCGCCCCCGGCCTTCCTCCCGCCCCCGGCCCCGCCATGCGGAGGGAGATGAACGGGGTCACTAAGAGCCGCTTTGAGGTGAGGCCCCGGGGGTGAGGCCGCCCGGCCCGGCTGAGGAGACGGGGGCGGGCCAGGCCGCAGCCTGTGCGTCCCCTCACGGCCTTAGGGTGTCGGGCGAGACCCCCCGCCCCCCCTCAGCCGGGACAACCGGTCATCGCGGCCCTGTGGCAAAGCCCGGGACCGGGGGGGGGGCTTTACCACAGGCCCGGTGCGGGGATGGGTGTCTGGGGTGGGGGGCGTGGGGCGGGGGACTCGGGCCCGTGACCCGCCGGGAAGAGGGGAGGGTTTGGTGTGAAACTTCTTGCCCCCCCCCCCGCCGCCCCGCCCGCTGTCTGTGTCTTCCCCGCCAGATACAAACGCCCATGGGGGGCTGCGGGGCGTGGAGGGGGGACAGGGCTGGTGCTAGCGCCTTGCTGGGGGGGTGAGCGCTGGCGGCGAAGTTGGTGATGGAGCAGGGGATGTGGGAAAGGGAGCCTGGAACCCGGGATAGCCCGGGGGCGGGGGGCCGGCTCGGGGAGGGGAAGGTAGCCCCGGCGTGTCTTTCTTTTGGGCAGTAGCCGGGAAAAAATTTGATTACGGGGAGGTGGGGGATGGAGAGGACGGAAGGAGCGGAGGGTAAACAATAAGATCTATTCAAAGAATATGGCACAAAGCAGCCATAATCGAGCCAGGGCCGCTTCCAGCTCCGCATTGTTGTCACAGCTGTCTTCCCCGAGTGGGGGAGGAGGTTGGTATCAGGAGTGAGAGCAGCAGCAGGGTTTACTTTTCATCGCTGTAAGAGGCTGTTCTGGAGGATGAAAATACCTGCCTGTGCTTTCTCTCGACTGCCTGGCTCGTGGTTGTGTATGAGGACAACGTGGGAGGAAAAGAGCCCGGAATGGGAAAGATGTGGCTGTGTCTCCCCCTTCACAGAGAGGGGACGTGAATGCTGTCAAGGGAAAATAGTGGTTAATGGTAAACTGAAGAGTGTCTGGTTCCACAGAGAACAGCATCGAATTCCCCAGGAAACTGGCCCTGGAGTTGAGAAAGATGCAGAAAATAATGGTTTTGTAACATTGCACATGAAATTATTTTCTTCCTCTATCAAATCCCTATCAGCTCCTGTAAATAAGTAGCAACATAACTATTGAGAATGGTTTCAGGTTGAAGAGTGTTATAACGTCCATGTTTCTGTAACATCTGAACATTGAACTAAACCTGGGAACTCGGAAAGAGAAGGCTGCATGCGTAACGTGTTTTATCCAGGGTTATTGTTTTTACCGTTCTAGTCTGTTCTTGGCTGCACAGATTTTTTTTTTTTCCATGAGAGCTTTTTTTTTTTATTACTGCGGAGTGGCTGGTTACAGAGCAGAGTAAAGAATCAAAACACGCTGGCAGCAGTCTTCTGTGGAGAAACGTCTTCTCATAGGGCAACGACCTTTTTTTGCTTGCTTAGCTTTTGTCTTGAAATACTAGAATTCATTCCTGTACTGAGAGAGCTTTTCATCAGGGTCGTACCAAAACAAGATTAACCCAGTTCATTGCGGGAGAAGAGTGGGGAAGAGTTCTGGGTTGGGTGGGGTTTTTGCTGGAATTGTACATTACTTTCTTCCTATAGCCAAAAATGGACAAGTCAAAAATAAGTGAAATGCTCAAAGAGTATTTGAGGTCTGGATCAATTTTTCTTTTAGTCTGTATTCATCCAGGAAGAGTTGGTGCATTATGGAAAGGCTTGCTTTTGAGCTACAAGAAGTGCCTTTAAACGTTGCCACGTTTCTTGACTGTTTTGGTTAGTAAATCGAGGGCATGGTTTTATTAGCCCTAGCGTTCATTCTCTCTGACCCACTCACCTATATATCCTGGAAGGGACGAGTTCAGAACTCTCTTGCTTTAAATACGTGGTTTTCTAGTGAGGGTGCTTTGGTCTGAAAAGCTTCTGAAATGTTAGTGTAATCCCACTTACAGATTTATTTTTCAGAGAGTGAGGCATGGGTAGAAATTGAGCCATGCTTTCTAGAAAACAGTTTGTAACATTTCTACTTGAAAAGTAAAAGTCCTATTCACTGACGAGAGCGTGCCTTTTAGTGTAATAGTTCATACTGAATGTGACATAAGGACAATTATGCGAAAATGTGTTGAGACTGGAAGCTGCTATTCAAAGCTGTTGAATATTGTAAGATCAACGAAGACAGCACGGGGCTGAATGCTTGGTGATTAGTTCTCCTCCTACATAGCCCTCTGCGTTACCTCCGGATTAGACACAGAGCTGACTGCCGTGGTAGTTTCCCTGCCTGAGGAGTGGTAAGTAGGGCCTTTGAATATCTGGCGTCTTATCTTGGGGGGAAAAAATAGCTGGATGCGGAGTTGTGACTAATGTATATTGTGCCTGTTTCAGGCTTTAAGTAAGTAGCAAATTATTGAGGGGGAGTCTGGTTTGGGTTTTCAGACTTTGTTTATTGTCTTTTGTTAAGCCACGTAAACAGATTCCTGAGCTATTGTTGTTGGGTAATTTTAAAATCCAATCTAGATTGGATTTAATAATCATTTCTTCTTGCTGTAGTAATAAAATATGGTAATGGAATATGGGCTAAGCTTCTTAAATTTGACTTGCATATGGGTTTCTGGTACGTATGTGTAGCCAGCCGTCCGTTTGGGGAAGAATGGAACTCTTTCTTTTAAATGAAAGAATGAACTCTGGCGCGCCCAGCTGAACGAGCATATTCTAAATAAGTCCCTTTATAGGAGGTGTGGCCACCACAGAGAAAATAACCACTTACTGTAGCAAAGCAAACAAAAAGGGAAAACATTACCCAGATTGACTCCTAATGTTCTGTGGTGTCAGTTTAATATGGAACGTGCCCTGATGGATCACAGTCCAGGCTTATATTGGGGGTTCCTCTGCTCCCTGTCATACCTGATATGTGATGCCTGGTGAGCTACAACTAAATAATAGCAGAGAGGAGGGGATGTCATCTCCTGATGCTTTTGATTGACTGGTTCTCTACTCTTTGAGAGCTTGTTTACCTTCTGAAGGCTCAAGTTTTCATCACTTTGGTCTGTTTTGTCCGCGCTCTTCTGGCCTGGGATGGCATCTGGAGACCGAGTGTGTTAGGCTCGGTTTCACAGACTCGCCGCTCTCACTACCTCATCGTCAAAAAATAAATAAATAAGAGTGCTCCTCTGAGCTTTCTGGTTTTCAGAGAGGAGTGGATGTGGTCAGGCAGCAGCGCTCCGAGATGGTTAGCACTTACACAGGTGCATGCTCAGAGCTGAAAGAGATGATCCGGCACAAAACTACCTGCCTCTGAGCAGGAGCAGCGTTTCATAGAAGCAGTGGCTTCTTTGGTATCGGAGCACCCGTGGGACAGGTTGCAGACATCTCCTCCACGAACAGACTCCTGGCTTTTTAATCTTTCCCCATACAGGGATCTCTTGCTCTGCAAAGTCTTGTGTTCCATTGAGCCACGTTGTCAGGCTTAAATAATTATAGTTGCCTTTTTTTTTTTCCCCAGACTGTGAGCAATACGTGTAGTCTCCTCTACATCCTTAAACAAAAACACCACCACACACAAAAAAAAAAAAAGCACCATCCTTTCCAGCTTCCTCAGGGAGTCTTCAAAACCTCCAATTAGCAGGATTTGGTTCTGGCTGTGAAGTGTTTCTTTATGGGGCAGTTTGTCCTCTTAAAAAAAAAATCTATATTAAATGTGAACACCAGGGATGCATCTGAGGAATGAGCGTCCGTGCGAGCCTTGTGAGCACCTTCAGTGGGACAAATGCATCAGACCAGTGCATTCCACGCCATTTCTCTCCTAGGATTCAGGATCCTCAATGTGAGGGAATTCTAACCCTTCTGAACTGTGCTTAGTGGCCTCTGTAGTTCCTAGGTCTTGTTTGAATTTTGATCTGCCATGAAATGAGGTAAGCTGTAAGGCAAATGAGAAACTTAAAAAGCTTCCAAATCGAGTTGCCTTCTAATAATTAATCCTGTCTGCATTCAGAAAGCTGAATTGAATAACCACCCTAATCCCATTTTTTAATCTGCTGAGTTCCTAGCTCTTAAATGCTGTTCCCATATTTCAGGGTTGCTTGGCTTTCCGGTTTAGAGCTGATCCTTTTGGGGTTGTCTTTGTTCCCTTCACTGGGCTGCTCCTGTGCTTCTTTCTAACCTTCTGGTTCGGGCTTTGTTATTTCAAGCGATGGAGGTTGTGTAAACAGGCAGACACAAACAAAGCGGGCAGGGAGTATCCATAACTCTTTGCATCCCGGGGTGGCTCTCCTTGCTGTTTACTGACGTTACGTTTACCGTGGCATTTCATTTTATATGGCAAGAGAAACTGTTGCTGACGTAAGGGAGGGAGGGCATGAGGTAGTGCGCTTGAATCAAAACAGTTTTGTTTTGGCAGGTTTTGTAAGTGATGAGAAACACTATCAAAATAAAAAAATACAGATTAGGGGGGAGGGGTGTCAAAGCTGATGGCTTTTCCATACTCTTCTTCACTCCCCTCACCCCCATTTATTTGATTTTGGTGTTACCTCATGCCATGCTTATGTGTAATACATTTTAAGCCAGCACTTCTTTTTTGGCAGATGAATGCTAAAACCTTACTTCATTGTGTACACAGTGATTGTTTAAACGTTAAGATGGTAAGAGATGCAAACCATAACTTGTGTCTCACACCCCCGCTGTGCTCCGTACGCTAGTAGAGGAAAGAGGAATTCAGCAAGATTTGGAAGCAAAAGTCAAATTGGTTGCGCAAAAATACTTGACCCGGGCTGCAGGGAGGCTGGGAAGGATTAAACGGGAAGGCGGCTTTTTGTTGGAGGCAGGGCAATGGGGGGAAGCCTTAGCTGCTCTGAATTTCTCCTTTGCAATCTACGTGCTGTATTTTGCCATACAGGTGCCGTATAGAAAAGTTGCCAAAAGCCAAAGAAGGCATAGTGTGAGGGGACAAGTTGTAAACTATAAATTATCATTATAAAGTTGATCAATAAAGGTATTTCAGAAACCAATTTCGATTGCTTTTCTTTGGCATCTTTTTGTTAAATTGGGGGGGGGGAGGTTTTGGTCTCCCAGCTCTTTCACCTTGTAGTCTTTGGGCTAGGCAAGGCACGAGCACATCCCTGCCATAATTAGGTAAAGCAACAGCTTTAAAAGGGTTGGATTATGTGTACGTGCTTTGGCCTTAGCCCATGTCACCTGAGAGACCAAGCTTGTGCTGCAATTTATTTTTTTTTTCTTTCCCAAATGGGATTCTCCTCTTCCTTCTTCCTCTGCAAGGAGTTGTGCTTGCAAGTTGGGCAATAGTGGAAATGTTGGCCCTGGCAAACAGTAATTTCAGCAGGAAATAGAAGCAGAAATGCCAGAAAACCTGTATTTCCTCCTCTGTCCCTTGCTGACACTCGTGCAGTAAAGAATGCTGGGGCAGCACCCGATAAGGACTCATGGCTCATTTGGCCTGAGCTCTGTGAAAAGCAGTGTTTTGTGTTTGGGTCATTTGTGTATGGCGATGGCGAGAGCTTTTCTTGTGGGTTATGGAGGCGAACACCTCCTCGCTGCCGAAACGGGGGTTTCCAAAGGTGGTTTTTCTTGGAGCTGCTGGTCGGAGCAGCCACCGCAAATGATAGCACAGGGACCGTGTGTGTTCCCAAGGAGAGGTGCTTGACTGCCTGGGCTGCGTCCGTCTTGCATCGCAGCTTGCGTAACAGGAAAGGGAGTTAGAGAGCCTGTATGCAAGGGTATGTCTCATTTTATTTTAGATACCATTATTAATTGAGGCCTGGGATAGATCAGGTAATTATTGTTTTCACTGTTGGATTACCTTGCTATGTATTTCGTTTGACTCATACCATTATGAAAGTCAACCCGATGAATGTTTTAGCCTTCTTGATATGGTGGGAAGTACTTAACTGCACGGCTGCGTGGAGGGGCCCAAATCTTTGTGTAGCTGGTGGTTGTATATGCCCGGCCAAGGCTTTCAGATCGATTATCCTTTCATGCGTGGCAAATTTGCCCAATGCCCTTCACACCTCATCTTGGGGAGGAGTTTGGGGTTTTTTTGAGACGCCATGGCTTGACTTTATTTCCAAGTAATACCAGTAATACCATCATCATCTCTTTGATAATAGCCAAATACAAACCCAATAGTGAAAAAACCTTATTACCACTAACATAGAACTGTAGGCTTTGGAGAGAGACAGAATTATAAGAAATTTGTTTACCAAAGAAGCTTATTTGAATTGCTGTGAGCTTTGGTACATGCTTGGAGAGCTAGAGGAGTCTCACTTTTTGGCCTGAAAATATTGAAGCATGTTAGTTTGGGTTTCTGAAATAAAAAAAGTCCAAAGGGTTTTTGTAGTAAACCACTACCCTACTAAAATGGGCTTCTAAAAAAAGGCTGAAGAAAAAAATAAATGGTGATAGTGGGTGTTTTACAGCACAGTCTACGGCCATAGGCTGTGGCCCTGTGAAGTCAGGAAGTCTTTGTCTTATTTATATTCTCCTTCTTTGTTCTTGTATGCTGTTTTTATGGGCAACGGTGTATATTTAAAACTTTGAAGGGTGTGTGTGAGAAAGTAGCATCGTTTTAAATCAAAAATCTGTAACAGGCCATAAAATACCCAGATGACCACTTGTACGATGTTGAGGTTTTTAATGGAGCTAAAAACAGTAGATGCCCAAAACCGGCTTTGATGACAGCATATATGGTATTTTTGCTTCTCACTGCTTGCCCCGTCTATCTAACGTGCAATGCCAACTCACTTTGACCTCCGCAGTTCTTGGACGCGCGAGCTATCACTGACATTTTCGGAGTGTGTTTTTCATTCAGCACCAGATACAACTTCTGGTAGAGACAAAGCCGATTAACTGCAAGCTTCTGCCTCCCCAATCTGTCACCAGGCTGCTTCAGGTTCTGCCCTGCGTCCCTGCCAGGACTGTCCGGTGGAAACTACTCAGATGTGTATCTCCTGCAGCCTGTGTCAGCCGGGAGAAGCTGGGTAACTAACATGCCGAGAGTGCTGGTAGTATCTCTTAAATTGCAATTTAAAAATGAACACAGTAAGCTTTTAGGTGTAGTTGTGGGATGCTTTGTTAGTGGAAAACTGTCTCCGTGCCAAGACCGGGATAGAAGAACAAAACAGATGAACAAAGAGCGAATGAACGTGCCCTTTCGGTATCTGACAGCAGTTTCTAGTTGTTTTGTTTTGTTTTTTAAATCAGACGTAGTGTGTGTGGCACTTCCAGCTGAAGTGGTATTTCTTAAATCAGAAGTAGTCTTCTAGTATCTCATCTGCACGGTGTAGCCAACTTGGAAGTTTTACTGTTTGAACGCAACAACATGACCTTGTGTATTTGCACGTTAATCACCTGATGAATTTCTTCTCCGTGGCAGTCTCTGCGTTACACTGCTACGTCAGAGGTGTGCACAGTGATTCTTTATCACGGGCTTGATTTCTATAGGGCTTTACTAATTTTTTCATTCAGCTTCATGCTTTTAGCATTGCTGATTCAAAAAAAAAAAAAAAAAAAAAAATTAAAAAGGCTATTTATTTAACTTTGTCACTGGGTGCAGACTGGAGCCAGGCTGCAAAGAAAGGTAGCTCATCCATACCCCAGCTATTTATCGCCAGCAGAAATTTAAGCTTTTCCAAAGCAACGACAAGCAGATGAGGAAGAAATGATCTGACAGTGTATGCCGACTAAATTGCCTATTGAGCTATTTTTAGGAATATTAAGCCTATAATAAGCCTTTTCGGCCAGGGTCTATTTCGTCTCGGTTTTGTACTGCTTAGTCACGATTTTGTTTGAGCAGAGCCCTGGTTGTGAGCCAGGCTGGGCGAGGGCGCCTGTGGCACGGTGCGTGGCAGGAGGGCGGCCGGCAGCTTCGCCTTCCCCGGTTCTACTGACACCAGTGCTGCGGGAGGACGCCGGAGCATCGCCACTGCTGACGACGGAGCTTGTCACGGCAGCGGCTTTATTTGACAGCCAGCCATTTTCCTTGGAGATTTAACACAGATTAAACTGGATGGGGTTTTTTGATGAGCAGGGGGAAGCCCCTGTGTAACTAAAGGCTAGAAGGAAAATTCACCCAATCTGAACTGCTTGTGGATGTAAACAACTTCACGCTTTGTATCGTGTCCTCCAAAGAGCCTTGTGTTTCCCTGTCGCTTCTGTGTGATTTACCTCTGCAGTGTAATTTTTTTTCCTTGCCTCCAGTAAGGCAGCTCAGCCTGCTTTAAACCCCCGCTCCCCTTAAATCTTGTACTGGGGAAGGACCACTTCTGAACTTGATGCGCGGCATTTACGCTTCAGTTATTTGAGCCCTGTAGCAGTATTAGAAATTTTTTTTCCAAGATGATCAGGACTAGAGGCGAGGTGTTGGTCTATATTGACAGTGTTTCGAAGAAGTCACTTCAGAACTTCGCTGAGCTTTTCCAAAGGAAATACAGAAGGAATTCCATTTTTTTTTGTCTTGTGTTTTATGGTCAGCTGGTTTTTTTTACTAGATTGGAGTCGTGTGCTATGAGCTAGGCTTGGCGTGTGTCTTGTTTCAATGACTCTGTACCGGGCTTGTTCATCTCTTCCATATGGACCGTAGCAGATAAAAGCGGTATAAATACTACCAGTAATACTAGACTTTTGGATATGAGCCAGCAGCTGTATAGCTGACGAACATCTCACAGGGCATCTCTGACTCGTTGGGATTTAAACTCTTTGAAGGAATTTGCTCAGATGTTTCATTTCTTTCACCTCAGAATCGCGAAAGACTTTTATAGCGCTGAAGGTTAATCTCCAAAGCGTCTTGATGACACAGATTGGGTGGGGTTGTAAACGGACAAAACATGCCAGCTACATATGTAATCCTTAATTTATGATGGCGACTCTTGATTCCCCACCTTTCCTAGCTTAAAAACAGTTTTCCAGAATGCATTATTTACTCTCTAATAATTGCAGTCTGTTTTCTGTCTTGGTTTTAATTGCTTAATTTCCTGTGGTTATGAGCAATTGTGGAGGGTCTGGCCAGCATTTGCTTGTGGACCAAGGATAGTGAGCTGTAGGTCTAAACAACAGCTGAAATTTCATCCTCAAGCACATGGTTACCTTTTTCTTTTGTGTTTGTGAGGTTGCTGGAAGAAGTTTGGCTTGCGCCATTTCTGTTGCTCAAGTGAACAAGCTACAATATTTTAAAATTATAATGTTTACTAATATTTCATTAAATTCTGTATTATTTATTTTGCGTGAGGTTTGCTTAATATAGAGACATGAAACACTTTATTGGTTGGCTTTGTACTTGGTTGCAGAAATGTTTATAGCTTTCATTTCCTGCTGCCCACCTGTATGGATGTCTCTCGGTTGGTTGGATTTTTGTGCTGGAAATGGATGTCCATCTTCCTTCTTTCCCTCTCTCTGCACCAGCCTGATCACGTCCCCAGCCACGGCAGCGTGTGCTGCGTTTTGTTAGTACTTCTTGGGCTGTTTGGGATTTTCGGTCTGCGCTCTCACGGGGCTGGGTGTGCCAGACCCCGTGTTATTTTTCACTTGAGTGAACGTTAGGGTGGATAACTGCGGGTCTCGGTCTAACAACCCATTCGAGTGCCTTTGCTAGCCTTGTAGCCACTAATTCTGTAAAGCTCCAAATAAGCTTCATCCACTGAGCTTTGAATTTTCCGCTTTAGAAGAAAAGTGTTTGAGTTCAAAGTCCACGTCTAGGCTAACACTGTGTGCTCAGTTGTTGCCTTTGGCACCGATGCTTCTAAAGTTAAGCCTCATGTGATTTTTTTAATGTATTTTTAAGACCAACCATCCCCTTCCCCGTGCTGATGCCAGATGCAGCCTCGGTTGAAAACCAGCTGTGTTTGTCGGCAGTGCAGTAAATGCTTCCACCCTAGCTGATGTGTGCACAGCTGTATTACACTGCTGGCTCGCCGGCGTTTAGCTTGCATTGAGTACAAACATGGACAATTATTCAATATCCTGTTAAGCTTGATGGTAGCGTGTTTCTTGTCCAACTGAACATACTACTATTACATTCTTCAGTACTTTTTGGGGTGATAAAGTCCTTGAAGACCCCTGCCTCTGTGCGTGACCGTGTTTGTGTGCGGGTAAAAGCACAGAGAGGGGTTGGTGCTCCTTTCCTCCTCTGTGCCCTTACCAATATACATTTTCATGCAGAAACAACTTCTGCAAACAGTCAAAATGAAAGAGAATGAGTCCTTGCAATCAACCTTGAAACTTTATGCCAGTAAATTCCCTCGTGTTTGTGGGCAAAGTGGCTTTTTTGGGAGTGCTGGGACATAGTTGGTCAGTTCAGATTCAAAAGTTCCAGCATCGGAGGTGTTTGGAGTATGTGAGTGTTGGTTTAATCTTAGAGATGCTCCTTAATTGTAGACCAACCATGTTACGCTGCAAATTGACTCTGTCCTTTTGCAGCTCCTTGTCTCTTTTGTGGGCAAAATTCTGTGTAACAAAATATTGGGAAAATTAATGGAGTTCTTCAGTGTCTGCTGTCATACAGCAAGGCAGCCTGGTACGTCTTTATGGCTAAACTGCACTTTATTGAAAGAAGTCCCTGGTGCTGTTTTAGTGGAAAGATTTTTTGGTATGTTAGACGAGTAAACTGTTGTTCTCTTAAAAGTGCAGCCGGTAACTTAGGAAATGCTTGCAGAGAGCAGTTTTGAGCATTTAGGGTAATGTAAAATAAACCTGCTTTGTATTCTGTACGTTAAATTACTTCCAGTAAACTGTAAATGTTGAAATAACTCATTTAGAAACTTCTCAAGTGTATTTTTCCAAACACAAAAAAGTGAAAAACAAAACTTTTGTTCCTCATAGGAACACCCCTCCAGCCCTTCCCCAACAATAAAATCAAAACCATTGCCAGATGTGACATTTACAGGAAAGCATTGCCCCCTCCCTCTGCCAGCCCAGACCGCAGAAGAGCTCTGCAGCCAAGAGCCTGCTCAGAGCCGGGGTCCACAGCGGCTTTTGTGGAGTTTTTCCAGCTCTCTGTAAGCTGGGAAAGGCGGCTTTGTGCCAACGTGTGTTTGGAGACTCTCTGTGGAACTGGGGATACAGGGAGCGTAACTGGTCTGGAAGCAAAGATTTACATTTTGCAGAAACTGTTGAATAAACACTCCTCCCGCTGGAGAAGCTTTTACTTGCTGCTATGGAATAAGTCAATCAACCCGGTATTGAGACCTCCATATTAATACAGCACCTTTTTCTTGTATGAAAACTTCTAAAATATAACGAAATTTATACTGAGTATGGATTTCCCGAGAGGAGCTGTAGGTGTTGGCCGTACCGCCTTCTGTATTGGTATTTGCCAGCGTGACGTGTGCTTGTGTCACGTAATAGGGAGAAGTTGGGCAGTTTCTCCATGAACACAGCAGCTGAATCAGTCCAGCTTGCGGGCACCTCGTTTACATGCTAAATATTGACCACATCAATTCGCTTCGGGCAGGATGGGTAGTGTGGCACCGGCTGACGCACAGACCTGAAGGAGAGAGCCAAGACGAGTCGCCGTGCTTGTATGGCTTTGGAAGCCTGGTCCGTGGCAATGCAAGACTTGCTCAAAGCCTAAATGAATGGCTGCAATAATGACACAATACTCTACGTTATATTTTAACTCAAATAATGCATGCCTGCGAAGAGTTGCTTCACTTCCAGAGCTTGCATCAACTGTTGTTCATGTCCCTCTTTGCATGTATGATGAGTAGAGTACATATGTAGGTGTTTCTTGTGCAGGGACACTCATAATTATACGCTCTCATCCATTGCACGCTCAGCTGCAAAGTGCTGTCATCTCGATCCTGTGCTGATGTCATACAGATGACCCAGTTTGGATTGCTGTGCCCTGGAATGAATGGCTGACCGATGCCTGAACAGCAACTCTGCCTTCTACGCTCTTAGCAGTGCCTCGTAGCAGATAAATTCTGTTTATTAGCCCCATGCAGAGCACTTGCACACCGCTGCAGGACTGGGCAACGGGATGAATTGAGCCAGTTTGCAGAACTTTCAATATTCCGAAAGGCAAGGGGAGAGTAATTAAAACAAATGGACGATTACATGTTGCGCTGAGTGACCTCAGTGTAAGGCTGCAAGAACTGTATCTCTTGATTTGTTTTCATAAACTTGCTTGATCTGAATGCTTCTGGGTGACAGCGCCCTGGAGAGCAGCACCGCAGTGCCCACAAATACATCCTGGGAAGTAGCAGGTTTCTGTCTCCTGGGTTATAGTCTCTGGGGTTTCATGTAGTGTGGGAGAGTGGAGGAAGGCGTCCTGGGATTTGGGGGAACCTGGTGAGTTCCTGTGGATGACTGAAGGTTGGACGATCCTTGTCCTCGCTTCTAACTCCTCTGGCCATCTACTTTTTCAAAAAATCACGGCAAACCAGGCCCTTTTGGGTGCACCTATCAAATGCTGAATGCACCAGACTATCGCAAACGGGGAGCCAAGTAGTTACAGTTCTCCTTTTATCAAATAGTAAATATTAATGGTGTACAAACATTTTAATTGGTTTGTGAGGTAAAGGATTGATTTATGCGTTAAATCCCCCAGATTTGTCATTTCTTTGGGCTTGTGAAGTTGGTGCTGGAGCAGCAATTGGATGGATCCTGTTTGTTCTCCCTTTTGAGCCCCTGTTGGCATAGGGGAAGTATTTCCATGTGCAGTGCTGCTGAAGTGTGTATATGCAAAATATCTCCTGGATTGTAAAATGTCTTTCTGAAGCATGAAACAGCTAGCAGACACATGCCCCGGAAAACTGTGCAGGTCCTGCTCATTTCCTGGCTTTGGTAGAAGAGCTGGGCAATGCAATATTTGCAGGAAAATTAAGTCATCTTAACTGAGCAATGATCAAGTCCTCTGCGTGCTGTGGCTCCAGCTGCCTGGGGCAGCTAAGCCACCACTTCCACTCTCTGTAAATGGTGCTCAGAAGAGATTTACAGCAATATAACTGGGAAATGCAGCACTATCATACACTTTGTCTAGCTCTGGTGTTCTGGCAGCACATGTTTTCTTTCGCCTTGTAGCAGGTTATAGCGACCTATACTAATTTAATACAAATTTTGAAGTCTAGTATCTGCTTCTGTGGTATTTGTTCTAGATCGATCCCTTCTGTCCTACCTAGAAAAGGCTGCTTCAAAAGCGAGTAGTGTGTGGCTGGTCTGCCTTCACCTTGGTGGGTGGAAGACCAAGAGGAATTTCCTCCTCTTCCCCCTTCCTTTTCTTCTGTGTAAGGGATGTGGCTTCACCCAGCTGCAAACTCGATGCTTTGTGGAAGCTTCTGTGGTTTGTACAGACTGCAAAATTTACATACAAGATAGATTTTTCCTGTACCCTGTCAAGAATCACGTATTCTATTGAATAGCACCTGGTATTAAAGGATGTTAAGAGAGGTGTTAGTAAAAGCAAACTTAGGTCATTTAGGTTTTATCCCTAAAAGTCATTTCAAAAGCTTGGAATTCTGAAACAGCCTCTTACCTTTTTTTCCGACTAGTTTTATTCTTGTATGGACTTGCCAGAAAGGCAGTATGTCCATTGGTATATTTAGCTAGGTATACGTGCTGCCATGACATAGCAATATATCCCAATTCCAGCCTGTTTTCACCCAACCTCTGTCATCTGAGCACCAAGTTTTGGAGCAAGGCTTGAGAAAATAGGTCCGGTGATGTACCCTGGCACTTCACAGCCTTCCAGAGGAGGGGGAATTCCAGAGCCGAGGTTCCCCACGGAGCACGTCCTGCCTTGGCCCTGTCACGTTTAAGTCCAAGGATGTTTTTAGTAAGACAAAAACCAAACGTTCCTTTAGTATAGTACTGGTCAAAGGGTAGCTTCTACAGAAACACAGTTTAAGGCTTTGATCTGCGCTGGAATCAAGGCAGCTTTTTCTACGGAGCAATGTAAAAGGCAGAAGTCAAGAAGTTACCTGTGTTTTGCAGAAAGCTGTTTGGGAGTGTCCTTGATGCAGAATCCCAGCTAACGACAGGCAGTGACCATTGCCTGCATTCTCACAGCGAAATCTGAATTCAGACAAAGCCTTGCTGCCAATACAGATGAGACTGAAGAGGCTGGCTGGCTGCTTCTGGAATCTCTATTTTAATACTTCCTGCCCCTTGCCTGTTCTCTTCGAGTCTGGTTCCTTTTCGGAAGTCTCCTACTGCTGTCTGATTTGCTCCTTTAATTTCTCTCTCCCTTTTTTGTGAGGAGGGTGGAGGGTGCTGATTCAGATGTAAAATTCTCACCTGGACAATGACGGGAAAGAGGATAAATCTACCTCTTTGCTATTGTTCTTGTAACTGGGGGAAGAAAAGTCATTTCCCCATGAATAATTCCTCTGTGTTTCCCCTTCATTAGAGCTTTCTCCAGAATTTATTTCATCTCCCAGCTGATCAGCTAAGCCGTCTAATTAGATGATGCAGTCCCAGTACGTGCATGTGCGTTTAGCACCTTTCGCAGCCTCACAGAATCACAGAATTGCAAGGGTTGGAAGGGACCTTGGAAGATCATCTAGTCCAACCCCCCTGCTAAAGCAGGCTCTCCTAGAGCATGCTAGACAGGACTTCGTCCAGGCGGGCTTTGAATATCTCCAGAGAAGGAGACTCCACAACCCCCCTGGGCAGCCCGTGTCTGTCCTGGCCCGCCGATGTCTGTCCTGGCCCGCCGTGGTGCTCAGCAGTTACCTGCCAGGCATCAGATAGCATTCGTGACCAAGGGTCCTCGACTCGAGGAGATGCTCTTCTGCCCTGGTCTCGGAGGGAACAGACTGCACAGAATGTGTGTTAGCTGGGGAAATGGCAAAACTTCCATTTTAATTATCTGCAAAATGGGCTGAGTAGTTGCCTGTCTAGTGGACCGTTTAGGACTTGCTAACTTGTGATATCTTCTGGTGGGAAGTGATAAAAGCGTCTGTGGGGGGGAAAGCAACACTTTTCTTCTGTGTGACATTTTGGGAAAGAATGCTGGAGAGTTCGTGTCCCACTTCAGCACGATGCCTCGGTATCTTGAGATAATTAAAAAGCAAACTGTGATTTAGAAACACAGCTTTGAAGTTTGGCTGACTCTAAAAGCCTTGGTTTTAGTGCTCCTTTGCAATGGTGGCGTTATTCTGTTGTTGGTTTGTTATCGCTGATGGGAGCATCTGAAAAAGCTACTTAGCTTCTCACGTTAAGCTATGGCGGTTTCTTTGATAGGTGACGGGGTTGGATCGATGCTCGGGGACAGAACGTTTGCTGCTTGGAGAAGCTTGTGGTCTGCCAGCGAGGCCTAGCGTACAGCTTCATAAGCCACTAAGATCTTACTTTCCTTTTTTAACTCTTAATCTGATCCTCTGCCACTTAAGTGACCTAGCTGATGCTGGTTTTATTTGCTTTGCATACATACAACTAAATCGATTCAGACCACTTAATCAACCGATAAGAATCAGCTTTTTCGGACTGTAATTTTAGCAGCAGTTTTTACCAGGTACGTAGCTTGGGAAGATCATTTCGCAGTTGTTCCAGGAGATTAAAGAGAAACTTTATTAATGAAATTAAAGCTTATTTCCCTTGTTCCCCGCTTTGCTTTTGGAAACGTTGGAAGCATGCGTCTAACCGGAATGAGGTATCGCTGCTCAGCAGTCTTAGTTCACGGATCACTCTGATCATTCCTCCCACAGGCATGAGCGCGTGGAGGTTGTTTGTTTTT
This sequence comes from Butorides virescens, assembly GCA_017310255.1. NCBI lineage: Eukaryota > Metazoa > Chordata > Aves > Pelecaniformes > Ardeidae > Butorides > Butorides virescens. The sequence continues at coordinate 59,927 of JADKXX010010809.1, forward strand.
TCATCATGGCAAGACAATACGAAGCCTTTTAAAATATATGCAGATATTCCTTGAGAAGCACGTGAGGCTTTGCTGTATGTTTTTCTTAGGACTCCTTAGAAAAGAAGCTTCTCTCATCCTTACAGCTAATGGGATTATTTTAGCTGGTCCAAAAGTCCATTTCAGATTTGTAAATTGTTGGCCCCTATGATAATGCTTTGCATGAAAAAGCTTTTGGGATGCAACAAACAGCTCTGGCTTCGTTTCCCTGGAGGAACACAGTGTTTTCCCAGAATCGTCTCTCCTGATGCAGCACTGAAGATTATGTCTCCCTTTAAACCACACCTTGTGTTTTAAAAAAAATACTGCTTGCCCCTAAGCTCCTAAGGGCTGCTCTCAAACGATTTGCTGGAGAGCGATATGGGCACTGTAATTTTTTTTTTTTTTTTTTTAGGCTCCTGTTCACCCACACTCTGCACCCTTTTCTATTACAGAAACCAGTCCTGCTATGCCTGCATCTTCAACCTTCATTTGTTGGATATGAGGGCTACTTGATCATTCTTGTCATAGCCCTTCCCACCAACCCGTTTGCCATATGCTTCTTTGATGCTTAGTTACGCTTCACGATTTTAAAGTGCCAGTGCTTTACCTTCACAGAGCTGTGACACAGATGGAAGCCCATAGTAATGCTGTAGGTGATACCTTCCTGTAGTCAGTGCTAGCCCACAAGTACGCCCAATTATCATTTACTTTAATAGATAAATTAAAAATCTCGGTTTATATTTAATCCATCAAGCCACGAAACGTTCTTGGACCGTTTTTTAAACCATATTGGATGTAATATTCTATCCAGCTAGGGTCCAGTCAAGGAGTCTGAAAGCTTGAGCACAAAGTTTATCTTTTGAGAATGTATTGGGCCAGATGCCTCTCTTGAAACGGCCTTGTTAACTGGCAACTTCTTCCCCAGAGTAAAGTAGGTTTTGTTTCCGTAATGAAAATATATGGCTAAAATGTTTAAATTGTTTTTGTTTACAGATGTTCTCAAACAATGATGAAGCTGTGATCAACAAAAAACTTCCAAAAGAGCTGCTGCTTCGGTAAGCCTGCGTTCGGTTTGTAAGCTTTGGACCTGTGTGGTGTATTGTTATTTGCAGGCGGTAGCGGATTTTGCCGGTATGCTCATAAATCATGAGCTTGGACTGGGTCGCTTATAAAGCCATGGACAAACTGAAGCAGATCAAAGGTCTGCATCAGCAGCAGTTTATGCTAAATGTTATTAGGTTTTGTTTTTTAAAATGTTAACTTCATTTGCTGGTTGCCTGTTTTGTAGATGGAAGAACTATAGGACTAAACAAGTCCTTAATGAAAATAAACGTTAAGTTTAGGCTAATGGATAGGATAGGATTCTGCCCCTCTGAAGTGTTCCATTAAAAAAAAAAAAGTTAGTTCCTCTGCTCCAGTTATGCTCGAGCAGACTTTGTCCTGTTCTTTGTCAATAAGACACAGAGATGTTCAGCACCTGGCAGGATGGTCCTGTTGGCAAAGATCAAACAGATCAGACTTTGTGGATCTCGGTAGGCAGCTCTGCCCTCTCCCAGTGCTGCCCTTCACATGTGCACATGCACCTTTCTAAGTTTGCCTTCCCCGCTGCCGGAGTAGTGCGATGATGTCTGTGTGATTCTACCTCAATCATCGCAGTTCGGCGTCTTGAAGTAAAGTCGTGTTCATCAGTGCTTTAAGCTGAGCTGCTAGACTGTAAACGGGTGAAGGCAATTGCAGGTGACAGCTTGAATTATTAACAAAAACAAAACTCTTACACTGCAAGAAACTGTGTACTACTGTCAACATTTAATGGCAATAAAAAGTCTGGGGAGAGGAGCTCTGACACAAGAAACTCCTTTCTAGCTCACTTGTGAAATAAAATCAATAGAAAAAAAGTCTGGTACTCTTTTTTTTTTTTCTTTTGACTGCACTGTCTCTTCTGTTCTCTGTAATGGTATCTCCAATCTGATCGGTTACTTTTATTCCAGTATTATTCATCCAAAAGCAAGCTGTATGGCTTCTAAAGCCCTCCTTGCTAATAATATGGGTGTTTTGTTTTTGAGCCTGGTATAAAGGCAAATGATTGCCCGTGACATACAGAGATTGCTGTGTAAAAATCAGCATCAGGTAGCTGGGAGGGACAAGAAATCTGCAGGAGGAGCGTGATGGAGCAATAAAAGATAGGATGCCATAGCCCAGATGAGCTTGCACAGGTTTTTTGCAGGTGATAGCAGTTGTCTTCACCCAGCACTTGCCCCGAGTTATTGGTATGGATGTGCTGCAGCAAAAGGGGAACTTGAAGAGTGAGAAAAATGTCTCTCTCTCTGGATTTTCTGAGAGGGGATTCTTTTTCTGATGGGAGCAAGTAGGTACTGGTATTGCAGATGCAACAGAAACAGGGTTTGCCCTTGTGGTGAGGTGACAAGACACAGGTAGGCTTGGCACTGACACGTGAGGCAAGGAGTTGTGTGGCATAGGGAAAGCAGGGAATCTAGTAGGGAGGAAAAGTTTTGGGGGGTGGAATTTAATAGTGATTTTGCATGGGCTTCAGGGGAAGAGGTGTGTGGTCACTGGGCTCCCAAGGAGCAGGACCTTGGTTAGAGCATGGGTGAGCTCTCTGGTGGATCAGTCAAAGAAGAAGGATCCTGAGTGGGACCAATAAGCACATCTTGGGACGCAGGAGGTAGCTGGTGTTGAGGAACATTACTAAATTGGAGGAGGATTTGTGGGAAGTAGGAGGGACGGTCCTGCACCAAGCAGGTGCCGTGATGTGGCTGAGTTCTCAGCAGTACGCACGCTTCTGCCCTGGGGAAATGCTTTTGTCTTTTGTGTCTTGATATCACTGATCATCCTAACCTGCTGTAGAACAGAGCAAATGTTCAGGATCCTGTGGAACCTAGAAGAAATCAGGAGACGAAGTTTATAAATGTTAAAGTTCATAAGTAATGGTTTTGAGAGTTGGAATTCACTGTTAGCATACTGTGAAAATTAATTAGCGTGGATTGACAGTGCAGCCTTTGAAAGAGGAACTTGGATGCATTTATCTGCAGGAATCTCCTGTAAATGAGTGTCACTGTCTACAAGACAAAGAATTATGTGTTTAAGCAGTGCTTCTGTGTAATGTCTTGTTCGCTGGTTTGTTCATTCTGCAGATGGCATTGATGTCTCATGTATGTGGTTGCAAAGTGGAAAGCCCTACTTGAGCAAAATAAAGAGTAGGAGGATATAAAAGGGGTGAACAGCAGCCTTTGTCACGCCCCAAGGTCCAGAAATGTGCAACTCCAGTAACACTTTTGTCTGGGAGGATGGGGTGGAGGTGTAAAGCGCTCTGGAGGGCTGTCCTCCGAAATCTCTCCTTCAAACGTGTCCCTGCTTCGGCTGTCATCTCGTGTTCTGCCCTACCACGATGCCGGTAGCAGTGATATTTGTCCTGCATTTCCACTCTAAACAAAGCTGTCCTGTAGCATGTGGGTAGAGAGAGCGGCTGATGGGTCACAAATCCTCATCCTGATACTGCCGTATCCACTTCAGCTTTGTCTCCTGCCAGCTGAGTTTCTAGGAGCTTACACCTTTATACACGAATGTACCTCTACACGGTTAAAAATGAGCCAAAACAACAAAAAGCGGAGTTCTGTTCACCACCCTCGTTCCTTTGCTGCCTCCAGCTCCTCTCTGGGCAGCATCTGGCTCGGTGACTCCGAACGGTGAATTTGTGGTCCACGTCTGCTGTGGCTGTTTCCCCAGAAGGGGCATCATGTCCTTGTTTCCCTGTGCTGGCATTAATGATGCCCCGTTGAAAAGGTGCATTCATTCTTTGAGGGCTGCCTGCCAGTCGCTTTTTGTCTGGAAGCCAAACCCCAACCACAAGCCTGGATTTTCTGTGGCGGTCGTGGTCTCTGCTGGTTTCCCGAAGAAGGTTTACTCTCGGCATGACGTGGGGCTGCTAAACAGCTTACGCCTGGCAGGGTGACGGGACCGGGCTTCGGGAGTTTGTCTTTTCCTTATTGGTTCATGGGCAGGTCAAGCAGTTTTCAATTCTCTCCTGGCGTAAGCGGCTTTTACTCCGTGCCGCCTCCTGCTGCCTGCTTGCCCATTTTCAGCACATCCAGTCACTGGCCCTGGCTTTGCCATCTGACCTTCAAGCCCCGCGTTGATTTATTTCTCAGGAGCTTGAGTTCTGCTTGGGACAAGGAAGCGACCGAGCACACGGGGTGCTGGTGAGTTGGCAGCAAAGTTGTTGTTTCTCTCCTCCTGGCCAGCCTATTGGCATAAAACAAGTATGGAGCAAAATTTAACTTGAATGGTGGGTCACTGACATAAATCGGTGGTGATAATTTTAGAAGGCTAAAGGTTTAAGCTAGCTCACCTCAAAGCCCGCAGCATCCAGGGCTTTCAGGAGAGTCTTGACCCTAATCTAATTAGAGTGGCAGTGGGAAAGTGAGGAGTCCTAGAAAACCCTGAGTGGATTAAGAGGTTGAAACCTGAAAAATGCTCTAATTGCAGTGTGTTTTGGCTAAATTGTCTGGTTCTGGACTGTTCAGGTCAGGACATAAACATAGTGAGTTAATTTGCAGGGAAATAATTTAATCTGCTGTGATACCAGACTTGTTTCAATTCCTGTTTGGAATACTCGGTTTGCCTTCACCTGTGGTCACCGTTTGATGGTGAAGTTATCGGATTCTTTTTTTTTACTGTCGACTCTGAAGAGTAAAAAGACACCAATGTAAGAGTACAGCAGTCAGCCGTGAGCAGAACGGAAATCCCGGGTGTTGGATGTGAAAATAAACATCCCAGCTATGCACTGTTTGATCTATTAAGGCAGAAATTGGGAAAGCTGTTATTCAAGTAGTTCTGTTAGTCTGCTGCTACTTACTCTCCTCTGCTTTCTTGCACCGGATAAACTCAACCTGGCCAGAGCAGCAGATATTTTCTAAGGATTTGGTGCTTTGGAACAATTCCAGGAGGAATTGTCCCTCTATTACTGAGGGAGGGTCTGGAGCTGAGCAGCTAAGTTACATCCAAATTTCCCATCAGCCCAGTATGTTTCCTCATCGTCAAGTCCAGTTTTAATTGAGCCACGGGTTAATAGCAGGAATACCCATTATTTCAAGTGAGGGTATACATCACCTTTGCTTTATCTTACACTGTGCAGATTGCTGAAAAGAGACCCGTACTGTATTCGTGTTGGAAAGCGTTGCCTGCTTAATCCTTGCTTAGCCACGTGGGCAGCTTGTTTGTGGGGTTTGGGTTTGTGTTGGTTTTTTTAAAATGTTCCCCAACAGCTCCTTGGAGAAGGAAAAAAAAACTGTCTTCAGGGCTGCGTTGGAAAACTTAGCTTGGGTCGTTGTGCCTGCAAGATTTTAACTGTGCTCCTGCTGTTCTCTCCGTGTGAAGGGTTGTGGTTGGAGCCAGTTGGGAAATGACCAAAATGCACGACGTGGTAGTGACTGCTGCTGAAAGGGTAATTTTTGCCGTCTGATTCTGCTGAGTCATTGGCTAATATTCTTGAACAAATGCAAGAGCAGTTCAGAAAACACTGGGAAAAGAAAAAAAAAAAACAAACCACTTAAGCTTTTCAGAGCCAAAGTCCCCGAGTTGGACAACAAGGGAACTCCCGGCGAAGCTCGGCAATGTTAACCCCAGAGGTGAGAGGGGCAAGCGTTCTGCCATGTTCACATCCCTTTTACTGTGTGGGTAGACTGGGAAGGGAGGAGCAGGAAGTAGGAAAGAATTTAGCCAAGACCTAATAACCCTGATGGAGGGATGAGATGGTTATTAATTGCCTGGGATTTCCATGGAGAAAGCAATTTTAATGAAAATAGCTTACGTAGTTACTGACCTAGCCGCTGTTCCCATGGAGTTTGGTTTTGGTTTTTTTTTTTTTTTTTTTTTTTTGCTCCTATGATGGCAATCTAGGGTGAAAGTAAGAATTTTCCCTAGCTTCTATCATTTCCCCAGGCTTTCCTTGTCTTGTTGTACGTTGACATGGTGTGAAATAAATCTTCAGCACTCACATACATGCACGAACAAGTGATGTTTAACTCCAGGGGAAGATGTGTCTATAAGCAGTTGAGAGCGATCACGGAACTGCTTCTGAAATCCAGATGTGTGTTCCCAAAAAGCGTTACGGTAAAGTGCGCATTAGCTCTTCTCCAGACCTCTTAACTGCGTGTATCTCAGCGTGTCACTGTAAGTTTTGCCTGGTGATGAGATGCGTGAGGACCAGCTGAGAAGTATCTTGAACCAAACTCCTCGAATCTGGGAGTGTCTTTGGGCAGTAGAGAAGCACAGGAGAGCGTGTGGCTGTTTATTCTGCTACATCCTGACTTTATTGAATGTTTGACTGTTACACTACGTGATACCTGTAAGCATCTGTGTTTTGATAAATATTCTGCCGTTCATCCTCTATCGGTAACTTCTACCAACATGGATATTTCTAAAGCACTTTTTGAATACCTGCTTGTGAAGAAAGCTCGGTCATGCAATAGTTCTATCACATCATCTCAGTCTTGCTTGTATCCTCTCCTAAAACTTGAAAAATCCAGGATTTGCCACTTGCATATCACAATATACAAATACACAGGTGTCTGTGAAGGTGTGTGGCGTGTATTAACATCCACGCAAAACTTGGTGTCCGTAGCAGGAGCCTGGATAACCCCTGGTCGTTTATCTCTAGGACAAAGTGCAGTTTATCTGTGATGCACATGATGTTTGTTCGTTCAGCACCTCTTCCCCCAGCTTTATCAGTATCTGTGCTATTTATTCAAATGTATTCTTTGTACTTACCTGGGGAGATGAGTACATCGTACAGCTTGCTTGGTTTTATGTGAGAGTTTCAGTAACATGTTAGTACAGGGTGTTTGTTAAGTGTCGAAGTCACACCAAGAGAATGTGCTGCCAGCAACGTCTTCTCGTTTCTGAACCTCTTCCAGCTGAGAATATAGGAAAGCTTATGCATGCCCCCCTCCAAGCCCGCAGTCTTGTGGGGAGGTGACTCAAGGTGTTGCAGGTATCCAAATGATCGCTAATCCAGGCTTATGCTGTTCTCCTGAGAACGTCTGGAGGGGTTTGGAGCCATGGAGTTCTGTTGGTTCTCCAAATTTCTCCTGGACAACCCTACTTTACCTGACAAGAGTATTTTAATAAAATAACGTGTAGCACTGGAACAAAATTACTTGCCCCGTACCTTTAACACTTGCATCTGGTAACATTTGCCTTCTCTTTCTGGTGGTCTTCAAGTTTAAAATATTAAAGCATACGTGCAAGTGTTGTCTTGTAGTCAAACACTGGTATTATCTTTGCAAAAACATTTCATCCTGCAGTTTTATAATTGCTGTCAAAGAGAACGAGGCCTCACTATCTTTCTGCTGTCCATGTGACCTTCTCTGTTTTGTGGCATGTGATTGTTTGAATAACCATAAACCGTCGCATAACCATATTGATGTGTTGGTACAGATTTGGGAGCTTTAAATGGCCTCGGTACTTCCTGCATTCACAGATATGTATATGCCTGAGATAAAAGCGCGGATGTCTTAGCCCAGTGTAACATTGCAAAGTATTACTGTCTAATGCCTTTATCCCAATAAATAGGACAGCAACACCAGGGTGTTGGCCTGAACACTTGGGTATGCCCTGGCAGAGGAATGACATACCACGGAGGAGCGACCGCATCGGCTTAATCCTAAAGGCGTCTCTCCTCGGCACCGTACTGACACAATCGAACAAATCATCCGGCCGTGCAAGTTGCTTTGCAGCGTTGCAGAGCAAAATACTCCTCCTACCTCCGTGTTAACAACACTTCATATTTAGCACAGCTGTGTAAAAAAAAGAGGAAATAATCCACGCACCGAAAACAGGCTGTCGTCTGGCTTTGATCTATTAACTGTTAATTATTATGCTGCCTGCTTGCAGAGAGCTGTTGCTAAAGATGTTGTGTTTGTTGAACAGAGGTGCTGGGTACAGCGATGCTCCTGTGTCGAATAGGAGCCAAAACAGCCCAACGTGACTGTTTGTTCGGCCGTATCCTGACTTACCGTTTGACTGCTAAGCTACACAATACCTGTCAGCATCTGTTTTGATAAATAATCGTTCAGGTTACTGTCAGTAAATACTACAAGGCATGAGATGAATATTTCACAGTGGCTCGGTATCGGTGTTTTGCTGTCACTTGTTAACTGCTAGGTCTGCGCTTCTTTTCACAGTTCAGCTTTCAACTGAATTACAAAGAAGTTTTGCTGTCTCCAGTCCTTTTTTCCCCCTCCCCCCTCTTTGTTTTCCATGTTCTCGTTGTTTTAAATGCAGATAACCAATAAGGTATCTTATTTCTGTTACAGAATTTTCTCTTTCCTGGATGTGGTCACTCTGTGTCGTTGTGCTCAAGTTTCCAGGGTAAGCACCTTCCTCCTTGCTGGTGGATTTTAAAGTTGATTGGATTTGGGTGGCGATCCCCTCGCTCCAGCCTTCCCTAGATGTCAAGCCGGGAGGGTTTGTACCAGGGAGCTTTGTGCAACTCAACTATTGTTATTTAGTGTCCCATATTAACACTGCAATACCAGAAACTTCTGATGGGGGGGTGAATACCAGAAACTTCAGTGAAGGGGAGCTCAAAGCTCAAATACCGTTTTGCCAGTGTCCCAGGCCCTGAGCAGGTTACAAAGGTGCCCAAGAACTCTGCAGTCAGCCTGGGTTTGTACAGGAGGCCCGTGGTGATGAAAATACCAAACTTGGATGAGTCTAAAGTGGCATCGTGTGGGTTCTGGTGGGGCTATAGAAATTTTGATTCACAAAGATGCCGCACAGTCAATGAAATTTTACTTTCCTACTTGGATGTAGTTGGGGTAAGCATGGAAGGAAAAAAAATGAGTCTGTTTTGTTTAGGGTCACTTTTTTTCTTTTAAGTAGTTCATAGCTCTGTGGGCTTCAGGCAATGAAATCCAGCTTGGATTATTGGCTTGGGAACATTCCTCCAACTGCGGGTCCAGTTATCTAGAGCTACCGGATTTGTTCAGATACTTTATCCTGCCAGTATCTAGTAAGACACCAGAGGAAGCGTTACTACAGCAAGCGGGAAGTCGGTTGCAGGGGAAGGTTTTGCAGTGGTGTGTTCACCGTCCTGGCAGGGCTGGTGCTGAGTGACACCTGTACTAAACTGATCAATCTCGGGTTCGTACTTGAACCATAACTCGTTTCGTTATTCAGAGTACATAAGAATAACAAAGACTATGCTTAAGCATTTTTAATAGCATTAAAAAACAGCCCATGTGATGTCTAGGCATTATGGTTGTTATCCCATGTTCTCTGAATAACATCGGTCGTCTAGTGAAAGATCCTGCAGCTGAAATTCACTGCTCCAGCAGAACAATGTTGACCAAAACGGGCTGTCAGAGATACTTGCCAATGTCAAGGTGTACTTCTTCTGTTGCTTGCTCCTGTTTGCACAGTCCACAGGGCATCAGAGAACGTATCAGTCATTACGTGCCACAGCACGTGTTGTAAAGGACAAAAGAAGCTGCACAGAGCCACAGTGTGTAAAGTTGCCTACGTTACACATTAAAATACACTGTGATATAACTTGCATCCACTGATGCACCACTTTCCCACTGGAGCTATTGCTTTTATCATGGCGGTAACTAGGCCTTAAAACAAATACCAGCAATCAGATTTGAAATGCAGAAAAACAATTAATGCTTACAGTTCTGTCGGCTGTCTATACCTGTCTTGCACGAGAGCTGGTATACTGTGATGGAGATGTAGCCTAGTGCATGTAATAGATGTAGTATAAAAATATGCCTATAAACATATACATGTGCTCTTTTATAATGATGGACTCATGGTTATTATGAGATCTAGTTGTTTACTTTGATTATGTAATTAAAGCTTCAAGTATAGTACTGCGTTGACAACCTTTTTGATTCATTAAGGGCAGAATCGCTAACTTTCAGTTCCTGGTTCTCATCCATTTGTAGCGTGAACCACGTGAGATTTTGTTTGTTTGTTTGTTTAAAAAAACCCAAAGCAAACACTTAAGTCAGTGGTAGCAAACACTGTCGCTCAGGCGTGTGTAGGTGGTGTGTAGGTCTCAGGTAAGAGCCGGCTGCTTTACCTGGGCAGCTTACAGAGCTTTGGGTTTCCCAATCTGTGGGACGCAGCACCTCATGCACCAAGCTGTGCAACTGCCTAGAACACCTCTTGCTGCTGGAGGCAAGGGAGAAGGTGTGCAAGATGACAGCCTGACCCACCGCTCACGGGATCTCACCATGTAGTCCTCTGCCCCAGCACCACTGAGCCCTCCGTGCCCCCTACTAGCTTCGTAGGGTCTCCTCTGGGGCTCGCCTGTGTCCTGGTCTCCTTCATCTTCATGTTGGTCCTGCTAGCATCCTTTAACGGCGTTGGGTTAGCTGGTGATGCTGCAGAGGGCATTAGATTCCAGCCGGGACTGCAAAGATGCCCGTGCTCCAGCACTGCCTTGTGTCCTGGGCTCAGCATCTGCGCTGCCCGTGGAGTGGCGATGACTTGGGCCCCCCAGGTTTGCCTGGTCGGGGGACTTGGGAAGAACGTGGCCTGTAGGTGAGGGGACTCCTGCCCAAGCCAGTGGTTCCGGTAACTGCTCAGTTTTCCTGTTGGCTGTAATGGCTTGCTTTTACATCTGAGGCAGGATGTTGTTTCTAGAAGGAACAAATTGTAACTAGGTCCACACTGGCGTTTGGTTTTTTGTTTGGTTTGTTTGGGTTTTTTTCATATTAACAACACATTTATATTTTTTCCCCCGATAAAGGCATGGAATGTTCTGGCCCTGGATGGCAGTAACTGGCAGCGAATTGACCTGTTTGATTTCCAGACGGATATTGAGGTATAATTAAGTGACATACAAACCCATTTTTCTTGTTAAAATGTAATTACAGCCTAGAATGGATTAATACTCCCAGTGTAACCCTTTTTACCTTCCCTAGAGATAGAAATCATTAATTTCAGTTCTTCTTAGCTTCAGGGAGTCTTTAAAGTCTTGGCAATCCATTCAGCTTTTGAAAATGGACAGAATTAGACATCTGTATCAGGACTTAAGGGTAGTAACAGCAGGAAAGTATTTTGGTGTGTGTTCTGAAAACAAAAGTAAGTAGAACAGGTATGTTCTGGAAAACTACTGCTGCTGTACGGCAGAATTTAAGCTGCTTTTCCTTTCACTCAAAAGGAATATTAACAGAGCACTCGGACCATGAAGACTTTCAAAACATGGCCTGCAATATGTCTGTCCTTTCCTGTCTATCTTTAATATCAAAAGTTGAAATGTAAGTGAAAGTGATGCGGGGGGACAAGGTCAAAATAGTTCCTAAAAGACGCAGCTTTGGAAATGCTTTGGTGTAGCTGTTCTAAATCTGTTAATGTGGACTGCTCAGTGCTGGTAGGAACACACGCTGTTGTTTGTACTGTTCTTAAAATTAAAATTGCATTAGTCAGGAAAAGGGATGATTAAAAAAAAACAAAACCCTTAAGTTTCTTATCAGAATGTTATATCTTCTTTCAAACACGTTGGAGGAGGGAGCTGGGGAGTCCATCATTTTAACTCGTTCCAGACAGAGGCATAAACCAGACGATGACTGAAGATTCACACCTTGTGGGAACTGGTGGGAAATGCATTATTTGTGGAGGAAAGAGTTAAAATAATCTCTTTCTGCCAGCTGTGTATCTAAGCAGCTGAGACGCACGGATAAAGGAACAGGCCTGTGATAGTGTGACTTCTGCATGCTCGCAGGGGTTTAAGTGGCCTGAGACTTCGTCAAGGAAGTAAATGGTGTGATTTGTGTTCTCGATAATAAATACTTTATCTCTTAATGTGCCTTGAAAGTTCTGGACCCACATAATTACTTACTTTAGTAGAGGTAGAGCAAAGTTATCCCTGGTGCCTGGCCCATGGAGGTAGCAGGAAATGTGGACGGAGCCTCTCAGCCTCGCTGCTGCCGTTGCTCTGTGTAGGAGGGAGAGAGGCCAGAGTGCTGTGAATACAAACTAGGCTTTTCACATTCTCGAGTGGTTTTTGCATGGTTTTAATGTCTCTTTGTTCTTTAACACCGCTCTATACATCAGACACGTGTTCTTGCGTAAGCACGGACTTCCCCTTTTAAAACAAAATGCTTGAATATGTTGTACCTAACCTGGAAGTACCTGCTGGACTTGCGGATATTCTAAACGTTGTTTGCTTTGAAGGAATGCAAATCCATCAGTTGATGTAAATTCTGTATACAAATATACAATCCTCTAATTCAAGCAGATGAATTCATAGGCTTCCTAGAGGAATTGCAAAAAGGCATGGACTGGTTCAGATTTCCCAGCCCTTCCCCGCGGATGCGCAGGTCGAGCTTCCATCCTCCGCCAGCCTTCAGCCAGGGCAGCCCTTCAGCAGCACGCTGTGGCTACAGACCTCCTCCCCGTAGACCCTGAAAGCAAGTGGCCAGATGTCACCAGGAGATCCACTTAAGCTGGTGTCCCTTTTTTGATTGTGGTTGTACTGAGCCTGATGCTTGATTTTTTTTTTTATTTTATTTTTAATTTTTTTTTTTGGACTGGAAAAAGATTCTAGAAGAATATCTTCATCATTACAGAGGTCTTACATACCAACTAATACTTGAAGCACCGAGTGATGTTCCTGTTCTCTGATGAACAACCACGTAGACTAGAGGGGAAGGTTTCTGAATTTTTGGACACTGACACAAATATTCTCTCGGTGGGTTTTGCACTTCATTCACAGTGAGGAATAGCTGGGTAAATGCCAGCTTGTAGGGGGGTCTTTGGAGGCTTGCGCTGATTACAAATTTGAAATTAAAAAAGCAGTTCTCTAGATCTCTTGAACACAAATGTTTTAATCCCTTTTTCTTCGGGAACAGAACTCGTGGGCTGGTTCTGCCTCCTCTATTTTGAATAGAAATTCAAGTGTATCCGTTTATAGTACATTGACTGTACTTATTTGTAAATCTGACCGCCTGTGTCATAGCAGTGGCATTGCTTCTTTCACCTTGGGTAGTCTGTGTTGACCTCCGGGAGCTCTGACCTGGAGGAAATTCCTCAGTCATTAGCCTGAGTGGCTTTAGGGTAATTGTCCCTTGTCTCTCCATCTTCAGAAGCTGAATAATTCTCTCTCTTAGATTATTATCCTGGTATTTCTTAGCACTGTTTGACCTAGAATAACAAACTGTTGTTAATCTGCAAAATTTTGAATTCAAACGATCGGTGAATTTTGGATTTTCATGTAATTCTTTCTGTCTCCGACAGGGCCGAGTAGTTGAAAATATATCTAAAAGATGTGGGGGTTTCTTGCGGAAGCTAAGCCTGCGTGGCTGTCTAGGAGTGGGAGACAACGCATTAAGGTAGTGGTACGGCTTCTTTCTGCTCTTAAATGGGATGTAAAGAATGATTCAGTTTCTACAACCACAGAGGATTGGGATAATTTATGAACACTTTGGAACTGGTGTCTAACTTAAAACATCGAGAGCGGTATAACATATAAGCCTTTTTAATTTATCATTTTTTAACTTCACACAGTAGTAATTTTTCTCAATTCTCATTTAAAATAATGCCAGCTGCTGCTACAGGCTACATAGTAATTGGCACCGAATGAGAAGCTTTTACCTTTAGACTGGGAAATCCCAAGGCAAGATACGGGGCAACATAAAATATTTATTTTATTTATTTACTTACTTTGTTTGAGACAATTTTTTAAAATTGTATCTGATGCATTACAGTTAAAACAAATGCTGTAAAACATCTGGAAGTCTGTTGCCTGAAAAATACTGTGTTTTCCCTTTCCTTTAACAAAGGACATTTGCACAGAACTGCAGAAATATTGAAGTATTGAACCTAAATGGCTGTACCAAGATCACAGATGCGTGAGTAACATTCTCATCTGTTTGCCCTGTCATCCCCTTTTCTATGTGCACCATGTTATATTCTTCTTTTTTTTTTTTGACCAGGCTGGTGCATGCAGTAGATAATTATCATGCATGTCATAATGAGATGTATAGGACTGAATAAATCTATTGCATGAGTGTGTCTTGTATGTTCTCTTCCAGTACGTGTACCAGCCTCAGTAAGTTCTGCTCTAAACTCAGGCACCTTGATTTGGCTTCCTGCACTTCCATAACCAACCTGTCCCTGAAGGCACTGAGGTAGGAGTCAATGACATTGACTTTTGCCAGTTGATTCCAGATAGTGTAACCCACCATCGCCCCGTGTCTCTTGTGTGCCTTGGAGGAGACTGGCGTAACTGTGGTTAGAATTCAGGTGTTCCCCAGCAGAGCTCAACATTCACACGTTGTGCCTCCTGGTGTGCCAAGACAGGGGAGGAGGCCACAGTAAAAGCTGCCCTCAACCTTGTTTGTATCCATCCCGATTGTTATTAGCAGTAGAAGAAGAATTATATTCTATTGAAGTCTTGGAGGAGGGATTTTGGGGGAGACAAAAGTTTTAGTCTGCCTTTTTAAAATGCTCGTTTGCTAACAGTCAACCTCTTCGTTGTAAGTATACCATTGCGTACTTAACAATTGTTTACATAGCTAGAAGGTGAACACCAGCATGTGACTATTTGTCTTTTTAAACTGCTTAGGAGACATATAACTGCTTAAATCTGCTAAATGGAATTGCCAAGTAATCTAGAAAAGGAAGGGACAGACAGACATTGGTGGGAAGATATTGGGACAGAGAAAAGGAGGAAAAAAAAACACTAAAGGTAACAATAGAGGCCAAGCTATTAAAAAAAAATAAAATTCAAGTGATATACCAGTGGAATAAAAGAAAATACAGGAAAGCTGTATCACAGGAAAAAAATACTGGAAGGCAAATTGCGACACCAGAAGAAAACACAGATTTGAAAGAGCGAATGATTAAATTATTTTCGTAGCTACATTAAAATACTTTGAGCATGTTTTTTCCTTCCCTTGAGGGTCTTCATCCTTGTCTCTAATTTCACATGGTCAAATTTGTGCTGCAGCTATCTTAAATACATGATAGCATGTATTTCTCTTCCTAATTACAAATTATACTTGAGTGTTACTCCTATTGGCAGCTATTTGCAAATGCAAAGTTACACCTGGAAAGCGAGAAGCAGCAAGGCAGAAATCCACCCTATTTTTGGGTTTCGTTGAGGGTGGTTTGGTTGTATTCGGATCCAGAAAGCCCATAGTGTCTGTCCTTGTCTAGGAGCTGGGAGGTGTCCAAAATGGGATAAATCAGTGGTCATTTACCCTACTAATACCCTGCTTTAGAGCTCCTGATACTGCCTCTGGAGAGCTCTTCACACCTAGAGATGTTTGGCAAAAGTGTTCCCTGTGGGTGTGTGGGGTGTGGGTATACGTCTGTGCTCATGTGGGTTCCAGGAATGGGAATTTCCTAGATTTTGGCTTGAAGCAGGATTTCTTCCCAAATCCCAACCACGTTTCCACACGCTTTTCCTTTCACCTCGGAAGCGAGGGATGCCCACTGCTGGAACAGCTGAATATCTCCTGGTGCGACCAAGTGACCAAGGATGGCATCCAGGCTCTGGTGAGAGGCTGTGGTGGACTCAAAGCCCTGTTTCTGAAAGGCTGCACGCAGGTACGGCTCTCTGGAGAGTGCTCAAATTGAGTAATAACAGCTGGCTTATTTCTGCTCTGACTGAAAGTATGGGGATGAAGTATTGTGGATTTTTCTATTTCCAGAAACGTTACGTTACTGAAATTACTCACAATCTGTCTGTTGGAGATTAACTGTTTTTATTGAAACTCTTTAATAGCTTTGAGCTCAGCATGAATAGTGGGACAGTGAACAAATTGCATATCTAGCTGTAGAATCATTCTTCTTTTTTCCCCCATCGGGAACGCGTTGAGCAAACTTTTTTAAAGAGGAGATAACTTTGTTATTCATGGCTAGACCCATCCATTTCTGAGCGCAGAAAATTATACAAAGCGTGACAGTATTTTCATCTGCGCTGGTGATAGAATTTCCTCTACGTGTCGTTTGGATCTTCTGGTTAGTCAAAGAGAATCGTCGTGGATGTGACTCCTTGAAAAGGCATCTCTGCAGCCGGTCAGGAGCGTAGTGCTGTTCCCTCAGGTGTACCCTATATCTCTTGAACTATATTGTATATTTCGAAGAGGCTGCAGAGACTGTGATGCCTGTACTTTGGAATATATCAATGGTGCACTAACTCTTACAGCTGAAAGGGGGGGAGGGGGGTGTTTGCCCCCTTGTTATGCTTTTAGTTATTTAGACTCGCTTCCTTTAATCTTTCTCTAATCTGTCTTACCTGGTGAATGATTGAAAAATTTAATATGTTAAATACTTCCCTGTATTACAACTTTACTAAAGGACATGGGGAACATCAACCTTGAGCATTACTCTTAATGAGCAAGAGCTCCTTGCAGAGCTGTTCCACAAAGAATGCGGGGACTAATTCTTTTTTTTTTTTTTTTTAATATAAGTGGGCTAGGGTCTTTGTAATGCAGACAGGTAGGCCAGAAAGGAGCAAATGTGCATCTCAGAATCTTGTCCTTGAAAAAGGATGGTAAAACTGACCCCGCAGGAGTTGAAACCTGTGACCCAGAGACTCCCCAGAGCTTAAGAGCCTCAAGGCCTGGAAAATGATCTCTGATCTGTTAGGTCCTTGCACCCGAACACTGACAGCGCTTACCTGTTTTGGATTTGGTGGTTTGTTTTTTTCCTTGGGGATAGGGATTCCTTAAGTCTGAGTCAATAAGTGCCATTTTTGTTTGCTGTGTAGACATAAACAGCTATATGTGTTTATTTTGCAAAAAGCATTTTTCTCCTGTGCTTGGAAACAAAGTCCTGCAAGGTTATTGTGGTAAGCAGGGCGATAATACCCCGGTTATGTGCACAAAGCAGTAATACCCTTGTGTGCACAAGCGAGCCCAGCTGTAAGGGCTACAGTCAGTAGTTTTTCTAAATTTATACCAGTGTTGGATTTTTAATACATGAGATGGGTATACATGGCTGTAAAAATGACTCGATTAAAGATAGAACAATCTCTGCCTATTCTGAGAATTCAGGTCATAGAAACAGCTTGAGTTGCTAGTAATTTATGGAGTCATGAGTAATATTGATGGCAATACATCCTTGTTATCAATTACTTGCCATCTGTTCTTATAGATTTAAGAAGAGCAGGCTTTTTTATCATCAGAAAGCAACTTGGATATGTTTGTGCTCCACACACTGCAATAAGACTTTTTTTTTTTGAGTTCCAGTATTGCAATATAAAAATGGCGTTGCTTATAGGCCCTCACTACTGAAGCATTTCCTTAATTCCTGTAAATAGTATCTGATTTCACTACTTGCTTTGTTAATTATGCATGTTTGATCAGCTCAGCTTTTCTTTAAATCAGTAACTCAGTGTTGTGGGTCTTTGAACTCTGTTCTTGAGATGGGGGGAAAAAAAAACCCGCACGCAGTTAACTGCTGTGTGTTTTGAGATTGCAGTGCATTGCCCTCCTCCCCCATAGATACCCAAACCACAGATGCTTTATTGTTCTCAGAGCTTTAGTTTGAAGATTGCTTCGAATATTAACAGGTTGCTTCAGTCTCTTAAATTTTTCTTCCCAGCTTGAGGATGAAGCTCTGAAATACATTGGTGCACATTGTCCCGAGCTGGTGACTTTAAACCTTCAAACATGCTCAGTAAGTAAAGCTTCCTATGATTTCCCAGCTCAGCCATCGTTGTGCATTTAGAGGCCGTGTCTAAGCAGAACCGTGCAGAATGTACTCCATCCCAGAAACGTCATCATCTGTGCCGGCAGCGCGACTGTAAATTTACAAGACTTTTAAAAACAGTTGATGAAAAACAGCTTTTTGGTAGCATTCGGTAATGTTGAATAAGCCCCCAAAACAGTGTCGCGGCATTCACTTTGTCAGAATTGTTTGTCTCTCTGCCCTGCCCACAGGGCTTCTAAACTCATTTGCAGGACTAGCTGGAAAAATTCTTTCCATTGGGCTGGAGTGTTTGTGTGGTGATGTAGCCAGGCGGTTCCTCCAGTCTCTTCATAAAATTGAACCAAGAAGTGCAGCTTCCCTGCACACGGAAGGGCTCTAAACCAGTTATTCTGCAGTGCCAAAAATGTATATTTCTGCCAAAAAAAGAAATTGGAATGGGCTCTTTGTACATACCATCATGCAGTTAGTCTGATGCAGCGAGTAACCGGACAGTCTCTTCCTTTTCCACGGAAGGGGGCGAGGTCTTTGGGGGCTGCAGGGCTGTCCTTTCCCAGGCCTGTTTAAGGAGTAGCTTTACCAGTTTACTAGACTGGCCAAAGACTGGTGCCCATCCGTCTGAGGCTGGGGGCTTGCAAAGGAGGAGCTGGACTGTTAGCAAGTTCCAGACCTGCGTCTGGCGTTAGGGGAGAGGCAAACAGGCGGAAGGGAGAAGAAAACTAATAAGGTTCTTGATTGCCTTAACTGAAAGTACCAACTTCTTCTCAGTTTCTGTTTCATCTCCCTCCAGCGCTTGGGCTTACAGCCCACAGACTTGCTGTTTGCTATTTTAAAAGAAGCCGTGCCAGGTCCCTAGGTTGGTGCTTTTCTGTGGCTGCCTCTGAAAATCCAGAACCAAAGAACTTAACGAGGTTTAACCTGGTCCTCCAGCACGCACAGCCTCTGCTGCCTATTGTCCCTTTTTCCCTCATCCCACGGCGTGCGTCGCTCTTGATCCCGTGCGGCTCCTTGGTGCAGCCACGCTGAGTCCCAACTCCTTGCGCTCATGCAGGGAAACATCTGGAGCAGGTTCATGCACTGTTGCCATCCCAGACTCATGAGCAGAGCACGTGGGGCTGGACGGCCCCCGTGTGTCCAGGGACGCAGCGGGTCGATGGAGCTACTGTGCCACGGGGTGAATTTAACGTGATCTGGGCTGTAAGCCAGTCTCTGCAGTTCAGGTTTTGGTCCCAAACCCCACTGAAGTGTATTTTTTAAAGGCTGTGAAAGCAACCTGCTGCTTGTTTTGTGGGTAACACTGCCTGTTAGGTGCTTTCTTGTCTTGAGTTTCAGCTAAGAAGGTCTTAACGAGCCAGGGTTGCAAAGAAAGGCAGGAGACTGAGTCTAGGCCTGCTGCTGCCGTGCCTTCCCGCATCGCTCACGTGGCCCAAACTCAGAAACATTTTGGTGCATGTGGAATCACTTTCCGAATGTTTACAAGTCACTTTGATGTGGCTTTACCCTGTTTCAGCTGCTCCAGTGAAATATTTGAATGCATTTTTGGGTTGAAAGAAGCATAACTTGGCCTCAGTTAAGTGCCTGGTTGGAAGTCGGGGGGGCGGGGGGGGGGCGGAATATGCAGCGCCTTGCACCTCCACCTACGTTGTTATGGCTTGTGATGTTGTTATTGTTTTTCTTGTAGCAAATAACAGATGATGGTCTCATTACAATATGCAGAGGATGCCACAAGTTACAATCCTTGTGTGCTTCAGGCTGCTGTAACATTACAGATGCCATCCTGAATGCCCTGGGACAGAACTGCCCGCGGCTTAGGTAAGTTCTCACCGCCGGTTTACCCGAGCTCCAGTGGCCCGTTGCATGCTGAGCCAAGGATCTTGGCGACACGGTCATGTAATATTTGAGCCATTTGAGACTCGGGAGGCCTTTCTGAAAGGGCGCTTTTTATCGCTAAGCTTTTTCCAGGCATTTGCTGTGGGATGATCGTTGTTTTACCCAAACTTCTGGTTTCTAAACTTGTGCGAGTAAAACGGCGGTAAAAGAGCTCCGTGCCGTGGTGGTGTGCGCTGCCAATAGCAGTCTCCTTTTACACTATTGTGTACTGACTTTTGTTCTTCTCTGAAAAACAGTTGAGGTTAGGTTGCTTTTGTATTGAGAACTGAAAACACATTTAAACGACATTGTTTCTTCCTGGCATGTGACATTAACGGGGTTTTCAGGATGATTTTTGCAGCAGATGGAATTTGTGCTAGCTCTGCTTGACAGAGTGGCCTTCCAGTGGCATCTCTGCAGGTGTTTGCTTTTTTTTTTTAATTATTTTTTAAAACTTAATTTTTTATTAGAACAAGTTTCTTCAGGAAGAAATTCACTATAATCCCGAAAATGGCCAGGTGCAGAAAGAAGAGACAGTTTTATTATCTGACATCTGTAACAGCTGAGTGGCCTGTTTTAAATGGCGTAAAATATATGTCTCCCGGGGGAAAAAACCAAGCCACCATAACTGTTTTCGGTGATAAGCTCACTTAAAGAATTATGGGCACAAAGCGCAGCATACAAGCGTATGGAAACCAGTTTTGAAAGAGGAAGGTAAAACACGATTTCAATTCCAAATGGTTTCGTCGTTTATGTTCAGCATCATCTGCAGCTTTACAGTATTGAGCTCCATGCGGCAAAATGCATAACACGCTTCAGGAAAGGTGGCTTTCTTTTCTGTAAAAGTAGATAAAAATGTGAAATGTTGGGAAGCAAACCTCTGTAGAGCTGCGGGAACTATCTGCCAGGAAGTTTATCTGTTGTCACAGAAGCAAGAAGTTCGCCCCTTAGAAGAGTTCAGACTCTTGTGTTGTGGCATTGTGTTGGACTAGATGACCTCTACAGGTCCCTTCCAACCCAGAACATTCTCTGATTCTATTAAATACTTACTCTTTCATGCCCATCTGCCAGGTTGTCATGTATTGCACCCTTTTTCACGATGAGATCTGTCTTTTGAGTGGAAACCAGAGGAGATCACTTGGGGAGGTTGTGGAGTGTCCAGCAATGAAGGTTTTTAAGAGCACCTTAGTCCAACATTTGTCGGATTAGGCCTCCCTGCCTCGTAGCAGGGTACAGACTGGATGACCCTTGGAGTTCCCTTTTAGCCTGACTTCTTTTTTTCTTTCCCTGTGACCTACACTCAGGTATAGAGGGTGGATGCTCTGTGCAAATTATCCCCTCAGAGAGCACAGCCTAAACCAGGTCAAACTTTTCTGGGTTGCTGGAAGCTTTTAATGAAACACTCTGAAAAGCAAAATGACTCCACCATGGTTATTATAAATTCTTTCTGTGCAGAATATTAGAAGTTGCAAGGTGTTCTCAACTAACAGATGTGGGCTTTACCACTCTAGCTAGGGTAAGTGCTCATTTCCCCTTTTTCATCACGTATCTTTGCTTTCTTTTTCTGGTAGATGTGAACAAAACAGTAGCTTTCTCTTCAATGTAGACTTTTGTAATGCTTTTGATCTCAACGTTGAAGCTAAGCTACAAAAATTAGGTTGTATGGAATCTTTGGCACTGTCCTGACCCACACATGTAGGGGGATGTGCATCCAAACTACGTGAGATGTTAAATACTTGAGAGTTATAAAATTTACTGTTTGCTTTTTCTAGATTAATCTGTGTTCTATACAACTGACTCTAAATTTAACCTCCTTTACTTTCTATGAATAGAAAACCTCAGTGCTTTAAACTGAGTGAAATTGCTAGATTTTCTTTACTGTATTAAGTGGTGTTCGTAAAGCAGCAGCAAACTTTCCTTTCAGTCCTGATGTTTCATGGAGGAAAACCCTTCATTTTAAAAAAAGACAGTTTTGTTGTAGTTGTGTTTATATTTGCTGTCTGAACTTTGCACTTAGTTTGTGTGTTCAATCTTTTGTTTGTTCCTAGAACTGCCACGAGCTTGAAAAAATGGACCTGGAAGAGTGCGTCCAGGTAAGAGGTGCCACCTCTGGCTGCTTTTTTTTTTTTTTTTTTTTTAAGCACAGTGTGGAAAGACTGAAAAAGTAGATTGTCTCTAAATCAGAACTTGGTTTAGAATCCTGAGCAAGAAGAACAGATATATTTGGATAAGAAACTATGGCTTCTGTAGTTTGATCCTTTGTTCGTATTTTGTAGCAATGAATGCTATCGTAAATAATAAAAAAAAAATCTTTAATAGTACTAGCTGTGTCCTGAAGGTCATGTAATAGATGTGTGAATTGTGACCCTTGACGCCAGATAAAGTCCCGGAGTAAGATCTCCGCCCCTAAGGCGAGGGAAGGTTTGTGCTACAGATATTGCTAGAAATAATGGAAGTTACCTCTGTTTTGAAAGAACATAGCCAGGTCGTTTGAGCAGCAATGACGTTATAGAGGACACGGCAAGAACTTGAAATAAAACTGGGGTGCCCGTGCTACCGTTAGCCTTCCTCAAAGGCAGTGGGACGTAATGTGATGAGTCTGTTACTGTGTGAGACTCTTACAACCCTGCGCTGCAGCTGTCTTCCTTAGTTTTTAAGGAAGTCTCTCGTATGGGACTGCACACTGGTCTGTAGGGTATGTGCCATAAGCTGGTAACGGATTCAAGGTAGCGTTGGCAGGGGAAAATAGCGGCATTTACTCAAGATCCCATGAAAAAATCTCTAACCCTAAGGATAGATTTGAAATCGATTCAGACCGAGACAGTGGAGATAATAGGATCTTGCTTCCTGCCATGAGAACAGCGTGACCCCGGCATTCTGTACTTCCTGATGTTTACAGGGCAGAAGTTCAGGAGATCACAAGAGGAAATGACAATAGTCCAGACGGGAAGCAATTTAAAGTTACCCCAAAAAAGGAAGAAGTAAAATTGGGCTGTGTCCTTGGACTGACTGCACTGAACAAAGGCAGCCCAGCAAGTTCCCTTCTGAATGCTTTTAGATTAGAAAGCCATTGTGTTGAGGCTCTTTCTTCCTGAAGAATAAAGAGGAACAATTTGGCAATCCACCGAGCCGTTGGAAGGGGATTTGGACACCTCTTGTACTTTCAAAGGCAAACATTTAGGAGACATCGGGGTGTTGAAGAGGTCTGCTCACTGGCTTCTCTTAATTGTGAGCTTAGTTCATGAAAGCTACCTAAGGAAGTTCAAAAAAACCCAAAGATACCCTATGTCTTGACAGTCCTTTAAGGACATGAGTTGATTTCTGCAAGGGAGTGGAAGATCCTGTACATCTGAAACTCGGTCACGCGGGAGACGAGTTCCTCAGGGGCTCAGGAGAGTGACTGTGGGGAACACTGTCGTGGATTAGGCAAAAGTTTGCAGCTTTTCTTTCGTAGTGGGGGGAAAGTCCTTCTGCAAAGCACCCAGCATGAAAGGATTTTTTCTTTTTTTTTTTCCAGATAACAGACAGTACACTAATCCAGCTTTCCATACACTGTCCACGGCTTCAGGTTCTGGTGAGTATTATAAGTGTGAGTTTCAGCATTTTCCTTCTATAAACAAAGGGATTTTAAGCGCTGCCCATGGGGATTTGTCTCTTTGACTTCATAGACGTGTTGTGAAGCCTTGGAAGAATTCGGCTAGAAACTTGACCCTGAGGAACCTATTGTCCCTCCCCTACCGCTAGCATTAATTGTATGCCGGTGCCCACAGCTGCCTGAAAATGAGTTGTAGGACACTGGATTCTCCCGGTACCAGCCTGTGGCTGTCCTCAGCAAACCTAGCAGAATCTGTCTACAAACCGGGCTGTCAGTCTGTCTGTAGGAGAGGAGACTGCAGCTCTCCTCACCTGTAGTATGGAGCTGGGTAGCTGAGGTCTGGAAAGCTTGCTGGCTCTGGAAAACAATGTTCCCCTTGGTCTAAATTTCTATGAATTTAATCTCAGTCTCTGTGTCCCTGTGTGTATGGCTCCGTCGTCATCATGAGAAAGCCTGTCCTGGGCGGTGGGGGAAGCAGTCAGTGGGCTCTCCTGTGCAGCCATCCCTTCTGCACGCTGCAGCTCTCGGCAAAGCAATAGGCTGATGCTGTCTCCTAGTTCAAGCCCCCAAAAAAATGCACCAAGTAGGTGACATTGTATTTCTGCTGGTCCTTAGACCTGGTGACAGGGTCTTTCCCATGATGCATAAGGTCACAGATCTTACAGAGGTGGTTTCTGTTTTGTTCCAGTTCTGTGCCGTCCTGTCTCCTGGCCCCGTTAAGTCTCACCTTTCAGCAGCTGCCCTTCCCATTGCCTTTCAGCTATGAGTTTTCCCCTTGCGGGCACGTTGGTCATTGGAGACCCACAGAGCCCAGCACCTGCAGTTTGGAGCACAGTGCTGGCTCCACTGCAAGGAGGGAGTATAACCTGTCCAAAAAAACAGTGTGGAAAACCAGTCCAAACCTATGAAGTGTGGGCCATCTTCTCTCTCGTCCCCCAGCATCCCCCAGCAGGGTGTTGGCTTCTGTTTGCTGATGGCAGAGGCTGCTAACTTTCCGTGTTTTGGTACAGAGTTTGTCCCACTGCGAGCTGATCACGGACGATGGGATTCGTCACTTGGGAAACGGCGCCTGCGCACACGACCGCCTGGAGGTGATTGAGCTGGATAACTGCCCTTTGATCACGGACGCCTCCCTGGAGCACCTGAAAAGCTGCCACAGCTTGGAGAGGATAGAACTGTACGACTGTCAGCAAATCACGCGGGCAGGGATCAAGAGACTCAGGGTAAAAAAAAAAAAAACAAAAACAAAATTAAAACACCACTAAGGCTTTATTTGAACGTTTTATCTGGTGGGAGGAGGGAGGGCTGAGGTTTCAGATTGCTCGTGATTTGGTGGCTTATTCTTAAAAGTATTGTGAGAACCATCATCTGTGAAATTAATAGCTGTCCTGCGCTCAGAAGATTGGATGGGGATGAGCGCTAGCTGGTAGGGAAGAGAGATAATTGCTGTGTTCACTGAGTAGCAGCAGAAGGGAACAGAGGAGACCCAGCGTGCAAGCGCTCGTTTTACAAGCGCTCGTACACGACAGGGGCTCTCCTAAACGTGGGACCGAGCGTTAGTGCCGCAGCGTACGCGGAGCGTGGCACCTCCTCTCGAGCACTTGGTAGGCTCAGCGTAGATCGTAGCGCACTTTATACCGACAGCTCCCGTGTAAATAACTCCAGCGGACCCTGTAATAACGCCAGCCTGTTGTAGGGGAGGCTGCGTGTCCCTGTGAGGGGGACAGAGCCAGGGCCGCTCTGTCGCTAGCTGCCGGTCATCTTCAGCACTCTCTGTCCCAGTGATTTTCCCCCCTGAGCCTATTTCTCCATCTGTAAAAGAGGAGCAATGATAACGTTTTATTTGCCAAGAGGACACGGATCCGTACAGTTAGACGTCGTTCTCTTCCCCACGGCTACCGCAGGGTGCGTGGCGAGGACAGGGCGTCGGGTTTGTTCTCAGTGCCCCTAACTCTCTTTTCTGGTAACAGAAAGAATTTGCTAATCCACGGTCTGTGGGGAAATCACGCTGGTGAACTGAAAGAGTTTGACTCTAGTCTTTATGTTAGTCTGAAGACAAGTAAGCCGGGCCTATTTCAGCTTCTCTCTGCCTCCGGCGCTGCTGCTGCCCTTGTCACTTTACACCCTGTGTTTGTCTTTGCAGACCCATTTGCCCAATATTAAAGTCCATGCCTACTTCGCGCCTGTGACTCCACCTCCTTCGGTCGGGGGCAGCAGACAACGCTTCTGCAGATGTTGCATCATCCTATGACACTGGAAGTGCTCATCCTTGCAAACTGAGTAATTACACTTGGCGGAATTTACGGTGGACACCAGTATCTTCAAGGAAAAGCGATACCAGTGTCATTTGCAAGGGCCAGTGAGCAGGGCTGTGGTGCCAGGCCCCTGTAGCCACCCATACGCATACATATACACACCCCACCCGTTCCAGCAAGCTGATGAATTCTGCAGTATGGGAGCTGGAGCTGTGTTGGCGTTTTCTGTAGGTGGATTGGTATAATTCTGAACCATTCCTACTGGGCATGCTCAGATGAAATCATTGCGGTGAGGAGGGGAGGGTTTTTGCCAACCCAGAATGACTCTGGCTGCTGTTGAGGTTGGAATAGTAAGTGAAATCCTTTGAGACTGGGAGAGGGGGAGAGGAAAGGAGCGTGCTTTAACCCTGCATCTGTTGTCCAGAAGGAGGGGGAAAAAAAAAAACAAACAAAAACAAACCCAAACCTGAAAATCCCAACAAGTTTTGTATCCGTTTTTGAGTGAGGGAATGAAACAGCAGCTGTTGTGAGACATGATTTACGCGTGCTTCTCTACTTCCCATTCCCTGCTGACCACCCTGAGCATGCTCACGTCGAAGGTTCAGCTGTTTCTTCTGTGTTCTGTAGCATCCAGCTCAGAGGCTTCCTAGGTTGTTGTGGTAGCTTGAAATCTGTAACGTCAGGCTCAGTTTTTTTTACCCTCCCTTACATCCTGCTTTTTTTTTTTTTTTTTTTTACAGATTTCTAATTCAGTAATTTTTTGAGATTTACCAAATGGAAGTTATGAATCAGTAATTTAAATTAAAAAAAAGTACTTTTTGCCATTAGAAGCCTGAGCCTGTAGTGACCCATTCGGGATTTTTTTAAATGACAAGTGAGCTGCACTCCAGGCTGGGCTCTTGTAGGCTCCTTGGCCTCTTTTTATCAGCGATTGGGTGTCCAAATTTGTTTCGCATTTCAGGTTTTATCCCCATAACAAGAATATAACTCTCGAGATAGGGAAGAAGTTATAGTCTCTGTTCCAGTGGCTGTACATTCCCTACTCCTGCTGTCCTTTCCCTCCAACCCCTCATCCTGCCCCCGAGGAAAAGCAAAGTAGAATCTTGCTTGTTGATCAAGAAATAATGCCTCGCTCGCAGAAGCGGGGGGTACAGCCGGCCTGAAAACGCCCTCGGGTACTGTCACGTTTTCTGTCCGCTGAGGCGCGAGCGCTGGGTGACTGTGCCAACTTCCCGACCTTCTGCAGGTAAGTGTCTTGCCCCGGAGAAGGAACCACCTGAACGAAGCGGGGGTTTGCTGTGTGCCAGTCCTTCCCAGCCGCCGTAGCTGCTGGTTTTGAGGCATTTTAGGCGAGATTAACCCAGGTGCTTCCAAGGAGCATAGGCAGCCCGGGCCAGCTCTGTGAACTCCCCGTTCCTTGATGCTGGCAGTTCCAGATGCCCGCTGTGAGACCTGTGAACGGATGGGCAGATGCCGAGGGTTTAATGGGGCAGAATTTGGTCAAACTCTTCACAGGTTTGTGGAAGACGAGCTGACGTGTAAGTAATTGCCCTCTTCCTGCTGCCTGCACCCCGGGATGGAGGGGAGCGCACGTGATCACGGACGGTTCCCAGCTGACCGACGGGAGCAAGTCTTCAACCATCCCAGCTGGAAGTGCTGCTTCACCTTTTTACGCTGAAGAATCCTATGATGGGGGAAGAGCAGGGTGCAGCATGAGGAATTTTAGGGTCCCCAGGGCCTTGGTTTTTTACACTGTGGGTTTGCTTTGAGGACAGCTTGTTGCTTCCCATCCCTCTTATTCACTGTCTGAGCTACTCGGGCAGTCAGAAGGGTCGCTTAGTACCACCGAAGCTGTATCGCCTTCATCTACAACTTAAATTCCCCCAACCCATCTGTATATGCTTAACAAGGTCTTGCAGAGGCGCAGTCTGCTGGGAGGAAACCCAGTCCGCTGTGTTTAAAAGGATACTGTCAATTCCTTTCCTGTAGTTCGCTTTTAATCCGTTATATTTATTCCAATCCTCTTTAGCGCTGTGGATTCTCTCTCTCTCTCCCCCTCCCCCCCCCCCCCCCAAACGAGCACGTTCCTATACTTCATTTGCAGAACTTTCTCCAGTTTTTGGGGTGGCAGAAGATAACGGCGGTTCTCGTGGTAACGGACTGGCCCTGCTCGGGGCAGCACAGTGTTTGCACAGCTCCAGGAAGAACACCGGGTTTAGTTTGTACTGTGGCAGGGGAGAGCTAAAATGATTTTGCAAGCCAGGGGGTAGTTGGCTGGCTGATTTCTTTGGAATGGAGCAGAGTTTTCCAGGGAAAACTCAAGAACACAGAACCCAAAGTATTTTTGGTTTGTTTTTTTTTTTTTTTCTTTTCCCAGAACAGGGTGACAGCATTAAGGTAGCTCAAACAACTTGACAGTGTCCTTTTAAGTCAATTATCCGTCTTCAAATGGACTCTTCCTTATGTTTGTATTTATAAATACCAATAAACACCATTTTCCAAGCTGTGTCTTGCTAGAGGAATACCTTTGTAGAGCCAAATAAAAACCCCCAAACCTCCTGGCTGCGGCAGCGTACCGGCCTTGGGCTGTGTTAGCGAACGCTGCTTCTGGACCATGTCTTGGGGTGCTGGGTCCAGTTCTGGGTTCCCCAGCTCAAGAAGGATGAGGAGCTACTGGAGAGAGCCCAGAGGAGGGCTACAAAGGTGATGGGGGGACTGGAGCATCTCCCCTAGGAGGAAAGGCTGAGGGAACTGGGCTTGTTCAGCCTGGAGAAGAGAAGGCTGAGAGGGGACCTCATCAACACCTACAAATATCTCAAGGGTGGGGGTCACCAGGACGGAGCCAGACTCTTCCCAGTGGTGCCCAGCACCAGGACAAGGGGCCATGGGCACAAACTGAAGCAGAAGAGGTTCCAGTTGAACGGGAGGAAGAACTTCTTGACTTTGGGGGTGACTGAGCCCTGGCCCAGGCTGCCCTGGGGGGCTGTGGAGTCTCCTTCTCTGGAGATCTTCAACCCCCGCCTGGCCGCTGTCCTGTGCCCCCTGCTCTGGGTGAGCCTGCTTGGGCAGGGGGGTGGCACTGGGTGATCCCCAGGGGGCCCTGCCAGCCCCCACAATTTGGGGGGTTCTGCTCTGCGTACGTGCGCCCATGTTTCTGCCGGGCTGGTGCATGGCTGAGCCGCAGCAGTGCTGGGTGCTGGGCTGGGCGCTGGCCCCAGGGGTTGATCTGGTGGCCACAGAGGGCATCGAGCGCTGGGGTTGAGGCCCTGTCATTGCATGGAACGTCTTGGTGCTCTCGTTTTGAGGGGTGAGCGGTGGGAAATGGTGGCTCTGCTGAAGGGGTCCCTCAGGAGCAAGCCCAGATTGAAAACCAAACCAATTCACGAGCTCCCTGCTTCTGCCAAATCCTTTTCCAGCCTCTGCCCTCGGGTGGCTGGGCAGGGGCTCGGTTCGCGACCACGAGCTCTTCGCCCTACGCCGGCCCTTTCCTCGCCCGCCCTTGAAAACCAGCGAGCGCCCCAGGACCCTGCGGTGCCCTGGTCGGGGTCATCCCCGCGTTCGCAGGGCGGAGGCTGGGTTCTGCCTTACCCCCCCCAAAAAGCGGTTGTTGTGCTGTAACCTGGACCTGCCTTTCGGTACCGTCCCCCGGCCTTGACACACACTGGGACATCCCGGGCAGATGGGCAGGGGGGTGAAGGGACCTCTCCCAAACCAGCCCAAGACCCAGACTGGTGCCATTGAGATCCTCCCGGGAGGTGGCGTGAGGTTTAATGCAACCAAAAATTGGGCTTTTCCGGTCTTTCAATACACACAGCAGCACTTTTTATCCTTTTTATCCCAATTCTGTGACCGTGGCAAGTGCAACGTGCTGTCACGACGGTTATTTAAAACAAAAAAATTCATTCCTATTTTCTAAACATTGTTTAATTTCCTTTTTTCATTTTACTCTGCGGTGTTCATGGCTGGCCCATGGTGTCATGGCTTTTGGATTGGGTTGGGGGGGGTGGATGGGAGATCAGTATGACAAGGTTCTTAGTGTCCCATGGTGGGGGTGTGCCCTGAAAATGAGGTTTAAAACATCTTGTCCTCCTCTGATGAAGGATTGGGGAGGGGGGGGGGGGGATGTTTGGGTTTTTTTTTTTTCCTGTTCCACTTTGTTTTCTGGCATCCAAGCAACTTGGCCAAGGTTTTCGCTCTCCCTCCGTGCTGGTGCCTGGCAGAGGCACCCTGAGGTGCTGAGGTCCCTGTGCTGCAGCTTGGGGAGTTGCACGGGGCCAAAAAAAAAAAAGGTGGCAAAGCTGAAAAAAAGGTGGTGAAGCCAAAAAAAAGCCACTTTCCTCTTTCACTGAAAGCTTCGGTCCATGCTCGGGCCGCCTGTGCCGGGCTTCCCCGTCCCCTCGCATCCCCAGGGGGACCCTTCCTGCTGTCACCGGGGCTCCCGGCGCGAGGGGACATCTCGGCAGAGGATCCCGTCCCCGGTGCCACCTCCTTCCTCCTCCTCGTCGCTGGCGCTGCCCTGCGGCTCCGGCTGTCGCGGTGAGACGTGCTCCCCATGCCGACCGCTGGCGCGCACCCGCCTGCCTGGAGCTTTGGGGGGGGCTTAATCATTTATTTATTTCATTTCTTTATTCCGAGGCGAGGCTCTCGCCGCCCGCGTGGAGCTTTGGAGATGGTTTGTTTATTTATTTATGTGGTTGGTTATTTATTTATTTATTCCGAGGCGAGGCTCTCACCAGCCGGTGACACCATGGGGCCAGCCAGACTGGGGGACACACACACACACCCCCTGGAAATGCCCCCCCCCCTCCCCTCGCCAGCAATCCCGCACCCCCAGCACCCTGTGATCCCCGGGGCTCCCCGTGCTGCAGCCACCAGCCCTCGCCCCCCAGCCCTGCATCCGAGCTCCCCTGGGCTTTCTGCCCCCCCCGACAGCCCCAGGCCCCAGATGTTACCCCGGCCTCTGCTCAAACGGGGTTATCCCCCCCCCCCCATGCAAACCCCGAGCCTTCAGCGTTCTCCTCCTCCTCCTCCTCTCGCTGCGTGGCCCAAGCCAGTGCAGGACCCGGGGGGTGGCGTGGGGGTGGCCGTGCCCACAGACCCCCGTGGTGGGGGACAGGGCTGGCCGCCTCAGTATTTTTAACATGTTTTTAAACTCGGGTGGGCTCACGACGTCTGATCAGCCTGGTGTCCCGGACACGGGAGCTGGAACCTTGTCATGCGCTCCCACGATGAGAGAGAAAGAGATCTAATAAAGCTGTAAAATATTATTTTAATGATATTGTAACCCGTGCTTTCCTTGACACTGTGTGGATATAAGAATGCCATTAACTGAAAGTAAAAATATATATATATATGTAGCTGAGTTGTCCCTTTTCTGCGTGATACGGGGGGCAGCGGGGGTCTGGCAGCGGAGGGGACGGTCAGGAAAGGGCTGGTGGCACCGAGCTCCGGTCCCCTCTGGGGCAGCCTGCCGCTGGCTGGTCTATCCCAAACCCATCCTTCACCCTGTGACCGTGTCCCAAAAATGTCCCCTGCCTCGCTTCACCGCCCGCCCCTGCTCCGCGCCAGCAGTGGCCCCACTGGGTGGTGCTTGGGGGAAGGACTCGGTGTTAAAAATAAATAACCCCTTCCCCGAG
>JADKXX010010810.1:2500-12845 GCA_017310255.1 Butorides virescens
CAGAGGAAATTCCCTCGCGGAGAAGAGAAAGCCCTGCTGTGGCAAAACCCGGGCGCACCTCAGGGCGATGCTCGCGGCGCGCTACAGATGCGGCGTTCGAGAGCTCGAAGTTATGTTGGATGAAAAGATTTAAAAACCAAAAAAAAAAAACCAACAAAAAACCACCCCCCCACCAACAGAAAGGCATTGCCTGTCGCCGTGCCGGGGCTGCCACCCTCGGCGGCCGGCCGCTGCTCAGCGCGGTGCTGGGCTGGGGACCCGCTCGGCCGCGGAGGGGAATAAATCCCGGGGGGTCGCCAGCAAACCTGGCGCAAGGCTGGTGCCAGGAGAGGAGCCCACGACACCACCGGGGGGGGGTGTGGGGGGTTTCGCAGGGTCGGTTCAGCCAAGGACCCCAGGAAAGCGGCTGCCAGACGTGCGCAGGAGGTGCCGTGGTTTGCCTTAGTGTTAAAAATGCGGGGTTTGGTTTTTTTGGTTTTTTTTTTTTACACTTCGTTTGAAAAGGGAAAGGATGGGGAACTTTAAAAAAAAAAAAAAAAAAAGCGATGGCGAGAGATCTGCGAAGGGAGGGTCTCTGCTAACCACAGCCGCTGCCGGTGCTGCCGAGCCGGCTGCGAGGCCACCGGGTGCGGGAGAGGCGCCGGCAGCGCTCAGCCCCACGCCCCGCGGCCACCCCTGCGTGGCGGGAGGAAGGCTCTCCGGAGCCGCTCTTCCTCCTGGAAGATGCCAACCCGCACGGCCGCGGGCCCTGCTCCTCTCCCTGCCTTCGAGCCGGCCTCCGGCATCGCCCCACGCAGCTCCCTGGGCCTTGGGAGCCAGCGACGGCCCCGGCAACGCCGTCACCCTCCGAAAAGCGGCCAGCAAAGCCTCCCAGGGCTCTGCCCGGACCAGCGGCTCCGACCAGCCTCAGCACACGCAGCTCCGGCGCGGGCCGCGGGGTCGCCTCCCTCCGGCTGAGCCACCACGGAAAGCGTCAGCGGGGTTCAGGGTTTCCCCCAAAGCCGAACCCCAGGGTCTCCTCCAGCCCCCCTCTGCCGAGGGTGCCGGCGGCCGCGGCCATGGGAAGCTCCCTGTCCCGTGGAGGGCTCGGCCGCCCGCCGTTTCCATCCCAGCGGGAGGTCCTGGCCTTTCAAACCAAATCCAAAGCATTGGGAGAATGGGTAAAATTCCCAGGACTTCACATCAGGTGTGGAGTTGTTTTTCCTTCTCTTCCCCAAACCCAAACTCGGCACCGCCTGTATTCAGACACCACCACGGGGTGCCTGTGTTCGGGATAACCGGGACCGGGTACCGGCGTGC
The DNA here is from genome assembly GCA_017310255.1 of Butorides virescens. Classification (NCBI taxonomy): domain Eukaryota; kingdom Metazoa; phylum Chordata; class Aves; order Pelecaniformes; family Ardeidae; genus Butorides; species Butorides virescens. The sequence continues at coordinate 3,800 of JADKXX010010810.1, forward strand.
TGGTTAGGGAACCAAACCGCGCCTCCGCCTGCCGCGGGGAGCGTTCGCCGTCCCCCGCCGAGCCCCGGGCTCTGCCCCGCGGCCGTAGGCTGGGCTCAGTCACTAAAACCCAACGCCCGGGACCCGTCCTCTCCCCGACGGCGCTGGCAGCCGGCGAGCCAGCCTGGGCACGGAGCCGCTGCGCTCCGTGGCTGCCATGGCCCCGCAGGGCTCCGTGGCGGGCAGCGGGAGGAAGGCTCGCCTGCTCGTCCCCTCTTCCTCGCGGGCTGCTCCGCGCTGGGTTACCCCCGGCTCTGCGGCGCGCGGGTTTAATGGCGGTGAACGAAGCGCTCCCCGTTTAAATCGCATCTCCAGATTTCCAAGGGATGGGAACCGGACTGTTTCTGCGACAGCCTCACCCTCGTCTCCCCAAATTTACCGGGTTTTTACTGGAACGAATTCCACTCGCCGCCCTCGGTGAGGAAAAGGGGGACGGGAAATGCTAGTAAACCTGCCAATTTCTAGAGTTTTGGACCGAGACTCTCCAAAAGACCAATTTAAAAAGATTTCTCACGTGATACAGCGCAACGGAACGTGCCTTCCCTCCCCCCGCCCCCGGTACAGTCCCGTTTGGGAACAACAGTGGTAACAGCACAGAGAAACCCCCGAAGCGATCAGAGGGGCTCGAGCCCGGCCTCTCCCACGCCTCGGGGTTCCTAACGCCGCTCACGGAAGCTCTCTGGCCCGATGGATCCGACGCCAGCGAGCGTTTCCCCGCGGTGCCGGTCCCTCGTCCGAGCGGAGCCGTGTGGCTCGGGGAGGGAGCCCCCCGGCCTCCATCCTCCTCCGTTTATCCATTTGCGACAGCAATTTTTCGAGCCGTGTTTCGGTTGGATTTTTTTTTTTTTCCTTTTTTGTACTAATTTTCTACAAAATCGCTCCCCACCTGGACTCGGCCCCCTTGTTCCCTCTCAAGAAACAGAGCAAATTCATGGAACGATGCGCTAATTGGAAACTAATTGGATCAGACCCACTTAGAGCTTTGCTCAAAGCTTCTGCTGGCGAGGTCCCGACCCTCGGGTCTTGCATCCCATTGGCAAATGCGATAAACACCCCCCCCCCCCCCTGCCTGCACCCCCCCGGTGCCCATGTCGAATGTTGCTATTAAAAACACCCCCCCACACCCCTCAACCCTGTTGGTTTGGTTTTTTTTTTTTCTGTTTTTAAATGTTGACCCCTCGCAGCGCAGCACCGGCCCAGGAGCAGACGCTCTTCCCTAAACCATTTGCGATTTTTGTTTTGTTTTTTTTTTTTTTTTTTGAGATTGAAGTTCTATTCGAATCCAAGGTTTAGTGTTTACCCCTCGGCGCAGCTCTAAGTTTGTAGCTTGGTTTCAGTGGATGGAGAACGGTGCCCTGCCTGAGAGATCGCACGCGCCGGAGCGAGGGAAGCTATAGGATGATACACGGCTTTTTGTCCTTAAAGGGATTCTCCGAAGCGGGCACTCCAACCAGCAGCGGGTCGTTCCTGGCATGTTGCTCGCAGTAATTCATTAGTTCGGAAGATGCTTTCGAGACCTAAATGTTGCAAGAAAGCAGGAGGTTAGTGAGAACGTCCAGGTTGCGGAGGAGAACCCACGCGCAGCTTCTCGTTAACAGAACCTTTACGGAGATGGTGACAAATGAAAAGGGGAAACGGACACGGAAAAAAAAAAGGTTTCCAAGGTCTGGCATAAATAAAGCCATGAGTACGGTAAAAATAGGCACAGCGAAGAGCAAGAGATTTAGAAGAGAAGATTATTGTCCTCGTTTTTAAGGGCTTTGGGATAAAAAAGGAAGGCAAAAAGCCTGCCCAAGAGTGGCCGTCCCCTGATGTTCAAAAGGGAGGTTTTGAAACCGTTCAAAACTATTACTTAAGGCTCTGCTTATTTTAGTCCAAAAACGTCTTCTGGGAATTGAGAGCCCTGAGCAGCTCGGCAGAGAGGGGACCACGGCGGTGGGCATGGGGAGAGTCCAGGCAGGGAGGTGCCAGCAGCTTTGGAGACCAGTAGCAACCCCTTTTTTTTTTTTTAATTAACTTAATAGCTGGTTGAACATAAGGCAAACACAGCCCAGACGCAACCAGACCACATCTGGAAGGCCCAGCTGTGACCTGTTGTGGCTGCAGAGCCTGACGGCAGCGGTTCCCTTCCTGGGATCTCCGTGGCTGCTCGGCACCGGGGCGACTCGCCCCTCTCAGCCGAGCCCAACCGTGATTTAGGGGGCTGTGATTTAGGGGGCCGTGATTTAGGGGGCTGTGATTTAGGGGGCCATGATTTAGGGGGCCGTGATTTAGGGGGCCGTGATTTAGGGGGCCATGATTTAGGGGGCCAAAAAGCACCCGCGTGCTGCCTCCCCACTCTCGTCGTGGCACAACCGGGGGTCACCGCGCTCGGCAGCCTCGCAGATGCTGCGGCACACGGCCAGCGCGGTGGCCGCCGGGCGCCGTAATTATTAAACCTTTCAGCAGCAACCGAGAGCACGCAGCGAGGAGGAGGAGGAGGAAGGACGCTCGCGACAAAACCCCAGCCCTCTGCAGCTTTGGGCAAACCACTTAATAATCTCTGCTTCCACACCACCGGGTGGGCTTCATCCGCCGTTTTCTGGTGTCTTCTGGCAAGGCAGGACCAGAGACCACATCCCTTTTTGGGGAGTCTCCAGGTATTATTGCCGTATTAAGTATTCACGTCCTAGCCAGTAACGAACGCTTCTAATGAGCAGCAACTGCTGCTGGCCTGCGCTTAAACACCCCCCCCACGTACGCTGGGATCCAACAGCACGACTGCTCTGCAGAGGCAAGGTCAAGGCTCTGCCTTAAACCTATTACTCACATAAGACAGTAATTACTCCTAATCTCAGAGCAAAGCAAGGGGGGAGAGATTAACCCGCCGGGAGCGCGGCTGAACCTGTTACGAGAGCAAGTGGCCCGGAAACCTCCGTGCTCCTCTTAAAAGTTTCAGCTGCGTGCGTGAAGGGGAGGAGGATGATAGGACGAGGGGGAATCGACGATAGGACGAGGGGGAATGGTTTGAAGTTGCGCCAGGGCAGGTTTAGGTTGGACATTGGGAAAAACTTCTTCACTGAAAGGGCTGTCAGGGGCTGGAAGGGGCTGCCCAGGGAAGGGGTTGAGTCCCCATCGCTGGGGGGATTTAAAAGAAGGATGGATGAGGTGCTTAGGGCCGGGGTTTAGTGGTGGGATGGCAGGGGTAGGTTAAAGGTTGGACTTGATGATCTTAAAGGGCTCTTCCAACCAAAGGGATTCTAGGATTCTACGAGCCAGAGGCCGTCGCTAGGAAAGGCCTGGCCCTTCTCTAGCAGCTGCTGGGGCTGGGGAGGAGAGAAATCGTGGGGCGGTGGCAGGGCTGGGCTTCGACCGTGGCGTCGGGTGCTCCGTCAGACGGCGCGGGGAGGAATCGGGAGGGCATTCCTCAGCTTCCCCCCATCCCAGCAGCGCGTCGGCTCCTTTATCTGCAGGCGAACGCGCGTGGCGCCGACCTCCGCTGCAGGGTAGGGAGAGCAGGAGCCGGAGGAGCCGAGGGCTCCTTTGACACTCGGCTTCGGAGCTGGCCCAGAGCTGGGTTTGCGGATCACGGCATTGCCGAGAGCTCGCCCAGCCAGCACGCCTTCTCCGCTCCGCCTAAATAGCAGCATGGCGTGGTCCCAGCACTGTTGCTCTTTCCCAGCAAAGGGTTTAAGATAGTCACAGCGACAAAGGTCGGTAAGTATACACACACCCTCCTTCCTCCTCGGCGTGCTCCGTTTGGGATCCTGGAGCTGAGACATGGTAATTCTGAGAGTCAGCAACAGCTCTGCTGGGGGAAGACCTGTAATTTATTTTGTCTTCCTTAAAATGGCCTCGCTGATGGGTGCATCACTGGAGTCTGGAAAGTGGTGGCCCTAAAAACAGCTACAAAACCTCATGGCTTTTTTTTTAAAAAAAAAAAAAGATATTCAAAGGAGCAACAGCTCCTGCACATCAAACCCGCAGATGATGGAGGACTTGCTGCTGCAGAGGCAGCGGGGACTGAAGGTCAAAGAAAACATTCTTCAACCAGGAAACCCAAGTCAAAAACAGTCAGGTGGGTTTAACACCCCGGCGTTTTACAGCATTTCAGTTTCACTGTGCCTTTCATCACCACGCACGGGGCTTTCCTTGGCGTGACTTACTGATGAGTGGCTTTCCATGAACAGATCTCATCTCCCCCCCTCTTCTTCCTCCCTTCCTGGGGAGTTCCTCGGAGGGACGGGCAGCGGAGCAGCCCGACCCCAGCCTGCCCGACCCACCCTGCCCACCCCGGCAGGCAAAGCCCAGACGCGGGCAGCGGGGCTGCGGAGCTGGGCAATGAGTGCAGTTCCTCCATGGTTTAAGAGGCGTAAATTCAGAGAGTTCCCTGGGCTTTCCTGCTCCCGGGCTTGCTGCCCACACGCTGCTATCTGTCTCCAGCAAAGGCTGCTCTCCAGAGCTCAGGTGGCCGAACGAGCCCGGGTACCGCAATCACCGAGCCGGTTCCCAGAGCAGAGTGAAAGCTCCTGGAGGACCCGGTCCCTGACTCGGAGGGGACGCTGTGGCTGTGAGCATGTTACCTGCTCCAACCCCCCCTCAGTGCCAAAGGGAGCTTTATCTCCGGGGCTCCTTTGCTGCCCCGGCAGATTGCCGGTGAGCCGGCACGCAGCTGAGAATAGGCTCTGGTTTGCTAACCCGGGCAGCGCAAAATTAACCTTCCCTAGTTCTGCCATAAACGTGCCTCAAACCCCAGTGAAGGCGTGCCGCCGTCCTTTTTCATTTGCAAGAATGCAGCAGCTGAGAAATAACTGTGCAGGCAGCGACTTTTCGAGAGAAACCACATATGGACGGTGAAGCCATTCTGCAAAAAATGGGGCAAAAAGACCGGAACGCATGCGAACCACCTCACCTCCCTGTGTGTCCCCCCTGTAGGAAGGGGTCTCATCCAGAAACGCTGCAGTAGCTGAGCCGGAGACATCGCAGCAGCATGGACGTGCTCGGGGAAAACCCAGAGCCCTTGCCCAGGGACCCTTCCTGCTCCGTCCCTGCCCACCCCGAGGCGCCGCACGTCGCGCTGCTCCGGCTCCCGTGCTCACCTTGATCCTCTCGATGCCGGCTTCGATGCGGAGCTGCTCCACCAGCTTCCGGGCCTGCGCTATGTTGTTAGTTGTTGACATTGTCTGCCATCGGCTCCAGGCCCCAGCACGTGAGAATCCTGAAAAACAAGGAGGGGGGGGAGAGGGGGGTTGGTATCGTGCACGAAGCCGCCACGCCACCGCGCGCCACCTCGGAAAGGGCTGTGCACCCATGTCCTCACCGACAGCCACGTGCCAAGGGCTTCCACGAACCCTAAACTGATGACACCAACTTAACGTTTCCTGATTCCGCTTCAAGTTCTCCTTTCCTTTAAACAGCACTCTTGGTGCACTCTCGTCAGGCGGCTTCTTTTTTTTTTTTTCATTAAAAAGCTAAACAGAAACTTGCCGACGAGAGGGGAAAAATGGAACTTTTTCTGCAGAAAGTCCTGCCAGATGCATTCAACTGACCGACAGGAAAAGCGAACAGAAATTTTCCAGCCGGTGTTATCTGCCGTGCGCCGCTCGCAGCGAGCCAGGCAGGGGGAAGGTGGACGGGGACGCTGCTCGCCCAGGACCACACACAGCTCCTGGGTGTTCACCCTCACTTTTCGTCTGCTCGTCGCACTGCGGCCGTCGTCCTGCCCTGACTCCTGTCTCAGGATTTCCTCTGCACGATGAGGCTCCAGGCAGCCGCTAGAACTGCTCCGTGCTGTACAAACTCAGACCTGCGCTACCCATCGTTTTGCAAATCAATGGCCCTGAAAAAAGCAAAACACGAGCGAGAGATGGGCCCAGGCTGGGGGGTAGGTGGCAAGTCAGGGCTCAGGCAAGGGGCAGAGGTTTCTCAGGTGCCAAAGCGCTGGATGGACGCAGGGGAAAGGCAGCGAGGCACAGGCACAGACATGGGGAGGGGGGAACGAAAGCACGGGAGGCACCGACAGCTCGCATCTCAAATGAACTTTCCACAGAAATGGTGCAAAATAAGGGCCCAGCTGAGCATGGAAATGAGGAGAGCACCACAGGGCGAGCTGGAGGCAGAGCGGAGCAGGACCGGGGCTTTGCCGACGCACAACTCCTTTCCGTGCACTAAGTGTCTGGGCTCTGAGGGTCTCACGGACCCCATCCAGCTGCCAAACTCTGCACCCATCCCCGGCCATGCTGATCGTGGGGCTTTAACGCACCCGTCACTGGGTGCAACCTGCACGTGGGGCCGCACGCTGCAGCCGGGCGCCCCGGCAGGGAGGACGCAGGCGGTTGAACAACCTCCCTGGAAATTTAAAAGCAGCAACTGAAGAAGTTTGTCCACGAGACCAACGTAATCCATCACTGTCACTCAGGCCAGAGCCATGGGGCAGTAGCCAGGGCTGCAGCACACGGGGGGGGGGCAGCTCCGGCCACCCCGTCCGAGCCGACTCCCCCTGGCCAGACACCGTCCTCAGGTCCTTTCTTTGGGATCAACCCCGTGGGGCTGCTGCAGAGGTGTCAGGAAAAGTCACTTCCTCGCCCTGCCCGGCAGTGACTCAGCCCCTGACCATTCAATAACGGCGGGGAATGGGGGGAGCGGGCTGCAGCGAGTACCACCTCCCACCTCCCGCCGCCTGACAAACCATTAGATGATGCTGGGAGGAGGAAAGAGCCAAAGCAAACACAGGGTCAGATACCAGCGGCGCTCCCAGCACCCCAGCCCGCCGCCCACTGCAGCCCTTCTGTGCTAGCTTTAATTAGAGACTCCTCCAGTCTTCTCCCCAGGACTGGCAGCTTCAAAGCAGATGCTGAACTGCTGCCTTTTCTGGGGGGAAAGGAGGGGGAAGCGTCTGCCCCATCTAAAATCCTAGCAGACTCGAGCTGTCTCGCCTATGTTTAGACATTAAGGGAGTTTATTCCAGACCACAACGGCACTCTCGGGGATTATTTTGCTCAGCAGCAAGCATGCAACGTGTGCTGAACTTCTCAATCCCTGAACGGTCCTCAGCTTCGTTTGCAACACCGAACACCGAGGGACAAAACAAACGCTGCTTCAGCCAGCGTTACCAGCGCTGCCGTGAGCCGATTCCCTGAATTAGCGGGGCTATTCGGAAATCTCCGCCTCTCGAGTCCTGGAAGACGTTAGTCAGGGCGACATGGGAAGCCACGCTGTTGAAATAAAGTCTGGTACTGTGGAAATTGGGAGAAGGAAGCAGGCTGGTCCCCGGGGGAAGGATCCTCCTCTCCCGCCCCGATTTCCTAAGCCATAATGCTGTAAGAGCGCGACTCGGCGGGTTTGCAGCAAAGCAGGACGCCCTCGTGCCAGCAGCGCTGGTGTCACGCCTGGGCTCAGACCCGGGCCTTGGTGAGACGGCGCTGTGACTTTATCCAAAGGGTCCAGAGTCCTACAACGAGCTCGACCAGCACCCAAAGTCCCCCATCAGGGTGCCAAACCGCACGCACCGAGCTGCCTCGCCTGGCACGGCGGACGGGTGCTCGTCCCAGCCTTCCCGATGCAGCACAGGGTACGCTCCGCTCTGGTCTCTTTGCCATGAAAAAGGAGGTGGGAATGCTTTATCCTGGGAGACAGCTTGCTCCTTCAGCATCCAGTGCTCTCTAGACCCCAGCCCTCCCGGGTTCTTTGGGATTTCAGAGCAGCACTTTGTGTTCCACCCTGCGCAAGAGCTGGGCACCGGCTGCACCAGTGCTACTAGCAATTTTTATGCCAGGAATTCCTGGAAAAAGCGGGAAAGTTTTGCCTGTTAGGCAGCCAGTGCACATGTGGCCACTTGTGGCCATCTTCTGATCAGCTGCACTTCCGAAGAAATCCCCGCTAATGGCACGTGCTACGGTGAGAGCACTCCAAAATAGCGCAGGCAGCATTAGGAGCAGGGAAAAGCTCTACAGTCAAGCTCTTTCTAAATCTGTACCGTGAACTTGAAAGACCTCCCCACTGCAAACAGTTCACTCCTCATTGACAAAACAATCCTTCACCTGGATACAGAGTTAGCAGGCAGCTGGAGGAAAAAAAAAAATACAAGCACTCAGGCATAAATGATGTTTGCAGCAGCACGAGATCGCCCGCTTGTGCTCTCCAGGCTTCCTGTTTATGGAACAGGGGCTGATGAATCAGTCGAGGGCGAGTTACTTTAGGAGAGCTGGAGAGGTGCAGCCCGTGCCCCCAGCCCCGCAGCACCCCGCTGCACGGGGGACACCGGCCCGGCCGAAGGAAGGACGCGTTTTACCAAGCACAGCGTGGAGAGAGTCCGGCTGCGCGGCAGGAGCTACCGAAACGACTCTTAAGAGTCCTTGGCGGGGGGGGGAGAAGTTTTACTCCCTGCTCTCCCCGTAGACCTGGTTTCATGGAGTCTTGGCCAAGCAAAAGGAACGCTTGTAGATCAGAAATGATGCTTTGCCGGGGTCATTACGGCACCAAAGCAGGCAGGCACCTGCCTTCCCCGGCCCCCGTGCCGACAACCGCTCTCCAGCTCGCCGCCACCGCCGGGCATCCAGCCTACGGCAGCAATGCCACTTTGCCCCTGCCGAGCGTAAAGAGCAGCATCGATCGCCACTGAGCACAGGGTTAGCAGCTTTACAGCAATAAATTCTGCAGCAGCAGCTTCTATTTCCTCCTCACCCACTGTCACCCAGAGGCAACAGCGTAGGGCTCCTTCCGGGAAACCGGGAACCGAGCGAGCGGCTCCCTGCACGCCGCGCTGACCGCGCAGTTCCTCTTGCAGCGTTTTAAATTTCCAAGAACAAGTTTCAGCAGCCGAGCTCTCAGAAAAAGTCCAGGGGAGTTTTGCTGGATGCAAAATCCTCCTCCAGCTGCAGCCCGCAGCAGCTGCCCATCCCGTGCATCCCTAAGGCTCCTCGGCAGCTCCCGGTACAGACCTGCCGAGCTGGGTGGGCTGGGGGCACAGGTCGGGGGGGCTGTCGGGCACACGTCAGGGGGACTGTGGGCGCAGGTCGGGGGGGCTGTC
>JADKXX010010811.1:0-13604 GCA_017310255.1 Butorides virescens
GCTCCAGGACTGCTCTGCCCAGTGGGAGTTTAAAACCAGCTTCTGTTACCTGGGTGAATAATTAACTAAGCGCGTCATTAGCAACTGGAGACCATCAGTACAAAAGAGCCAGTGGGGTGCTGCGTGGCACACAAAGGGCGTCCTCGGGATTTTTTAAAAGCCAAAGCAAACTTTAAAGATGTCATTCAGCAGACTTACACGGTGTGTAAATAACGTGTGAGGTAAAGGGATTTGGGAAAAAGCCATACAGAAGCACGGGGAGTAAAGTATGTGCGATGCAAATCAGGGTGACACACAGGGCGCAGCTACCTTGTCCCTTCTCCAATCTTTCTGTTTGAAAGAAACCAGTATTTGGAAAGGGTCGGGGAGGCGATGTCTGGGGAGGAAGCACAGGACAGCCAGGTCTCGTGCACATCCTCCTGCCTCCGCTCTGCCATCCCACTGCGGAGAAATAACCCGAGCAGAGCCAGGCTTCCTTCCTGCAAAGGCAGGCGAAGCCTTTGGTGTTTGGCCACGACCGATCTCCTCCCGCCCCTGCCCGCAGAGAGCGGCCGGCGCCTGGCCAGGGCAGACTTTTCCTTTCCCGGTATCTACTCATGACTCTGCAGAACCACAATTCGCTGAGTCACGCGTGGACATCATTCAGCAGGAAATAAATCTTCCCGCATCTTTGCCAGAGCACCTTCTGCCCTCCCGGCTCATCCATCTGCCGCAGCATTCCTGGGAAGGGCAGCACTGCCCAGAGAGGACAACCCAATTTTCGGAAACGACTCTTCTTGCGTTAACGCAACCTTAACTCGGCGTGCATTTTTTCATGCTGTCATGTAAGCAATTCCAGGAGGGCTGAAGTCATCAGACGGTCTTGCAAGTCTCTGGGCTGCCGTCCCTGTTCCTCCAGCAGCGGAGCGATCTGGCGGGCGGCTGCGGGTGTGTTAATAGGGCTCGGGCTGCAGGGAGATTTCACACCTATGTGGTTGTAGGATGACGCATGAAAAATACTGCTGCGGTAAGTTAAACGCTGAAAACGAATAAAAATGAAGAGAAGGCAAGAGCACGGGCAACGACCTATGATCCAGTGGTGTTTCAAGGTCAATGCCAACAAGGGTTATGAAACCTTGCAGCAAGTAAACAGGGAGCCAGGAGCGCAAGCGAGGGGCAGAGCAGACTCAAGAATGAAGCAATCAAGTCCCGAGTTACGCTCTGGCTGCGGTGCAAACACCTCGTGAGCACTTCGTAGAATCACAGAATGTTTTGGGTTGGAAGGGACCCCTAGAGGTCACCCAGTCCAACCCCCCTGCAGGGAGCAGGGACACCGCGAACCAGATCAGGTTGCTCACAGCCCCGTCCAACCTGGTCTTGTTCCTCTGCCTGTTTTAGGAAAAGCACTGCAAGACAGAGTCCCAACAGTTAAGTCAGGATAAATTCTGGAACGATCAGGATTTGCTGTTTTCAGCTGGTTTGCGTATTATGAACCGAAAGCAGGGCAGGATGCTCGTAACTGCGTCCTGCACCGGCTCAGTCTTTGCCTCAAGAACAACCACAGATGTCCTCTTTGAGATCAGGTTTCATCACTGAACAGAAGAATTTAAAAGATCACGGCGTTACAAGAGCAGACGTCTGGTGTTCACCATCTCCATACACCTTCAGCAAAAAAGGTTTTGCAGCGTTTACGAAGCGGGGCGCTGCAGGCGGCGCGTTACTATCGGCGCTCCAACGCTTCCGATGAGGCAAGCGTGGAAGCGGCGTTTGCAGAGGGCTGGTTTGCACGCTCAGAACCGTCTGTCTGTCCTGCACAGCCCTCTGACGTCAGAGCAGGGCTGACTTAACGACTACGGAGCGGGCACCTCCGCTTCTCACACAGGCCTTCTTGGACTAGATGATCTCCTGAGGTCCCTTCCAACCCTTGCAATTCTGTGATTCTATGATTCATAAGCTAGTTCTTCATCTACCAGGTAGGTCGCAAAGGTGACAATTTGGGCTACTTCAGTGGGAAAAGCTCAACCCGAACCAGCGCAGCTCTTGAGTCAGACGCGTGCAGCGACAGCGGTGACAGCAGCGCTGGCTCTGACGAGCCGTGACTCAGCACAAGCTCCGTGTCGAAGCAGACGCCGCCTCCGTCGAGCATCTTGCTCTGGCTCCGAGCAGGGCTTTGCCCGCTCAGCCCTTTCATCCATTTCCCAACCCTGCCCCGGCGGCGCTTCCCGGCTCTGCTCGGAGGTCAGGGATCGTGGAGCGAGGTCGCCGCGGGACGGGGCTCGGCACCCCGCACCTTGCTCGGTCCCACCAGATGCACGAAGGGACCCTTCGTTTCGCCCTGCCCTCGGCACCGCACCGAAACCTTACGACAGGATCCAGGTCACGAGGACGAAACTGCCCACCCTCGGCACGGCGGCGTGCCGAGAAACCGGGCTTGCCTTAGCACGCCTCCGATCTGCGCCCTGCGAGATGTACGGCGCCGTGCCGCGGGACTGACACCCAAAACTGTTAATCATTGCCTCGGCACAAACCCCTTTCTCTTTTATGCAATCGGTGCCACCTGCACGCTCCCACCCGCAGCCTCTCCGGCCGAATGGCAGGAAGCATTACGCTAGGAAAGAAATATGCACTGATCCCTCTAGTTTCTGAATTCTTCCCATACTTCTCATAGCTGGAAGCAGCCACTCCTAGCAAGCTAAATAAACAAGCGAACATCTGAGTAACTGCCGGAGTTATGCTTCTTTTGTCTTCCCCCCTCCCAAAATAAAAAAACCAAAACAACCCTCTGAGATTGGTGCTTATGGGCGTCCCTGTGCTCGAGCTGCCCGACGGCGAGCGCGCCCCCAGCAGCCTGGGTGGCTGAGCATCACCTTCCACCTTCCAGCCATCCTCCCATCGGGGGGCCGGTGGGATGAGGTACCCGGGCACGCCGTGCTGATGGAGGGATGCGGGGAGATGGTCGGGGTAGGCGGACGCGCTCCTGGATCTCAGCCTTAACTGAACTGTGCTTTTAAAGGGCAGCCCGCAGCGGTTCCCTGCATGCACGCGTGCATTTGCTGGAAGGCGAAACGTCCCGCACCACGGCGACGGCACCGACTCCGGAGCCACGGAGGTGCACGAAACCATCTCCCACCCCATCACCACTGGATCAGCAACCTCGCCCGGCAGCCCGAGGGGATCTGACCCTGGGTGGAGAGGCGAGCCCCCCCCCAGCACACAGCCTGCATCATGCAGCCCAGGGCCCACGTTATCGAGCAGCTCCCCCGGTGAAAGCCTGCACCCCCGCGCCGCGGCCCTGGAGCGGGGCCAGGCGCCTGCCGGCAGCCCCGGCACGGGAGCGGAGCAACACGCACCTCGCCGGAGTGATCCCGAGCCGGGCTGGTGCCAGGAAAGGGAGGGGGGGGACACGAAGGGGGAGCCTGAGACTGGTAACCCAGTGTAAACCCGCTCGGTGGTTACTGCTTTTAAAGATGACCTCATGCTTTTTTGGAACAGAAAAAGGCTGTTAGGGCAATGGCATTTACTCCTTGTCTGGGCAGAACAAAGCCGGCTCCATTTTTCTTTTACACTTCCTGCATCAGTAGCTTAACAGCTGAATGAGCTATTCAATTTTTTCCTGAGTGCAGCAATTTTTTTCTTTTTTATTTTTTTTTCTTTCTTCCCCCCCCCCCCCTCCCCAGACCTCCAGATTTCTATGGCGTGGGACAATGCTCGGGGAGAGCGCAGCGAGGAGCTCAGCCGAGGAGCCATCCCGGGATGGAGCAAAGCTCCTTAAAGAGGCAGCGGTGGGAAGCACTGGGCTTCGCTCTGCCTCTTGCTCCGGCCGAGGGTTTATCCACATCTCGGGTGTTGAAATGATCCGGCTTATTTTCCACGCGTTATTCTGCAGCACAAGGAGCACGGGAGCAGGGCAGGGATGCCAGAGCAGTTCACTTTAGCAGTAAACAAGTCACCGAAGTGCCCGTAAGCTCCTTTAGATTTGCAAAACGTCCCCTCACGCTGTCCCTCCCCAGATAAACTGCAGCCTCCTTACAACAGGTTGGAACTAGGCCACGTATTTTAAGATATTTCATGTCCCTCCTGAAGCCACCGGCAGCGACAGACCCTTGGGAGCTGCTGCCGCCGGGGCCAAGCCTTGCACTCCAGTCCACTCTTAATATATTAGAAGCTTAAAATCACATCATTACTAGACCGAGAGAAGTTTTATCCTCCATTTCAGTTCCATATCGAGAGCAATTTGTTTTTCAGGGTTTATTTTTCCCCCCGCTCCCGTATCTAGGTATGTCTGTTCCCAGATGGAAGCAACCCAAGCCAACACGCCTGAGCTTTGGGGTTTTTCTTGACACACGGAAGCAAAATTGCTTTTTGCACAGCCCGGGGGGGAAGGCAACATGTTCGCTTTTCTATTTGTGTTGCGGCACAGAAACCCCTGAGCTCTGAGCGGAGTCTCCGGGGTTTCCCCAAGGGAAGGCAGCGCTCCGACGGCAAGGTACGTCTCCGGGAAAAGCGGGGCTTGCAGCACGAAGCCCGGCAGAGCAGGGCGGCGGTGGCTCTGCGGCCGAGGTGCACGGTGACTTGGAATACGGCCCTGGTGCCCTAACGAGTTTCTGCCCAAATTTTGGAGGAGGCTTTACCAGCAGCACAGCTGCCGAAAGCGAAGGACGGCGTGGGTGCTCGCCTCTCCTGGGTACCCAGGTGACACGTTAATGGCAACTTGCGCGGCGTACAGATGTCGGAGAGGGGGCACGTCTCTCTGATGCAGCTCTGCCTTTACCAGGAGATCCATTAATTGCTTGAATCTCTTGAACTGCTCTAGTTTCAAACTGGCCAAGGATTTTGGAAGGAGAGAGCATCCCTAGAGACATGCAGCTCCATTTCCTTCCCATTAAAGGAAACGATTACCTGGCTGAGAGAGCGTGAAATCCTGCAGGACACATATGGCAGCTACGCTGCAGAACATTCAAGAGACCTTGTTTCCAGGGCAGCCTGAACCGCCCCCCCCCAGTTAAATCATGCTGTCCTATTAGGCCTGGCTTTACGCTCCCCCTTCGCTCCAATTTACCTGCGGCAGCTTTAGTGCCAGCTGGGCGGAGGCCTCTGGCAGGACTGCCACGGCAATTACACACCATCACCGCCCTGCTGCTGCCCATCGGGTACCCTGAGTCACCGCAGCACATTCCAACCTTATTTTTAGATCACGCATTTAAAAAAAGAACCAAAAAAAAAAAAAGGGGGGGGGGGGGGGGGGGGAAAAGCAGAGCACAAAGGTATCTACATCAGTTGTTACCTGGCGCCATCACCACCACCACCAGCAAGGCACTGGGTTTGAAATGCAAAGCCAGATGCACTTGCAGGTTGCTCCTGCATTCGTGGTGCGCAGCAGAACCGGCTGCAACAGCGGCCACGCCGGCCCACGGCCGAGCAGCGGGCTCCCTGCAGGGACCTGGCTACCTCGGGAAGGGCCAGAGCCACCACTGGGCTCCTCTATGAGTCCACAGCACAATACAGATGGCCAGATAGGTAATAAACGCTCCACCATATAATTTAAACCAGGAACCAAAGCTGGGCTTTAGTCAAGGTGCTTGAGGGCTGTTATGGGTTGAGGGTGGTAAATAAATCAGAACTTGCACTGCAAAGTCTGCTCCGTCCTCAGCCTTCCTGCATTTCTGGTCAGTGCAGTCACAGATAAAAGCACAGAGGGGAAAACCAGATGAGTGCACGCAGGCAGCGAGCGCTCACAGCTTCCACGGGAGCGCTGCTATGAGAATTAGGCCACCAAATTTCATGGTAGCTGCTTGTTCTCCGCGTGCTTTGCAGCAGCTACGAAACTCGGCGCTCTCGGCCAGCATTAGCTGCAGTTATTTAGGCAGGGCGGGCCAGCAGAAAAGCAGAACAAGCTCCAGCACCAGTTTCAGTCGCCGGTGCAGGTGCGACCCGTGCACGAGCAGCTCCAGCGCTGCTGCAGAAGTCGCCAACCACCGCTTCTGCAGGGGCAAAACTGCAGCTCGCTCTGGCAGGACCGGCGCTGCACCCCAAAACCTCTCACCCCCCGGCGCAGCGTTACAGGGCTCTCGCTTTGAATCTGCCCCTTTCCAGTCACCTGCAGCTTCCTCTCCTCCTCAGAGCCCGAGATGACTAAGCCACACAAATGCCATCCCTCTGCTTGCAGAAACCATCGCAAGAACTCATGACCACCCCCCACCCCACCCCCCCAATTCCCCTCCCCAGGGCGAACGCTGGCTCTGCAGACGGGTGGAAAGGAGAACGTCCTCCCTGCTCTTCAAAGTCAGGCCGTAAACTCCTGTGCTTCAAGGACCACTTAAAATCTGCTGCTCCACAACTGTCTCAGCAGAACATTAATCATTTCTGCGAAGATTTTTAAACTCGAGGGGGTCTATGACCTCTTCAGTAAATACATCTTCTTCAAGCACCTTCATGAAATGCAAGCCAACAGGCTCTGTGATCTCACCCAAGGAGAAGGGATGGAAGAACGAGGACCCCACACCCAAACGAAGGCTGGGTCTGCAGTCTGCCTTGTTGAGGATTGCCCACTGTCAAGTCCTGGAGTATTTGTGCTTTGCTTCTCCAATGCTCAAGTGCAGGTGGTGCCACAGACAAAAACCCCCACCTAGGCACCACGTTCCCCTTCCAGAATGGGACTATGAGGAGTAACACTGATGTTCTAACCCCTTCTTGGTTAGCATATGCCTTAATAATAGCAAAACCATAAACACGTCGGTCTGTCCTTGCAGCTCCGGCGAGGGAAGCCCACAGCTTTGCTCTAGCCTGCCGGCAGCAAACCCATGGTACCAGCACACCCCAACCACCCCACTAAATAAGAAGGAAGGATCCTTCTTCACGGTTTTGCTATTAAGTTGTTATTTTCATACGCAATCGTTGCAGAAATTATTAGGGGTAAAGTTTTCAGGTCCTCGAGTCCGGAGATCGCCCTGGCTATAAACACAATTCCAACTCAGGCTCGTGTCTTCCATTATGGAAATGACTGGTTTTAGTGGTCAGATTGAGAACTAAATATACATATCCTGGCTAGCCCACCGTGGAGTTTGTCCTTGCCTGGGGGGGGGGGGGCTCGACGGCAGCTCCGCATTCAACGGGAGGGTATAAAGACCAAGCAGGAAGCCGGGCTATGTCGTGGCACAAGAGCATTAAGTTATAGAAGGAGATAAAAGAAAGGGAAGTTTAGGCTGAGTATCACAACGCTTCCTGAGAATTTCCCACAGCTCCCGAGATCTGAGCTGGGAAAGGCTGCGAGCATCAGCACCCAAGACACATAAAGGCGGCAGGGGAAGTTTTAACGTGGCGCAGCGTTTCATTCCCTTCTTCGCTGAGCGTACAAAGGCTCTTCCAGCTGCACCACGAGGTCACATGAATTTATCGGCCTCGTGCAATAGTTGCTTCATTGTGAGATCAGCAGATTTTATGGCATCAGCCATGACACAGCTGAGCGAGCCTGGCAGTCCCCTCTGCTGTGCAACTCCTTGGGCGCTGAGTGGGTGGTAAGGTTTTGCAATGACTTTTGAGTTTTCTACAGATAAGCAAATGCCCGAAGAGGAAGAACCCTCTGACTAACACAGCCACATTCATCACCCCCCAAACCTGAAAGGCAATACCAGCTCACACACCACGCAGATGCCACGCTCTCATCTCCCGCTGGTACCTGGACCCGCACACCAAAGCCTGGGACGGTGCCAGGGAGGATGACTGCCAGCCACCCAAAACCCACGGCTGCAGAAAACCCACCCCGTTTTAAAGCAGAGGCCCTCTGGTCACCAGTGTTTGCGTCCACACCACCTCCTCCTTCCGCCACCCCCGTTCCCCCTGCCCGCTCCCGAGCTTTTCGGTGCAGTTTAACAGCAAGCCTCCACTTTCCGCCTGGGAGACCCAAAACCAGGCTACGTTGGAAATGGTAAAAGGAGACAGCAAATCCAAAAAAGGGAAAAGGAAAGGAAACAGATGAGGGCACAGGTCTGAGTCAGCTGGCAGAGCTGCTCTGTTTTGGTGGAGGAAGCAGCAGAGAATTTCCCTGCCAGTAAGGCACGGCTATTAAAAGAAACAAGTCCCTGACATATCTACGCTCTCCAGTCACCGTAATGCCCAGATAAAATTCCGTCCTTTAAAAGTTATCTTATCACGGGAATAAGTCTCTTTCCCCAGACTCCTAAAGAGCCGGTATTTTCCTGCGCCACACGAGCGTTGGGACAAATCCAAAGCCACCTCTCTGCCTGCCATCCGTGAGCAGAACGTTTTTAGTTTTTATTCTCTCAAACTTATTTTGCTTCTCCCCAAAACACGATCATGTGTTTAGCAAGACAGTTAGCCACATGGAATTTAAGGGAGATGACAAGAAAACGCTAAAATAGGAATGCAAGGCAAATACTGTGAGGAATAGCCTTTATTGGGAGCATTGTGCCAATTATAGCCTCTATTCACTGGAAGATACTGGGGCTTTTGCAGGGCTCCAGCGCGTGGCTGGGCTGAGCGAGCCCGGTTACTGAACTTCGCACAGCCCTGCGTGCAGGGGATGGAAAGGGCAAGGAGTTTGGTTTCAAGTAACTTCAAGTTTTCATTGTGGAAAGAGTGTTTGGTGGGAATTACATCAGAACCACAAGCTACAATACGCTCATTGTATGGCTCGGCACAGCTTGCTCAAGGCGGCTCGAGAAGATAGGGAACTGGGAAATAATGGGGGCAACGTAGCCGTTACGAACCCCCCCAGCACAGTGTGCCCCTCTGCTACCTTTGCTCGTGCTATGGAAAAAGAAAGAGGGTTTGTTCATGATATTGGCCGTAGCTGTTATACCTACACGCGTTCCAATTGCATTTCAAAGTGGCTAAAACCAGCCTGCCCACCACTGCTGGAGCCACCAGCAGCTTACCCGTGCTTTGCTGCTTTCCGCCGGCCTGCAGCGACGCTTCCAGCCGGGCACCCAGCAGGATCAAGCCCAAATAAGCAGATGAGCAAGCCCTCGAGCTCCCAGGGAGGGTGTTTTCCCCCGGAACCAGCGCTGACCCACGGCCGCAGTTAAGAGTCAGCGGGGAGGCGGCGCACGGACACCAGACATCTGATCCCACACACGTCTGGATAAGCCTGGAAGCAGGATTCACTGTAATTTAACCTTTTATGACTTTTACACGCAAACACACAGACCTTTCGTTACTACTCTGCCGGCCAGACTGGAGACGGCACGGGCTGAAGCCGTCCTGGTTCCCCCTGGTGTCACTGCGGAGAGGCTCATCCGGGAGGCTCAGATGAGGTCACCCGATGTTGAGGACAAGATATCCCGCACCGCGGATCTCGGGCCATCTGCTCCAGCGTCACTCTTACTTGTTGACCTTCGGACCAGAATTTGAGGCTGATTTATTGCCTTCCAGGCTTTGGCCTGCACTGAAGCCGAGGAGTTCAGGGTGAAGTCTCCCCCTTCAGCCCGCTTTCTGCAACGTCCAAAACCAAAATGATGGAGCAGCACGGGTGCCCTGTAAGGCTGTAGGAACGAACCCCCCCCAGCCTACAGTGGGAGATGTCCTAACCGCCCCTCAGGTCCTCCTGTACTGGATTTGGTTTCATGCCAGTGTTTGCACAAGGGGAGTATTTGCAACCACCAAGCTGGAGGGGGGGGGGGAGCCTGAGGTTATGGCAAAAATATTTCCTTAAAAATGAAATACAAGTGCAAGTTCAAGTGCAGGACGATAAGCCATCCTCTTTGTATGACTCCCCTCTGGACAAGCCCCACAGTATTGGGAAGCAGCATCCAGCTGGTGCTGAGCAAACAAGAAAAACGCTGACTAGCTCCTGATGAGCCTCGGCGTAACGCAGAGCCATGAAGAAACCTCTTGGGGAACGGGAGCCAAAAGCATTGCAACCTCTTTTTGTGCGGCTGAAGAGGCTGATCAGGGTTGGCTCCAGCACACCTAAACCAGCTTCCAAAGCAAGCAGATAAATCAGGGTATATTTTCAGCTGTCAGAGCACTGCTTTGCACTTTGTGTATTCAGAAAGCCTTTTGGAAGCCACATGATCAAAACCAGAGCATTCGCAATGCTTGGCTCCTGCTGGTGGCGTTTGCCAGGATCGGCAGTGACTGCAAGGCTGGCCCCGAGGGCCAGATGGTGTTTGCGTAATCGCTGCACGCAGAAAGTTTTGCTTTTTTGTTTTCAGCCTGCCCCGTTTCAAAACGTCGTGGTAACTTCACCTGAAGTGAAAAGAAGAATGGTCTGAAGGGTAACACGGGAACCGCTGAGCGTTCTGCAAAGCAGGGGGACGAGTCAACCCCCCCAGGCGATTCAGACGATCGCATGCTCCTGTGCGACATTCCCGGCTGCTCCATCAGCTCATTCCCGGCTGCTCCATCAGCTCGGCCCCTCGCAGCACCCAGGCACAGTCCCCAGAGGCCTCTAAAGCACATTTCTTCGCAAGAACTTTCAGCACATTTCAACTAGCAGAGCTTGAAGCGCTGCCTGGCACTTGCTTTACTCTCTTGAAACCACCAAGGAGCTGGTTTTCCAGATGAGATATTTAGCGTGAGCTGCTCATGAGCATTATTTTCCTTTGCTTTAAAGCGCAGTTGTCACCGAGGAACAGCCACATGGAAACCTCTTTACTCAGTGCATCTGCTCGGGACACATCTGGCTCACACCTGCTTGCTTTACCACCAAAATTTTTCTGCTGCTGGCTTTGCAAACGCTTTCTGCTTCTGCAGTGAAGAGTCTCCAAAGCTGTGGGTGAGGTTACTCATAGCAAATACTCTTAGGAGCAGCAAAGTAAGCACAGCGTAACTTTAAAACCCTGAATTCAGTTTACAGCGGTTGCATCTTGAGTCAGTGAAGCCATCAGATGCACCCGTACCTGCAGCGAGAGCTTGCAACCTCTCCAATCTACACAAAACTCAAGTCTGAGACGCTCGCTTGCTGCTTTTCCTACGGAGTCGTCGAAAGACGCAAAGGAACTTGTAAAACAGCGCTGGAGCGCAGCAACAGGGGCTTCAAGGGAAAGAGACCGAAAGCAAAAATCTCTCTAGACTTAATGGTGCCATCAATGAACCGAGGCAACTGTGCCCTGAAAAACACAGCGCCCAGACAGGCTGTTGCTAAAGCAAGTTCAATATTGCGACACCGATTAAGTAACGCGTTGACTCGACAGCCATGGGCGACACGTCCAGACACCGACTGCAGACCTCAAGCAGCAAGAAAAGAGTGGTTTCCACTGAACCTAACCCCCGAGAGCCCTTCGGTCCCCTTGAATCGAAACAAGCACCATCCCTGTTCGCATTAGCATCTCGCGCACCGACAGCTGCTTACAGCCATGAGCAAGGAGGAAAGCGATGCAGGATGGAATTCAGCAACGTCTACGATCGTGCAGTCGCTGGGGCCCGGAGCACGCTGCTCGGCTGGGCTGAAGCGGACAGAGGCGTCCTCGTGGCACACGTGGAGGACTCGGCCCTGAGCGTGGCACCGCTGCACGGCCACAGAACGGAACAGCAAAGCAGGACGTCACCGCGTCTGCTCCGCACCGCACCGCTGCGAGGCGTGAGCTGCTCGAGTCTGGGTACGTGCTGCGCTAAATACGTACCTGGTTTTGCTAATACAAACCCGAAATCCTCTGACCCCACCCAGTAATTAGCACCCTTTTGCTAGTTAAGCCTCAGAAACCCAAAGTGAGAATCTTTTTTGTAAGGCAGGAACCTCATCCACACTGGGAAGACCCAGACCCGTAGTTCCACGCTGGTACTTTTGGAAAAAAAATCACACCCTATAGCTCGGTGTTAAGCAAAACCTCAAAATCTTAACTGTGTGCTTGAGAAAGAACTTAACAGCTCGAGGTACCCTGAAGCTGGGCTGGTGTGACACTTGCCTACGAGCTGAACCGCTCAGGGATGCTTACTCACTGCCAGCTACCAACGGCAGAAGGGACTCATTGGCGCTGGGGGGCCAGTTCCTTCCAATTTCACGAGAAACGCGAGCGACCTTTTGCAGGAGGAACATCACATGAGAGCAAACACCGCTGCTTTCTTCACACCCCCATAAAGCCCGCTGGTACGGCAGCAGCCCTGTGACTTTCCCCAGTCATCGTGTTTTCTTTCATGACTGCTGTAGCTACAGAGGGCAAAAATGATGCTCACAGGAGGTCAGCAGAGCTGGGGGCTCCCCCTCCCTCCCTAAGCCAGCTGCAGGCAAGCAAAACCCAAGAGGCTTGCTTCCAAATGCTTCCAAAACACAGATGAGGACACGGTTTGATCAGCCCGATGACTACTTTTGCACTTGTTTCAACCACCAAAGCAATTACCCTAAAAGAAAAGGCCAGTATCATCATGTGACTGCGGCGTTTGTGCGGCTGTTTTCATGCAAACCCGGGTCTTTTGGTAATAGTTGATGACTGCAACATCATGTGAGGGTTTGCAACAAGGAGCAACTCCTACATGGGCGCTGGAATCCGCTGGGCAGCCAGGGAGAGGAAGCAGAAGGTCGTTTTCTTTTGTCTCTCTTACAGGAAGAGCAGTCACGTTGGGCTGGCAGCGGTTCAGCTCTGAGCTCAGGGCTGGGGCTGGGAACTGCTGGGCAAAGGCTGGGCTGGAAATAAGGCCGAGAGGCTAAAAAAGGAACTTGGAGATTGTGCGAAAGGGCTGCACCAGAAAGCACGTGAGGGATCTGCCTGCAGGTAACGGGCAACCCTTGGCTCGCTGACTATTTTCACAGGGCTGGTGCTTATATTTAGAAAATCATCTACTACAGCTTAGAAAAAACAGAGATATAAAACAGCCGAACTCGCCCGAGTTCATGGCGTTAAGCAATCGCTATTGCGCAGGTGCCGTGCTTCTCTGCTTACGCCGTACATACCCTGGCACCCACTCACCTGCACCTCCAAGTCCCAGGGGGCTGCCAAGTCATCCCCGTACCGAAATTCCGAGAATCACCCAATGGCACTTTTTGTCCCCAGTTTTTATTCACGCTCTGGACAAGGAACACAGTTCTGCAGTTGCTTTAGCCCCCCCCCAGTTCTGTATGAACTCTCCTGCCTACTTATGCGCCTGGCTGCTAACCTGAAACCGAAGGAAAGGGAAGGGCGAAAGCTTTTCTTTTGCACGATGGCGATGCAAAAGCTGACCTGGAGAAGGGTCGGTCCCAACAGCATCTGCTCAGTCATGGAGCTGGGAGATAAAATACAGCATCACGGATTGCAGGGCCTGAAACGGCACGTTACGGCAGCAATCCAGGTATTTCCTTCCAGTTGTGCGTCTAAACAGGAAAATGCAGGACACTAAGATTATTTTGAATAACTTATCTCTAACCCAGGTGGCCTACTTCAACTGTAAACAGATTTTGAGGCAAAATATTCCATTGAATAAAAAAAACCTCTGATAAAAATCTGATTCAAGAAACAGATTTCCAGGTACGCTCTCGGCCAACGCACACCAAGCCTCCTGCCTCTCCAGGGAAGCACGAACCGCTCCAGCCGAGCGTGCTGGGTGCCGGGGACACTGGAGCAGGGACCTGATGGTGGCTTGGTGACGAGCCACCGGCCAGAGCGGGTCCCTCGCCCGCGGCTCCTGGGGAGGGAAGAGCCCGTCTCTGGGGAACCCACCCTTCTGGGGAACCCACCCTTCTGGGGAACCCA
>JADKXX010010812.1:0-48915 GCA_017310255.1 Butorides virescens
TCTGGGGAACCCACCCTTCTGGGGAACCCACCCTTCTGGGGAACCCACCCTTCGCACAGACAGCGCTCGCGGGCTCCAAAAGCGCTGGCTCTTATCTCTACGCAGAGGTACTGCAAATAGCCCTCACGTGCATCCACTTTTAACCCAGAGTGAGAACGCTTTGTTCCCGTTTGCTTAGCCTGCACCCAAGAAGCATGTTTGGGGGGAAAGAGATGGTCAAAACATCTTGCAGACAGAGCAAAAACCGGTTAAAAATCTGCGAGCTGTTTGGGGCTTCTTGCTTTTATTTCTTTTTAAACTGTTGGACAGTAAGGGCTCTTAAGTTAGACCAGATGAGCCTAAATAATCGGCAAGAGCTTTACACTACCCTTCTGCTAAAAGCAACGAGCCGATCTCACGCCATCAATCAAGGCCTTCTGTTTGTGGGAGTGATGACTGACAGAGATTGCAATTAAGAAAAAGGAGCAGTCGGGCCCAGTCTGCCCATTTAAGTCTGGAACAAAATGCCTGACTACAACTGGGTTTAGTTAAAACCAGAATAAGGCACTTGTATTCCAGAGCAGGACGACCCCTAGACGGGGAGATGTCCTGGTGCGGGCGTTATCCTGCGTGTCCATGTGCTCCTCAACGGCAGCGGCTTCCCGAGCAGCCACCCCGGGACGTGCCAGCCCATTACAGCTCACTCCCTTTAAAGAAAACTTACAGGGCCAGAAGAGCTTTTAAACGTGGTCCAAAAAACCATGTATGCTAAAAAGATATTAAAAGACACACCAAATTTAGATCCTGCTTTGCCTAGCAAACGAGAGGAGCTTGAACAAACAAATTATCCCAGTAAAAGAGAAAAAATTAAATCTTCTTCACTCTTGGTGCGATCGTTTTGAGTTGAAATAAACCCCAACGCAGTGGCCTGGCTCCCAGCTCACAGCATCACCGCCTCCCTCTAAGCTGGCAATGCCGAGGTTTTGCATCCGGACCGGCTCCCCTGGCTTCAAACCAGATGGATTCAAAGGGGGACACGATGAACCCGAAGTTCAGCTCAACTCCAGAGAGCAGAGACAGCCTAAGGCTGGACCAGCGCAAGTGACCAAAGCCGCTCGTTGTGGACAAGTGTGTCAAGAAATAAAACCTTAATCCGATATCACTTACTGATTTTTTTCCAAGAAAAAACGGCCTCAGTGGCCACAACCTGTACATACCGTTTTCCACTACTCCTGGAATATTCCTGGGAAAACAGAGGAAAGAATAAACGTAAATTCTCAAGGCAAAGCGATCAAAAGAGCCCTATTTAACACTGGCAGCCTCTTCGCAACGATGAAACCGAGAAATCTCACAGCCTGCGATATCGGACGGGGCGAGGCTTACAGCACACGGTGATCGCCGCTGTGCCACATGGATACCTGCCTTGCACCCGGCGGCACTGGCTCTGGCTGGGGAAACCGGGGACCTCCTGGGAGCACCGGGTTCATCCAAACCCGGTCACGCTGGCATTGACTGGGGAGAGGGGGGCTCCGGAACAGATTGGAGACGACAGACGCGACGATGAACGCCAACGGTGACCCTTCCCAGGACAGGAAGGTATTTGTGCGGCGAGCAGAGCCCATGGCCACGGCGCGGGCAGCCAGGGACGGGCAGATAAGGGAGAGCAGCAGCGTTGCAGGACGGGGCATTTTTCGCATAGCCAGCATTCCTAGGGGAGGCCGTCGCTGCAGAAATCCCTCGCCTCGGTTAATAAAAACACATAAAAGGGAGAAAGAGTGAATCGAGCCTATTTAGCCACAACAGCGAATACAACACTGAACTCACTCTGCAGCCTTGCGTGCTGTTCAGAGATGCTGGATGGGATCGTGCTGCATTTTTTAAGGTAAAAACCATATTGCACCAACGTCTGCTCATCGGCACCCTGCCCTCCCCACGCCTCAGCATGTTCGCTCGCGTCCATGTAGTTCCTATCGTGCTCGTGTATTTTAAAAGGACCTGTTTATAAGCTTCACCTCTAAATACCCAAAACAAGAGTTGAAAGCTAGAGGAAAACTGGAAAACTGTAACCTCTGTAGAGGCAAGTTATCCCAAACTGGAACAAATGACAGGAACCAGCGTGATTTTCTGGCTGCCCATTTTATTGCACCCAGCAGTAGGGGACAGGCAACAGGAAATTCGCATCCCACGATAAGCTCAGTTACAGAGGGATTAGTGGAATTTTACCAGTTTTCTAAGTAATTTACACAAATACACATGAACCACCACGCTGCTCCTCGGCTTCGGCACAGCGACAGCACGGGGGGAGCTGCAAGCTCCGGGCCCCAACTGCAGACGCTTTACAAGGCTTGGCTTTTCACTCGCAGCTACGGCAGCGTTTTCAGCACAACTGCTGTACCCCGGCACCAAAAAATGATGGAGTTTGTGCTAAAATAAAGCAGAGCACACCCTGGCATACAGGGCTGGCATCCCCCACTGGAAGAGGCAGTGAGTTTTGATGTCTTTAATGACTGCTGACACTCAAAGTCTCACGGAAAGACTTATATATTGGCCCTCACGTTTGCAAAACCCCTTTTACCTTTAAAATGACGCAG
Source organism: Butorides virescens (assembly GCA_017310255.1). Taxonomy (NCBI): domain Eukaryota; kingdom Metazoa; phylum Chordata; class Aves; order Pelecaniformes; family Ardeidae; genus Butorides; species Butorides virescens. The sequence goes on from JADKXX010010812.1 coordinate 2,571, forward strand.
AGGCCAAGTCCAGCCTAGCTGAGCGCCCTCAAATCCCCATCTGCATTCCTGCAATTTAATGCTAGTTGCATTTGACAGAAAATGGACAAGCAGTATTTCTGCCCTGCCAGAAAAAGCTGTGCCGCCTGCCCAGCTGTGCGACGACCGACGCGCTGCAAAAGGCCGCTTTTGTCACCGAAACGCTGCCTCTCGGGGACCAAGCCTGGGTTAAGATCACAGAAGAGACTCACCTGAGGTGTGCACGCCCCACGTTGTAACACAGAAAGCATTAATCCCTCTTAATTGTTCATCCCTGGCTAATTAGTGTCTTTGTTCAGCAGCTGAAGTGACGAGGAACACATTACCGGGACATTTAAAAGTTGCAGATTACGTACGCACGCACGCCACGCACCGCCAGCGTCCGCAGCCGATCCTACTCCCCCTCCTTCTTGCCCATTCCAATATTTAGTCCAGCATTTCTAGCTCAGGAGCTACACATTCATTTTAAACATACAACCTGGCTCTTTTTATTATATTTCCCACCTTAAACCCCATTCTATTAAAGTTAGCAGTAATACACTCAAGCTGGACTTAAGTCCCGAACTTAAAACTCCAGGCTACGCGTTCAACTCTCAGCCTGCCGAGAGCTGGACATCGAACAAGCTGGGGACGATGTATTGTAGGATGGAGAAAGCAAAACCACAAAAAGCCACCCAAATGCAAGTTCTATTTCTTCAAAATCTAAGTGCGAGTCCTGTTTGCAGCGCCGAAGGCAGGCGGCTGTGGGGACGGGTCGGCCTCTGCCAGCAACACGGGATCAGGTCTCCAGAGGACTATTGTCAAGCTTCTGAAAGAAGGGGTGAAATAAAACAAAAATATTTGTAAAAACGTAATGGGACTTTTTCCACCACCGCTGGAGAATGTTTTTCAGGCAGTTAGCCAGCACCACTTCAAAGAATAAAAAAGCATGTGGTTTTTGCACGGCTTTGTACTTCAATATTAAAGACCAAAAAAAAAAAAAAAAGCAAAAGCCGGGCTCAGTGAGGCAGCCAGGCAACCGTCACTTTGATGCAGGGGAAAGTACGTCAGTCGGCTGCATCACTGCAGCGGCTCCGGGGTCGGGGAACCCTCCTACAGCATCTCCCTGCCCACGCGGCGAGCACCGCGCACCGCTCCCCTCCGCAACGCCGCGGGCTCGGCGAGAGGAGGGGGAGGGAGACAAAAACCCCAAAGACATCGCTTCTTCACCCCAGCAAAAGGACAGGGCTGAGTCAGACGCTCACTCACAGGCGGCTTCTGGCAAGGTGTGGAGGTAACTCTGCCAAGGCTGGAGCCGTCCCACGGCGGGGTCGGCAGGAGGGACATGCTGCCGCGCTTCTCCCCGTTCTGCTGCCGGCCAGAGGGACGCAGGGTGTCCCTGCAAGGGCTCCAACGGGGATGCAAACGATCCCATTTCACCCCTCTCAAAGATCCTTAGGAAGGGGTGATCCTGACACAGCAATTGCCCCGCTCTTGTTCAGGCATCATTAAAAAAAAAACCCCAAAACAGAATAAGCCAGGCAAAGCACATTCATGTTTGTGCTGCAATACGCTGGCCTCGTGCAATTTCATTTTAGTACAGGCCCATTAACTACACGTTATGGGCTTGGTTTGCAACTGGCTCCTGCCTGTCTGCGGAACTTAATTTAGGCACATGAACAAGACAGGTCTTAACCAAGCAAGAAGCGCAATTTCTAGCAACCCTGTTCTGCTATGAAAGCTAATTGTCAATTCCTTAAATTCCAAGTAGTTAAAAACTGGACTTTGGTTTCACTTCGCAGTGTTTAACCTGTTCAAGCCTGGCACTAACCTAGCTAGGACCCAGACCCAAAGCTTATTGCACCATGGCTCTCCAGTCCGATTTCCTGCTCTCTTCCGAGCAGTTTTTCAGGCCCAGGGAACCACGGGGCAGAGCGGGACACGGAGCTTCCCAAAGCATAAAGTGCCAACCAACGCCATCAGCACCCTGCGCAACGGGCGCCCGCCCCGCCTGCAGACACTGCCAAAAGCCTGATGTTATTGCCAAGAGGTTTGGTTTAGACCAAGCTCATCTCGGAAAAGCCAGGAGAAAAGCCCTGCAGAGGTCTCGGTCCTTGCTCCGCCGCAGAGCGCGCTGCACACGGCATTCCCCAAGGACTTTCAGCAAAAAGCAGGAATTACGGAACACAGCGCGCAGGCCCGTGCCGCCTGGTCGGTGGCAGGCAGAGGTTACTCCTAGCAGCAAGCTGCAGTAATACGGTTTATTCAAAAAAGGGAAAGTCCTCGTGCTACATGAGAGCCTCAAACGAGGGCTGCGTTTTGCCTGAAGTTTCTCACTCACACGGAGATTAACTGGACAGTGCTGCACCTACCTGGAGTCCCCCACACTATGAATAAAGGGAAGAAAAGTGGGATTTGGTATCTGGTGAAAAATGCCTATTTGGGTTTGCCGGGGGGGCCCATAGCTGCTTTGATATCAGTTGCTACTATTGCTAAAAAAAGCCCGCTAGGCAGAACGAGTATAGTCTTTGGCATCGTGCGTCTCCTCCTCCTCCTCCTCCTCCTCCCGCGGGTGGCCGGGATCCAGCCCCGGCACGCAGCCGCCCCGCAGCCCTCCCCGGCGCTGGCTGGCGAGCGGCGCCGCGCTTTGCCGCTCAGCATCCGAAGCGAGTGAATCGTGCTGCCACCTCCTCGAGCCCCGAGGAACCTGGCCCGCGTGTGTGAGCTCTCCTCCCCACCGCAGGCAGGGTCGGTGTGAGGTTTTGGTGGGAAAGGGGCAGGAAAAACCTCCCCCATCTCATTGCAGCATCGAGCGAGTTGACCGAGAAGTACGGCTCGCGGGACTTCTGCTTCTAAATGCACAAGGTACTTTAGAAGAGTCTTAAGTGATAAACTGGTTTTAAATAGGATGGTTCTAGCTGCTGTAAGATATTCCTTCACTCTTTCCTGGGAATTTAGTATTCTGGGAACCGCCAAAGACACAGCAGAGACTGCTGGGGACGCGCTGTGACAGGGACGAGCCCGATGCTCGGAGCACCCTCGGCTCCTGCTGCAGTCACTACGGAATGGGAGAACCCACTTTGCCTCCCAAACCCCTTCTGTTCCTCCAAAGGTTTTCCCACGGTTACAAATAAAGTCAAGAACAGGAGGAGAAAGTTCACTTTGCCCTGCGCTCAGAGCTTTTACCAGACGGAAGCAGAACCGTTCGCAAGGGCGCAGCTTTTGGGTGAAATCTCAGTATTACTCAGAAAAGCGTCTTACACATCATCGTGACAGAGCTGGAGCTTACTGTGCAAGCTCTCGGCGCCAGCACAGGCAGGAGGAGGTTTGAGCAATAGTTTGGGGGGAAAAAGGAGGAGCCACCAACCCATTTAGTAACTGAACTACAACCTGCAGGTTGCCGAGCGGTAACTGATGGAGGAAAGGCAACGTGCCTGCTCCGGGGCGCCGGTACTGCCTGTGAAGTAGGAAATGCTTGGAGAAGAAAAGTAAGAGCAACTGCAGAATATGACAAGGAGAAGCCAGGTGGATTAGTCACTGAGGACTAATACCACAAACGAATCCAGCGTGCGTTCGTTCATCCCCTCCTCCTCCTCGGGCTTCGGGATGCTGCAGCCGTCACACGCAGAGCGGCTCGACATTAAGTGTGAAATGAGGTAAATCCAATTGTTGCAGGGAGAGTGCAGGCACGCTGACAGCACGTCAATCCCATGGACCGGAGCTGGAAACACCAGGGGAAATGACTGGGTCACTAGAAAGTGAATTCAACGCCACCGCAGAAGACGATGACACTTTCGGCGAGCTCCTTCCCAGGCTGCCGATCTGGGGCAAGGGGCTGGACTTGTGCAAAGGGAAGACCGGCTTGTTTGTACTTGGGAAAGTGGAAGGAAATGCTTCCATAAATAGGAACTACAGGAATCAGTACTGGTGACATTTGCTCTGACGTCATGCATCCTCAGGAGATGTAAACACCAAATTTCACTCCTGACTGATGGACAAAACAAGCCCTGAAAATCCCTCTGAGTTGTAGGAGAAGGAAAGTGGTGGTGGCTTTATGGTTTTGTTTTTTTTTTTGTAACCAGAACAGAAAGAGGTAAAGTGAAAAAATGAACATTCACCTGGAAAAGCCTCCTGTTGAACACTGGTGTGAGCCCAGCCTTGCTTTCCAGTCACCCATTCACCTCCCAAATGCCCTCAAGGTCCCAGATCCGGGAACCGACTCACAGCGACGGCAGGGCAGCAGGTCAGGGATCACGGGCAAGAGCAGCCTGTTGCTAACTTTCTCCTACTCTTCAGCGAGCGAGTTTTTTGCTACAGCGTCCCACACGCTAGCTCCTGGCTTGCTTCCAAGTGAGCCCAAAAAGGAAAAAAAAGAAGAAAAAAAAAAAAAGAAATAAAGGAGCAGGCTGGGGGTGGGAGTTACTCGTCCTGAAGATCACCGGGCTCAAAGGCAGCACATCTGTGGCTCAAGCATTCTCCGTTCCGCAAAACTTTTCCAAGAACACGAAGTGGTCCAGCGGTACAATCCACAGTCATCGCCAGTTTGCAGGCCCAAAGCCAGTGCTTTTACCAGCCACGGCTCAGACCTGACAATTTTACGTGTCTGACAGCAGCAGATCTGCTGCTTGCCAACAGTCCCCAGCCTGTGCTCGGAACACTCTGTGTTCATTTACTGATTTTTAAAAAAAGGGACTAATTACGGGTGCCTCTGCAGTTGGGAGCACATAGGAACCAGCCCCCCTGCGGCATGGCCAGCCTGGGAACAGGAGAAAAGGCAGGAGCTGCAGGACAAGAGGGAGGGCTGGCAGGGGGAGAAGCAAGCAGAGAGAACACCCCTTAAACCACTCGGAGAACCACGACACATCTCACACCGCCACCCACACAGCGGGCAAACAAACCAAACCAAACTATGAATGCAATGGAGCGGCTGATACTGGAGTGACCTGACCACAGCTTGCTGGGGACTGAGAAGCCGAGCGGCCTCCGTGGGGTGGCCACGGCACGTCCAGCTCCTCACCAGCACCAGTTTAATCTCTAAAGCTTCGGTTTCTCACGCCTAGACCTGGCAGGCTCGGCTCAACTCAATTTGTCCGACAGATTACTCCGCAGTCGAGCGCACGCGTGCGCACACGTCCTTCGAAGATAAACACCACTTGTACCCAGTGAATCAGCGTCAGTCAGCCCAGCTCCGAGCACTACGGTGGAACAGAGTCTCATTTTCCCAAATGTCAGAGTAGGAGTCTGCAGCTCATTAGTGCCAGCTCCAGCGCTGAAGGATGCAGTGTGGCAGCGTTGCCTTGAGGAATTAAGTAAGGTCAGGCCCAAATTTAGGGATTGGCTGAATATTCTGCTAATGTGTCTTAAATACAGCTTGTTAAAAATAAAGGGTTTATTTTGATACGGCATACGGCACATTGCATGATGCGGAGTGTGCGGCGAGACAGATGGTAAGAGTAAGACAGAGCCTTCCCTTTGCAACCATCTTAGGAGCCTCTTTAAATGACTCTGGTTAGTAAGTTTTCCAGGGGCTGTTTGAGGCAAGAGAAATGGAGAGGCAGAAGATCGGCGCTCCGTTAAATACCGTGTTAAAGGAGCTGACAGCACTAACAACAGGCACACCGCAACAAGAAATCCACTACGAGTACTTTTGAATTATTGTCGTTAATATTGGGTAACTGGCCAACAGTCCCTTAGGAGGGACAGCAGGATCCTGGCTTTGCAGGAATCCTGGAATTCCCCTATTGCCCCCCTTCATCAACACCAGCCCTAACTGCTCCTCAAAACCAGTGCATCAAGGGAAAAACCACCTTAAAAGCCACTTTGACCCAATGCTGCATGCTTCTAACATCAAACACTTTGGTCCCCAAAGAGCATCCCTGAAGAACAGCGTGCCACCACCCCGCTCCCACCACACCACAGTAGGATCTGGCTGCCAAACGAAAATTGTTGGCAATTTTATGGTAGCAACAAGACAAAATGCCTGAGCAATGGACGAGTACGGAGATGTTTGGCCCAGAATTATGAGCAGAGAAACTGCACTAAGCTACGCGGCAAAGCCAGCCAGCTTTTAGCTGATGTTCTCCCAGAGTAAATAAACCCAAGTCAGTAGACTTACAGAAACTGAAGAAACGTATTTGAAAGCAACATCACCCCAAAGTTAAAAGCAATAAACAGCTAAAGCTCCGCGTGAGCCTCTTGGCTCCTATATAGCCTGGAGCCCCAGATAGAGCGTCTGAGATAATTACAAAAAGCTCCACTTTGCCGCCGGAGCCGCAGAAGCAAGGCAGAGCTCAGCGTGCCGCCCGGCTTCCCGCTGGGCCTTTGGCTCGCCGCTGATGACTGCGGTCCATAAAAGCCCGTGGAGCATCCTGCTGAGCCAGGCCCAGCACCCCGGGGAGGGCCCGCGAAGACACGACTGCCTCTTGCAGTTGCTGCGGCCGTACATCGGCAGCGTTAAGGCAATAAAAGGCCGTGCAGTGCACTCGCCTTCCAACAGGTTTCCCCTCCAAGTTAATAAATGTCTCTTAGTGCCAGGAAAGAAGCATCATCGGATTGTGGCAGAGCCCGTTCTGCACGCACAGAATGCAAAACCTGCCGTTCCGTCCGGTATCTGGGAAGCACTGGAGTGCAGAGAGGCCGCTTTAATTGCTTTAACCCACTGCTGCAGCATCTCCCGCTGTCTAAGGGCTCGAATCTGAGCGACAGTAGCTGTCCAAAGCTAATTGCAGGTTTATTGTAAACAAGTCCTACTTCTCAGGCCTCTGCTTCAAGCAAGATAAACAGCGTGGCAATTAAGCTACAACTTCTGGGCCGAAACAAGATTAATTTTCTACCCAAGTTCAGCAGAGCTACCCCAAACTCCTGGAAGAGCAGCCCGGGGCATGGGCTGCGGTGCTGCAGCGCTCCCGTACGCAGGCGGGCGAGCCCTGGGCACGTTGCTGGTAGCCCTCTCCCGCGAGGGCTGGCTAAAAAAGCTTGGGAGCAGCAGTAAGTGAAGGGCTACCGTGAAAGCAGAACTTAGATTAAACCTCCGATGTAGCTTTGCATGGGAAAAGGCAACTCCAGGCTGTATTAATTTATATGTGGCACCCAGGCTGCTGGGAGAGTGACTCAGCTCCTGCAGAGGAGCCGTCTGTCCAGCGAAGTCATCGGATGTTCGGAAGACACGGGGGTTCATGTTCAGCTCTGTCTGATCTGGACTCCAAAGCACCGCTGCACTTGAGCAAACACCTCGTGCGTGAGCCCAAAGGGAGTTCAAGGCAGCTCAGGCCATGGGGCTGACTGAAGTTACGGATGGGTTAAGGCTAGAGGAAATCTTGAGTAATTTAACATCTTCCAGAAGCGTCCTGCTGCGTTTACAATTAAAATGCCACAGGGAAGAAAACCACTGTCCACAGAAAAGGGAAGAGATCTGAGATTGTTTCATAGGCCTTGAACCCCTCCTGGCCTCGAAGCCTTCGGGCAGACACTGCGTTCGGCAGGTTAACGAGCTGGAGAGCTGATCAAAGGACAGATGTTTATTCCCCCTTGAATTTCTGTTCCAGTCACAAATGCTCACAAACATTTATCTACAGAAGTCACAGCTCTAATCCCATCTCCTTCCTAGCTTTTAAGTTTAGTGATCAAAGCCGGACAATTTCTTGAAGACAGTGCTGCAGTTTCAGTTTGTGGTCTCTTCTGAAGAATAATAAAAAAAAAGTACTTTTCATAGGGGAAATTGAGGGAAAACGGGTACGTTCTAGTGAAAATGAAACAAAGTGGAACTAGGCAGCTTAATTTCACACCATCCATTGCCGAAGAGGATGACTGCAGGCAGTCCCCTTCCAAGAAATGCCAGAATTAGGATTTCCCTGCCCCAGAGGGGTGTTTCGGAGGACGGCCTCATCTACCTCCCCCCGTCCCCAGATACCCCCAGTGTCACGTCAGAGATGACCTTGCACAGCAACTCCTCTACCTGCCCCCCAATCCTCTCCAAAAACCATTTCGAGAGCGACGAGCAAACCCCCACCTGCGTTCCCACCCGTCGGTGGCAGAAGGAAAAGCAGAGGCTGTGACAACCGAGGCGCTGGCTCAGAAGGTGGCCCTGGGAAAGGGCTTTGTTTTGCTTTCCCCTGCCCTTCCACCCTTAGCTGGCCACAGCTGGAAACACACAGCTTTCGAGGTCTGACCCCGTTAGCGGAGCTAAGCTGCATTTCACTGTTAACTACGGGAGCCCTATAGGGGACGAGTGCATCGCCGAAATTTCACCTGATAAATAAATGAGGTTAAAATCCGGCGTACGGAGCGGTAAACATTTCCTGACTATTATTAGCCAAAGGAAAGAGTGTTGTTGAGCTCCTTGAACAGTCAGCACTGGCTGTTTCCACCTGTGCTGGTGCCAGGGGCACAGCCTGCTGCCAGGGGACACGCGGTCCCTTCGCTGGGCAGCCGCCCCAGGGTGACAGGCTGCTGCTGTCATGGAGCGTATTCAAATCCAGCGCTGTGAGTCAGACAAGCATGTGCAGGATGTCTTCAACAACAAACACCCCCCCCCTCCGGGGTGCTGCAAGCATGCAAAGATGTTTTGAGCATCAAACCCGAAGCATTAGAGGTGTGCCGGGGGCATGCCGCTCCCCCGGCGCAGGGAACTGAGAATCTGTAGGGTTTTCACGTGCCTAGCTCAGAGATGCTTGTTTTCCCTCCTCGGCTTCCAAAGAAAGCTAAATCGGGTTTCTTCAGAAGCAAAAGGCCAAACTTCCCCACATGAGGGCAGTAATTCGGACGTTATTAGAAATGCCTTCTGAGATGACCGTTCTCTCCTTCCCCCTCTCGGTGCACGCTGATCCCGGGGAGTTGTTTGTCTCCACTCTCCATTTGTCATCCTCACTCAAAGAGCACATGAGTCAGACTGTGCACCACAGATGCTGCTGATAAAAGCACACTCCATTTGGGAATATTAGCAACCCTGCAGAACAAAGACAGCTAAAAAAATAAATCCCCATCTACTGACTCCCAATCAACCATGCCAGTAAGCGCCTGGCAAATGTCACTGGCTTTGCGCTTTGTATCAACATCAATCTTTGGACGGTCCAGATTAACTCCTCAACGCCTGCAGGATCGGAAGCACAACACCTTAACGAAGGGCAGCAGCCCAGGGGCACCCTCAGCACGGAACACCCAGCACCCGTCCCAGGGGTGCTCACTGCAGTTCTGTCCCAACAAATACCCCCAGGAGGAAAAAGGAGAGGTGTCACTTATTTTTGCACAGAAGTGTTACACAGTCTGGGTTTTTGCTTTGTATCATTTTTCAGAGCAGCAAAAGTGAAGCAATTAATATTCACATGGACCCGTGGCAGCAGAGCGCTCGAGCCCTGGCCAGCTGGCAGCTCGACCCCAGAGACCAGCAGCTTTGCTTTGGAAAAGGGATCCGACGAGCTTAAGTAAAACAGCACCGACTGTGGGTGCTCTCACCACTGGTTTGGAATCAGTTTACCAAAACAGAATTAAACTCGATAAAAGGAAACACTTCAGCGCATGTAAATAATCCCACTAAATAAAACTCCGCATGATTAAAAAAAGCCATCCGCTTCGGGGCCGATAAACCTTGGCAGGCCCCGACTAAACGGTCGCCGTCTCACCACGGCTCTCGGCAGATCTTAACGCTCCTTTCAGGCACATCTGGAGAACTATCCTATTATCTACAAAAAAAAAAAAAAAAAAAAAACCACCACCAGAACAAACACAGTGACCCAGTTCAAAGCGTACAAGTTGTCTATTTTCGACAGCACGCAGAGCCAGCTGCAGCGCAGACTGTCCTGACCAGGGGCAGAACAGAAGCTCTCCTCCGCCAGCACAGGGCGCCGGGCTCCGTGCAAACTGCTCCCGCTGCGTCAGCCCGTTCTGCCCGTGCCAAACTCTTCCTCCTAACACTCACAAACTGGTTCTGCAGAATCCTGCAATTAGAACAGCACCACGTATACAAATGCCACAGATTAAGGATCAAGAGCTCCTCTGCTCACCAGAGGGTTGTTTTGGTTTTTTTTTCAGATCTTCCAGTTTCAGATTCATTTGCATGTTGTGCATTTTGAAGCCATGAACTTAAACGCAGGAGTTCCCAACAGAAAGGGTGAGCATCTATACATCCAGCCTCTGCAGTGCCCAGGCTGCATCAGCCTAAAGATCCGTCGTGCAAAGCTCATCCTGGGTAGCAGCCAGCGGGGGAGGAAGGAAAATGTGCACGGAACGGGGCAATCCAGCTGGGCCATAGCTACTGGTTTTATGATTTCTAAAGCTCCTAAAGGACTTAAAATGATTTGAGGCTCTTCCCTTATCACCGCTGTATCTGATCTGTTCCTTCCGACACAGGAAACCAGTTGTACAGCACTCGCTGTGCACCAACAGCTGGACAACACCCAGCTGGAAGATTAACCTGTACTGGAGGTCCGAGCGTGCCGAACAGGCTGAGATAACTGAGAAGCTGCTGAAAGACTCCAGAGGCAACGCCGGCACAGCAGAGCAGCCAACTGCGGGGCTTCGGTCACCCGCCTGCGCTCCTGGCTCCCGCCTGCCCTCCCCGGCTGCTCTACTGCAGCATCTCCTGGGCCTCCCGCGGGAGCTGCTGCTGCCAACGTCAGGGGTTGCAGCTGCATTGACTGCATCCGACAGCAGGGTTGTCGTCGTCTCCAGCAAAATGTTCACGACAGGGGAGTGCAGACAGCGGCCTGGCTGCAGACGAGACCCGCTGCTGTTCTCCTGCCCCAGCAGGAAAGGGGCAGGAGAGAAGAGGGAAGACCAAATCTAAAGGAACACTTTTCTAACTAACAGAAACTTGCCAGCAAATCTCACAGGTTGGACCGTTTCCCTCCATCAGTACCTAAACAAAACACTTATCCTATTGGTATTAATTTAACAGCGTAAAGGGCTTGAAATCAACCTGCACTTGATGCAGTGTCCGTAGGTGCAAGCGTCGCTCGGCGCGGCAGGCACGCAGCGCTGCCCCGTAGGGCGAAGGGAATCCAGCCTCTTCCAAAGGGAAAGGCCAGGGATGTCCAGGCAGGAGGCAGGAGCACGTAGCGACCTCGGGTTCTGCACAGCCTCCACACCTCCCTCCGTAACAACGGCTGAAACACAAGCACTGTCCTGGTAAAAGGTGTTAAAAGCTTAGACATAACGTGATTAATTGTTATTAAGACTTAGGTATACTGGAAAGGGAATGATGGATAGAACAGACTTAACCTAGTCTCCACCTGATTTAAGCCTCGAACATACAGGAGGATGGAAACCTCTTCCCTTACAGATTCACACCAGCATAGCTCTGGAAAAGGCTGTCGTGTTTCAGGAAGCACCAAATGTTTGATCAGAAACTGAATCGGATTCACAGTTCTGGGGCTGTTTCCCACACCCTGCCAGGCAGGACCGGGGCAGGCAGCAGGATCATCTCACCCTGACAAAGAGCAGCCCCTGTGCCAGCGGGGTGTGCGAATAAACCAAAGCACAGGCCGGGTGTGCTCGGAGGGAGCCTCTTCTGCCCTGCCCCAAAGCGCCCGGAGTAACTTCCACTGCTCGCCAGCACTGCCCTTGCAAAAAGAGGTATTTGCAAGACCTTGCAGATCTGTGCACTTTCCCAGGTGCCTGGAAACCAGGGTTTCAATGCCGGTATCTTAACTGTTAGAAACAAGCACAATACCTGGCTACTTAAACTAAGGTGCATTTGTAAGAGCCTAAGCATGCTGCTGGGGCTTTGGCTCCTCTATCAGCAAGAGAAACGCAGTCTGCTATTCCCTCCGGGCACAGCCTAGCGCTGCCACTGAACAGCTACCGCCTGACACACGGCCCTGTGGTCACCCAGATACACAAGAGAAGCTCCCGTGGTCATCGGTGTGTGCTGCTGTCGCCACTGGATCGCTGGACTGAGGCTCTTCGGCTTTTATTTGGGGAAATAACAAGGCCAAGTGCAAGGTCCTGCACCTGGGATGGGGTAACCCCCAGTATCAATACAGGCTGGGGGGAGAAAGGATGGAGAGCAGCCCTGCCCAGAGGGACTTGGGGGTGCTGGTGGATGAAAAGCTGGACATGAGCCGGCCATGGGCGCTGGCAGCCCAGAAGGCCAACCATACTCTGGGCTGCATCAGGAGGAGCGTGGCCAGCGTCGAGGGAGGGGATTCTGCCCCTCTACTCAGCTCTGGTGAGACCTCACCTGGAGCCCTGCGTCCAGCTCTGGAGCCCTCAGCACAAGAAGGACATGGACCTGTTGGAGCGGGGCCAGAAGAGGGCTACTAAAATGATCCGAGGGCTGGAGCACCTCTCCTATGAGGACAGGCTGAGAGAGTTGGGGTTGTTCAGTCTAGAGAAAAGAAGGCTGCGGGGAGACCTGATTGCGGCCTTTCAATACCTAAAGGAGGCCTATAGGAAAGACGGGAAAAATCTTTTTAGTAGGGCCAGCTGTGTTAGGACAAGGGGTAATGGTCCCACCAGAAATAACCCCATGGTTCTCCTGATTTTCCTTTCCAAATAATTAATATTTATGATAAATGCATTGGCTGCTTTGGGCTTGTTTGGCTAGCTGGACCTTTGGCTCAAGATCAGGTTGAACACACGGGAGCTTTTTGGTTATGTTCCCTCACCTCGAGTTTGGTGTTGCTTCTGTGCCTGCCTATCTAGGACACCTTTTCTTGCACAACAGCTTTGAGCCTTGAGAATTCGAGTTTTGCTGGATGTTTGGATCCCACCACCAGCTGTCACCTCCTCAGGAACGCAAAAACAACCCACAACAAATTTGCAGTTAAGAGAATGAGTCTTTAAATCAGGCACTCACAAAAGCACGCAGAGCTACGCTCCTGCACAAACGTTAGAAGCGGGCTCTCAAAGGCAAGGTGATGCTAAATTCATCTTAATGGCACATTAAACCCAACAACTTCTTTTGCAGAGATGAAGGGCTCCAGGCCTGCTGAACTTACAGCAACACGCAAGTGCTTTTGTATATTCTGGCAACAAAATAAGTCTCTTTAAAATACCAGGTATGTCTTGACCATGGAAAACTGAGCTCCCCATCTAATTTACGGCCTCGCTAACAATGTGGGAAACTCATTACAAGAAACAAACAACTGAGATGTTGCTTGCCACCTCCCACCTACCCCAACAAGCCCTGTCTTAAACTACTTCCCGACCGCTCCTCTCCTCTGGGAAGGTCAATAGCCCGACGGATCGATCAGAGTGCACCCTGGGGGTCCTGCCTGGGGAACAGCCAGCTCGCACACCGTGCTCGAGCGCTCCCTCGCCTCGCTGTACTGACAGGGAGATTTGTGGGAGCGGGACAGCTCGTGGGAACGCAGCAAAGCTTTTCCCGCACCCCTCGTTCCCACGGAGAGCAGCAGAATATTGCACCGCGTCTCAGTCCGGCCGATGCTAAAGCATGCAACGAGGCGCAGGACAAAGCCCCCAAACCCAAAATGCAACTTGCAGATGTAGCAGCTTGTGGACTAAACGCAACGCAGACCAGTTTGCATGGGCTCTTTAAGTCACTATATTCCTGTTTCTTGGGGAGTGACCTGCAGACATCATGACTTGAAGAGAACGCGTAAGCTGGATCAGTGATGGGTTCTGAAAAGCTGCTTTGAGAGTTCTTCATACATAAGAACGTACTTTTATCAGCTCCAGAAGAGGAAAAAAGCTGCCTAAGATGCAACTAACTCATAAGCTTCCTACCTGAAATCATCCACATGAACAGCCTGAACATGGAAAAGGTTTGAACTCAAGTATCAATTTGCAGAATTAAGCTGCTGGCGCATGTTCCCCTTCAGAGTCTGAGCGGGATTAGAGCCCTCAGCCGGTGCCGCGTACCTATTCGGATCTCAGATCCGGGTAGCGCGGGCTTAGGGCTCCGCGTCAGGGCAGCGAGAGCAATACACACCCACAGCAAAAAGCTGTTTCTCAGGCCCTTTCTGGAACGCCATCAAACCGAACCGCCTGTTGATTTAGCTGTTGGTGCGAAGTCGAGCGGAGCCAGCCGCCAACACCGACAGCCCTGGCGCTGAACCGAGCTTCAGCAGCGGTTGCAGTTCTCAGTAATTTTTTTTTTTTTTTTTTTTTTTTCCCCCTGCTCTGCTTGGAACCACGTAAATAGCATTTCTGTTTGCCATTAATCCTTTCATGCTTGCGCTTCCCAGAGTAACCACTGCTGGGAACAGACTTGTGTGTCTTCAGATGCCCAGGGCTTCCCCGCCACGCCGACCTGCCAGCCCTGCAGAATGCAAAAAGGCCGCCGGCGCAGAAACCCGCGGTGGTGTCACTGGCGGGACAGCAGGCAGAGCAAAGGCACCGAGGGTATGCTGGGGAACAGAGGAGATCGCTGCAGAAAACAGGAGCAAGAGGCCAGCGCCCAGAGGTTGGCAATCCTTCCACAAACAGAACTTTGTGACACACGTTTGTAAGCTAACGGCTATAAAGAAATTCAGCAGGCTTTTGGGTGAAGTCTCTGTAATCCGGAGATGCTCAGTGACAGCAGCTTCACTTGGGATTGCAGCCAGAGGAGTGGCACGCTGCAGGCATATGCTAATATATTCATCACTAAAATTCCCCACTAGGCACAGAAATAGCTGAAAACATGAAGGAATGTTGCTATTCTAACGCAATCTTACGCTCTGCTACTCTCCCTGACCATTTTAATTGCCAGGTGAAGTATTAAGGCAAAGCACGCTCAGAACAACGGCATCTATACCTCTATTCATTGCAGTCTAATATTAAGAAGGAGCAGTGGTGTGAAGGAGCCAAATTATACAGCCCCTGAACATCTGAGACTGGAGCAAGCCCTGACAGAGAGAGGAAGAAAGGGGCGAGGATTAACAGGGACGATTACCTGCACATCACCTACAAGCCTCGTTAGCTCTGCTATTTATTAGAGGGAGGAAAAATAAAGCAGTTGGCTATTGCCAGAGAGAAATCAAAGGGCAGAAACGCAGCCGTGTTTTCTGAAGTGCGAGTTTCATACTTTGGAGTTCTGGAAAAGGATGCGGGCACAGCCTCCAGCAAAAGCTGCAGAAAGAACCAGGGTGTTTAGACTGGGGTGGAGGGAGACTGCAAACCTGGAAGGAAACCCACTATTCCCGCCGGGCTCCATCAAAACCAGGAGCAGCGGGCTGAGGCTCAAACAGGATAAATTCAGCTTGAAGAAAAACTGACAGCCAAGGGAATTGCTTTCTGGAACAGTTTTCACACAAACTGGTATGGTGCATTCACAGGCAGCCTGAAGACGAGCAGGATTTGGTCTCTGAAGCACAGCCCTACCAGAGGGTCCAGGTGGCACGGCCGTAGCAGGGACGATTGCCACCACGTGCCAGCCAGGCAGTGCCCACCAGCAGGTTTTAGGGTGCTCAGGCCAGATCAGCCTGTGACACACGAGCAGCATTAGTAACCCAACTGAGTACTAATTGAGTCACCCAACCACAGGGAACTCAGGGAGCTCACCGGAGCTTCTCCCCCTCCGCTCCCGCCGTGGGAATGGCAAGGGAGGAGGTGTCGAGGGGAGCCAAGCACGGCAGACAGATGACCGACCCAGCCGGGGCGCTCTGCAAGATGATTCACGCCGCCCCAGCCGTGCGAACGGCCGGCAAGCACACCACCGCTCTTCCCAGCCAGTAGTAAATACTGGACTTAAGCCATTTTATTTCTCTTGGGGAGACTCCCAGCGTTGTTTTGGCGCAAAAACAACGGAGCAGCCGTTCCCATTCTCCAGCTATGACAGTTTACTGCAACTCACCTCGAGCTCCCAGCTCACCTATTGTCCTGCTGCCTTTCCGGGTCCCCAAGGGACCATGACTACCCTTTTTGCCCAAGGTCCAAGCTCTCCAGAGCCACCTGGGCTCCTTAAACTGAACTTGTTGGGCCTGTGAAGCCTATTTCAAGCCATTCTTACCCTGTAATGCATTTTCCAGATGTGATGCTCAAATGGCAACCGGCTAGAAACCTGCTCTGGTGAAGGCAGCTGTGAAATCCAGCACCTGACTGTGGGAAAGCAGAGGGCTTTCACCCAAAACTAGCGAAAACAAAGAGGTGTCAACTCATCTGGAAGAACGAAGAGCAGCATCCATACCAGGACAGACTGACCGACCAAAGGCAGCATCAGATCCGAGAGTGACGGGAAGACAGGAGATTCCACCAGCAGAAATAAATCCACTGTGCGTATCCCCATGCGATGTGTGCAGCTACTCCTCCCCTGCAATCGCAGCATCTCGGTCATATCCATCCCAAGTATTTCCCATCACTTCCAAGCTGTAATGCAGCAGATTTGTGGTGTTGCTTGCACTCTCACAGCCCTGCACTTGTTCGAGCTAACCATGGGAGATGAGGGTAGGCAGCCCCTATCGCCGTCTTGGACGCTGAACCTGAAACCCCTGCACCAGTTCCCCCCCTCCATTTTCCACGATTCAGCCAAGTATCAAGATATCCTTGGATTGACAGGCCAGCCTTGATAAAACGAGAAAAGCAAGTGCTGTTAATGGGCATAACACACTCGGTGCCCCAGGGTGCCCTCTCTCCATCCCACTGATCTGCCAGGGATCCATGACCGTCCCACTCCAAGGGCTTCATGCATCACCTCAGGGTACCCAAAAATTCATGGCCCTATAAAGGCCCCCAGCTCCCTACACACAAACTTTGTGTGCAAGGGGAGGGATGGTATCATGTCAGGATGACCCCAGAGCAGCGAAGGAGACAGGTACACAAACAGGCTCGTCTCCAAAAAGCAATGCAGCGTGACATGGCTGGAGGGCAGCCAGGAGCAGAGGAGCTGGGAATGCATTCAGAGGAGACCTACGGGGCAGATAAGTTTGCTGCAGAAGAATGTTTTAGGGGTGACTCGTGATTGTGAGAGAAGATAGCGAACAGTAGCTTCATACTGGTCTATAACACAAATCTGTTCTGCGGAACCCTTACTCTGAATTTTTGTGGCAAAGGTGTTTCATGTTAGAGTCTCGTAGTCTGCGTACAGAGAAATACCGACAATCAGGCTGCAGTTCACGGCGAATCGGCAGAAGGTGTGTTCATATCACCAAATTTTAGTCTGACACAAACTTAACGCTGAAGGTGACAAGAGGTACAAGGGAAGGAGAAAACTGGAAAAAACAGGTTACAGAATCCCAGCATCTTAAGGGACCTCTTAGGAGACTGAAACCTGAACAAGGCCACTGGGGAGAGAGAGAATTGGGACGTTGCCCCAGATCTTTTTTTGATGTATTGAACTGGGATTACCTCAATTATGCTAAAAAAGTCACGCACAGAGACTGCCACAATCTCAAATTTTCCCTTGACTATCTGCACACTGCTGATTCTGTCTGATTAAAAAATGCAGGGGACTTTTGCACATGCTGCAGAAATTAAATTCTTAGAAAAGCATTTTGAGCACAGAGGAGGGAAGGAAAGGTGGTTTGTCAGTTCATGTGTAGAAGAGGTGGAGAGAAGGGACATTAAAGAATGGCCATCGGCGACAAATTACAGACTGTGGGGAAAAATGTGATAACTCAGCTGTCAGCCAGGGACATGAGAGGGCCCTTATGAAGAATCAGGTGTCATTAAGTGGTGCTGGATGAGCATCTAAAAAAAAAAAAATGCTTTGAGCATCTCGCTGAGCTCGAATTAGAAGTGGAGAACTGTAAGTCCTGTCCTGTTTCAAATGCAATCCAACTCTGAGCAGGGGCTGTGGCCTTTGGGAGTGTGGTTTGGGTTTGGTTTTTTTTTTTAATTATGAGCACTAGAGACAGGGCACAAATTCATGCATCTGCTTGACTCCAAGAGCAGCAACCCCAGGAAGGCAGCAGGACAGCCTGATTTTGTCCAGCCTTCTTCCAAGATCACAGCATTTCCGAGCAAAGGTTGCTTTAATGCCCGCCCGAGAGAGCAGTTAGTCATGGCTAGCTCTGCAGAGGCACACACCATCATTACAAAAATAAGTGGGTCCCCTGAGCAAGTCCCTCTCCCCCTCTGTTTCAGAGCTACACAGCGAGGAAGGAGGAAGGAGAGCCTCCAGGTGGAACCACCGACCTGCAGGCTGCAGCCCAGGCTCCTGCACCAGCTCTGCCAGCGCCTTCCTGCGTGACCTTGGGAACACGACCGCCCTCCTTTTCCTGCGAGGCCGCTGTAAATTTTAACAACGCACTTAGACACAGACAGAAAACAGCATTTGTCACAGAGGAGACAGGATTCTTGTCGAGGCTGATAAAGCCGTGAATGTGCTTGCACAACGACCAGCAGCTAACCCAAAAGAAATCCTTTGCACAATGCAAAGTTAACTATTATTCCTCTCCGGATCACCTGTTGCAAGATCTCACATGACATTGCAAGAAGTACCGAGATAGTTTCAGGCCATTAAAAACCCCACCAAATATTTTGTAAGATACATTTATCATTAGCAGGGAGCTAGCTAACAAAGAAACCCGCTCAAAACAACCTCAAGGGTTGAATTACAGCTCATCTCAAAAGCCCACAGAGTGTGTTTGCAGGCCGAGTAACCCTTTTTGCTGAACACGGGGTTTTACTACAAAAGATGAACAACTTTCACTCTACGGCTGCTCCAACACGCAGCCGTGACATAGAAAGCCCCCAGCCCCGCATCCCCCCCTCCCACCAAGGACAGGGCAGCTCCTTCTGCCGCAGACAATCGAACCCTGCAGGGTAACAAGCTCAAAACCTGAATTTCTGCCTTCTGAGCTAATCGACTTTGGTTTTAAAAGGAGCCAGGCTTCTTGGGGACAGCCCCAAAATACATCCTGTGCCAAAACATGACAAGCGCTGGGCATTCTCGACAGAGCTGAGCTTCCCAAAGCTTGCGTCCCCAAAACTAACCCCACCAGCTCCATCACGGTGGCAATACGGCTACGCTGGGATGAAGGCTTTCACCCTAGCAAACCTTTTGTGCTGATTCGTGCAATAGGTCAGAAAAAAGAAAAAGGTTTCTTATAGAGCTTGAAGAAGAGCTTGGATGTTTAGCTGCCGTCCCACAAAATCTAGGAGTTAATTTGTTATTAGCCACTTTCCTTGAAGAGTGAAAGAAAAATTAAGAGCAGGGCTGGTTTGCAAAGGCTTGTAAAAGCAGTTTCTGTGACTCATGCTTTCCCCCCCCCCCGAAACCAATGAGAAGGGGCAGCAAGCCTTGTTCCACACGCTAAGGAATCATTTCCTTTTGTTTTCAGGGGCTGGCTGCAATAGGATTAAAAGGGGCAGCACGAGCCCTTCGGAAGCGCTCTGCAGAACGACCCTCTCCCCATCTCCAGTTTCAACATCGGGCACAAAAATCCGTACATTGCGGCTCTTCGGCAACCTCCACGCTTTGCATCGATCGCGGTGCAGTGGGCGTGCCTTTGGCAGAAGCAGGGGCTGTACTGCAACAGGGAAAGGAAAAGGAGAGAAATTACTGGCAGCGCGGGCCACTCCTGTTGGCAGGGCTTTGCAGCCGTAGCAATACTTTATAAGGAAATTTCTTGGACGATGCTGCCTATCCTCATGTTACTGAGGGTTTTTTGTATTCCGTTGCAGATGCCCTACAAAGTTATTCTTAGCAGGTAATTCTGTATGGAACCAAAGCCATCCCCAGGCTGGGGAGTATCTCTGCAGAAACACCAAACCAGACTTGAGATCTGCTGAGGAAATAAAGCTTCAGAGCTACTGAAGCCAAGACCAGAAGCAGCAAAGACCAGGCCCAGGGGATTCAGGTTCAAGGTTCTCCCGGCACAGGTGATGTGCTACGGTTAAATCAGGCTTTGTCCGACCTTTGGCTATTAACGGTCAGAGACCTGCTGGTACGCTCCCAAATGCTGAGAATCGATCGCATTTCATCATCAGGCTACGGTAATATTCAAGTGGGAAGCTTCCAAGGAAAGTTCAAGTTCTTCATTTGTTTGTCCTGGGGGTGCCTGTTTCTTCCAGATCAATGATTTATCAGAGCTGACACAGTCCTGGCCATGTCCTCACTGTTACAAAGAAAGTCTAGATTAACAAAACCCCTACCATGTCTAGTTTTTAAAAAGATGAAGAATTCCAACACTGCTGTCTTAGTTCCACTCCAGCCCAGGCTGGAGGCACCAAGTTCAGAATCACAGCACAGACATCGAGGAATAGGATGCACTGTCTGTGGTTTGGGGCTGTCGGTTTTTCTTCCCCCCCCGACAAAGGTTGGTCTGAGCCCGGGGACGTGGATCATGCACTTCCATCAGTTACCAATAACACACCAAGCTGAGGAAAGCAATAGGTAGAAAGCAGAGATGCACTCCAGGTTTAGAAGTGTGGCACCCAAACTAATTGCTGACTAATTTGGCTCTTAGCAGACCCTTCTGCACACACATTTTCCCCGTGGCCTGGTACAGCTGGGAGCATGCAACACCACCACCAGGAGTCTCCCTGGGCTGGACTGGCAGAAAAGCTGAATTCTAAGGAAAGAACAAGTCATGTATGAGTTCCCGTGTACACAGAGCGGAGGAGAAACCCAAAACAGAGGGGATTTTCTCCAGTCCAGGCTGCCATCAAGACTTAAAAAAAGCAACTTTCCTTTCAGATTTTTAACTGAAATAGCTGAGTGCCTGATAAACAAACTTTACTCAATCCAGTGGCATTTGGGGATTCCAGATTAATTCCAGTGAACTACGGCAACAAGCAACTGAAAGTTGCCACTATCCGTTTTATTTTAATAAGTACAAAGAAGGTTTAAAATGCCAAAGGGCGGGGGCCGTATGTACAACTAATAAAGGTGTCTGGTTGCATAAGCAATCTGGAGACAGTTCTGGGATTCAAAAATTAAACAAATCCTAAACAAATGAGCTGGTGCAGAGGAACAGAGGAATGCTGGCCTCAGGGCTGAGGAATGCAAGCCCGTCCAGACAGCAGCGAGAGAGCAGCCATACGTGCACCCTGCGCTGGGAAGATGCGAAGTTGTGCTGTTTAGGCACTTTCACATATAGCTGTGCTTAGAAAAACCAGATAAAGCACAAGCGAACCTGTTCAATGACAATATGCCTATGCAACTCTGTTCCACAACTTGAAAGCACAAATTACAACGAGATTGAGACAAGAGATTGAGGGCCTTCACACTAGAAAGTTAGAAATCAATTACAGAAGCAATTGACAGTTGGATTATTCACCTAAATCCCCTGCACCCTCTCGGCGATTTGCATTTCAAACAGACCGAATCTCGCAGCAGGACAGATCGTTTCCCCATCTTGGCTACAAGTTCACACAGGACTGAACGGTTCTCCCAGTTAGCCCGCAACCAGGGCTTCCTATCTCACCAGAAAACAAAAGGTTTAGTTTAAAAATCACAGTAAGCATTTTTGCACATTGATAGCAAAGTGCTTAGGCAGCTCTAAACTTTAAAGTATTTATTACAAACCAGGCAAACCTGGTTGAGCACCGGCGAGCTCCGAGGCTCGCTGCCTGCCTGTGATACCGTGCGCGGTGCTACGGCACCGTGGTTTTCTCAAAAGCAAACCCCAATCTGATATTTGTATGACCTGCACCATAGGTGCCACCGTACCGTCTCATTAAAGAGCGATGGGTAATGTCTTGCACCTCCGTCAGCATCTCACACACCAAAACAAATGTCAGGTTTGCTTAGTCACGTGTGACTAACTGGGGTCAGCTCCCGGGCCCGCAGACAACGGCATCGAGCACCTCCGCGTCGCATACAATGCTGTCAAACAATGAAACCTCAGCTCTGCAGCTGGCAACGACTGTCAGGATATATTCATGTTTACCCAGGGTTTAGGTGTTTTCAGTGGAGAGGCTGATTTAATTACCCTGGCTGTTTGCCAGTTTGGCAAAGGCAGGACAGAGCAGCAGCTTGCCCAAACTTCAGGGCCCTCCCCCCCCCCCCCTTTTTCTTTCTTCCCAGATCTCCAATACTCCTCAGCCACGGCTTTTCCAAAAAAAAAAAAACCCAGATTGTTATCTCGGGTCATGGAGCAGGAGGATGGGAAACCAGGCTCTGTTTACTGCTAGCTGTTGGGAGGAAAGCCCATGGGGGCTGTCGCCGCTGAAGGTTAGCTCGGTGCGCAGGTGGAGCGTGTGGGAGGGCAGGAAGGACAAAAACCAGAGCCAGTAAGAACTGACTCAGCAACGCTCACCCCCTTTCATTATCTCAGATCTTAAAGCAGAAATGTTAAAATACAACTTTCAAAATGAGAAGGCGAGCTGGAGATGGTTTATATAATGCTGCTGGAAGCAGGCAGACGTTTTAACCCGTGCGAGTTGCCAGGAGCACGGATGTATTGGGAAGCTTGCAGATGAAAGATCGTATCGCCAGGAACTGAGGGCTGCAAGAAGCCGTTAATGTGCAGAGCACATTTCAGGGCTCAGTGCGGGAGGAGGCTGAAGGACAGCCTTCCCACGCAGGAAGGGATGGGATCACAGCCCACATGACGGGAAGGGAGAGTCCCACCCGGCACGGCGAGGGCAGCAAAGGACAAAGTCTTACTCCTGGCTGTCAACATCAGCTTGAATATCCAAACACTGCAGCTTTGCAGCACCACAGAGTACGTAGCGGGTTATCATTTCCCCTGCAAATAGCTACAAAAAATTCTTCAAAGAATTAACTACGCCCCAAAACAAATAACACTTGGTAAAACAGGAGTAATGTTGCAGTTTAAAAAAAAAAAAAACACAAGCCTTTTTTCCTTTCTTAGACAGGTAAGGAATAGAAGCATCATCAAAGCTGGGAGCTGCTGGTATGAACACAGGCCACCAGGGCTGGCTGCAGGGCCACCATGAAGAAAACTGACAAACCCCCCACTGTACTTGTTTTTCCATTATCCAATATTAGGCCATGTAGGTATTTATGAACCATTCTGCAGTGCATTCGAGTTAATTCCCAGAAAATCACGTGTCTGCTCAGTGAACTCAAGATCAGGAAGCTTTCCAATGTTTTCTTGAGCAGAGATGCGATCACCACGCAGTACTAGCAGCAATTTGAAAATCTGCCTTGTTGGTTGGCTGCCAGATACTGACCCAACGAGCACCTTATTAAGCCTCCCGTCATATCTTCCCAGCTATTTGTGTCAAACTGTGTGCTCTGAGGCTTGAAGAGTCTAAAGCAACTTCAGGCTGGGGGCAGAAGGACAGATATTAGTTACAGAAATGCATTATCAAATATTTGAAGGTATACTAAGTGCTCAGAAATTAGTACTCATACAGCAAGTACATGATGAGGGCCTCTCTGGTCTACAGCTGCAAGAATAACTTAGCAGTCATCAGGCCTGAAAGGCTCATTTAATTTCTCTGTTTAAAAAAAAAAAAAAAAGGAGTAAAAATGCCACAGACATTTCCAGCCACTTCAGACAATCGGTCATGATCAATCCCCACCTCCTTCGGCCTAAGATGCGAAGGGCACGAGTCACACAAGCCACTGGACAGGGCAACACTGCCCAGATTTGATAGCCTGATGGGGAAAGGCCCTGGGTCGCTCTACCCTCCAACCCTTCTCTTTCCCGGGATGCACGCTTACAGTGCTCAGAAACAAAAAATGCCTGTTAAGTCTGTGTAATGATATTATATTTAATAGAATCCATGTACGTGCCTGTACGAGCAGCCCTGCAGTGATGGGGACAAGAGCTACTGGCCGTTAAGCTTCTTACTTGGAGAACATAAGCTCTTTATGCAGCCTGCTTCTTCCTACTGCTCCACTTCTGGACAGCTGTTCAGGGCAAAAAGCACTCAGTCTGCACCGATTAGCTATCTTCAGGGAAAAAAAATAAATAAATCATGCCTAGAGGGCAAGGCAGCTGAAAGCTACCCAAAAGTCTCGCTACAAATTTTTGTATGAAACAGCACCTTATTTAGACAATTTGAAAAATGTTACAGAGGGACACTATGGCTGGGAATTTGCATAATGGGCGTCTACATCGTGCTTACCTAACGGGAGAAGAATCCTGTCTGTCAGTAAGTCTAGACTGTGGTGTTGAATCCAGGGGACCAAGGAATCTCCCGGCCAGAAATAACACCCGGCGCAGGGCAGGGTGCTGCCATCTGCTGACACCCACCGCCAGGATGGCGAGGAGGCAGAAACCTGGCTTTTTGTAGGCATCTCTAGAGCGGGACTGCTCGGTGGAGCTAGGCTCAGTGCTAACAGCAGCGAGGAAAGCCAACCTCCTCCTTGGAAAGCCTAAGCTGACTCTTCCACGTGCTCCAAGGAGACCCGCAAGGAGCAGTGTCCCCTGGAGTGCCCCGCTCCGCTGGGCTGGCTGGACCGCACTGTCAGCTGCAATTAAAGCAATGGGAGCATGACAGTCTGTTTTATCAAAATGTATATACATTATTTAATGTTAAAAGGCCAGAGAGTAACAACAGCTTTCAAACTTTAAAACTGCTCGAAAGGCTTTGGTGGCTTAACAGAGACCTCTGCAGTCCAGCCCAGCTCACTGCAGGCAGTTACTCTAGATGCAGTTTTTCCCACCAGACTGGGTTTCAGAAGGTAAGAGGCCCAAGAGGCACCAAGGTGTGTGTTTAGCCACCGCTTCCACCTCCAAAAGCCTTGCTGCCACACGCGCGGGGACACAGGAACACTGGCTTTGGAGCGACATCGATCTCAACTCCTCCGATCAACTGCAGCACAACAGCAACCACACGTCACCTCTCCAACTTTTCCACCTAATCCGCTTCTCCCCAAAGCCCTGGTGGGGATGTCAAACTCCTCCCGAAAACAGGGAGGTTTGAAACACGTGCTCAGCCTCCTGCCCCTTCAGTTCCAACGGGCACGCTAATAGAAGCGAGCAACGCTCCTTCTCTTCTTTGAAATACAGCACCCTTGATCTAAAGATAATCCATCCCTAGGACAACAGAAGCATGCAGGCAGGATACCCTGTTCTCAGCCACGGGTTTGTCATCTCACCAAGCTTAAGTTCCTTTACCTTGCTGGCATTTCACACATGGGACAGGAAATATTGGATTTCACAAAAGGACTGCTGATGCACGAAGGGACTTCTGAGGCTCCACGGGAAGCGCTCACGCCAAGCGTTACACTGCGAAGACGGACGTGACCAGAGAAAGGTGACACCAACACCCCTGTACTGCAGCCCGTATCCCCCGTGAAATTTCCAGCTATTGAGTGTTCCAAGCAGCAACAGATAGCATTTCTTTAAAGCCTACTGAAAAGATTTCTAAGTATTTCATGTAAGCAGCTGCACTTAAAAGTCAGCATCTGGTGACCAGCAGGGCAACGATGGACAACTGGGATGTGGTTAGACCCAACTGCATCGCATCACGCGTGGCGCCACAAAACTGCAGACGGGATTCGAGACCTCGGGAAAAAACGATACGTGAAGATGAGGTTGTGTGAAAAACTGCAGAAACTATTTTGGAAAAGGAAGTAGCGGCAACACGCTGGCAAAATGCTGTTTCTAGGAAGTCAGAGCAGAGCAAATGCCGTGCTTCATCTCACCGTCACTTCCTTCAAGTCTACCTGCCCAGTGTGGCCCATCTCCTTTACGCAGAGAGGCTTACCAGAAGGTGAACTACAGCTACAGGCATCACTCCAGTTGAGATCAAATTTCAATACTGCATTTGGGGGCAAACAGGGAAAATATCAACAAAATGGACAAACCAGTCTAAAACTTTCAGAACGATGCTACTGATCTATTCTGTGCCTTTAGACCACACAAAGTCCTAGGGCAATTTAAAACAGCACAACTGATACTTAGCTTATTTCTTCTATAGAAAAGTCATGAGGCTTTAATCACCACGCTGCTTCATTAATTGGAGATTACTAATTACAGGATTTGTTAGTCAGCACTACCAGACAATGTTTTAGTGTTGGTTGTTTGTACAGGGAAGATTGGAACCCAAGATTTAATAATTGTAATGGAATACAAGGTGATTTGCAAGAGCTGTCCTCAGCAAAACGGACAAAAATCGTTACGGTCCCGCCTTGTCGCATACTTCCAGAAAGTAACAGCGCGATCAACGCGAAGCCAAAGGTGGGAGAAAACAGCACAGGACAAGCGAGGCACGCACTTTAAATCCCGCGTTGAATCTCCTGCCCCTACCCTGGCCACTCTGCTTACAGGGCAGGGAGAGGACCGGACATTTGCAGCATCTAATATTGCAGGACAGAGAAAAACCGCTGCTATTCAGAATGAAAAAGCCGTCGCTTGAACCATCTCCTGTTCATGTGCTACTGGTTAACACATACACGCCTTCCAGCAAAGCCTAGATAAAAAAGGAAACTGAACTTCAGCACCCAGCTACAGCAGTTAAAGCCTGCTGCTTCCCTTGGCTCCCAACAAGAACAAAGGCTCCCACACACACCTCACGCCTTCTGACTAAGAGGGACATGTCGTCTTCGGAATCTATAGATCTTCTTCCCTAATTAAGGAGGTGGATTACTGTTACATAACGAGCAGAACGTCGCTCCGCGTGGGTGGCGAGTAATCACCAGCCTTTGTCTCAGACCGGCAGGAGCACAAAGAGTCAAATCAGAAGAGCACCTCGGAAGAGCTGACGTAGTATTACCTGCTGCGGCATTTTCCTGCTGTAGCAGGTAAAACTGAACCCTCAACAGAAGGTAAATTAACAATGAAACGATACCGTGAGGTTCACAAGGGCAGAGTTCTTCTTCTTGCTCACCTTCTTACTGCAGTGGAGCAGTTTTGGCTACCGTCTCGTAGGGCGCGTGCTTGCTGCCGGGGATCCCAGTCGTGATTCCTTCTGGAAAGGAAATGGGAATTCAGGAGATCCATCTCTGATATACTAAACAGATGGTGCATTATTAATGAAGTTATCATTTGGAATAATGTATTTTACTCCATCGACTGCAATTTTACCATAACAATATTTACTTCAGTAATTAGTGTAATAAGGGCCCTGTGTCCACTGCAGTTGTCTGTGTTCACCGAGATCAATTTTCCAACCAAAGAACTCAATGCCCCGCGTATGTCTGAAATCAACACAGATTTCTGAGAATCTTCCAGTGTTTCCAAGCACATCTTTACTTTGTTGCATACAACAGACACCCATCGACAAGGAACCCATTTTCATTTGTTTTTATACAGAACACGTGTGGCCTGGCGGTCAGGCTGTGTATTTCGGCCACTGAATCTGAATGTGTGGTGTTTGAAACCGCAGATAACCAATGCTTCAGCTCCTGGAGGAGAGATCATTTAAAGATTCTGCTCTAGATTTCACTGCAGTCTAACTACTGGGCTCCTGTCCACAGATATTGAGCCTCAGTCCCCCCACAGTGGGAGAGGGAGAGGTGCTGGCCCCTTTGCCTGTCTGGGTGGGAATGCTGCATAGCAGCACTTTAGCAAAGCCAGCGGTGTCCCCCCCTGGTTCAACGCAGATAGACTGGCAGGCTTAGTTTGCAAGAAACAAGCACCCAAAAAAAAAAAAAAAAGGTATAGGAATGAGCTGGCCTTAAGAAAGTATTAAAACCACCCTGAGAAAACCCAAATGCTGCGTAGCTTTCTCACAGGTCGGGATGCTCCCCCGCCGCACGGCTCCACGGGACGCCCTCCTTCCTGCTTACCAGTAAGGCATTGCTCAACCCTGCTCCGGTCAGCCCAGCTCACCACACTGAAGTCAAAGCTGCTGTGAGTGAGAGCTAGGAATTCGTTCCAAGAATCCATCTGAGCTGAAATCCAACCCTGCTTGTTTTCTCCACTTTCCGTCTGAACACAAACAAATTTTTTTTTTTTTTTTTTTTAAAAAGGAGTAAAACCCACGTCATTTGCTCTCCACTGGGTTTTAGGCCACGGCTTGCCCTGCCCCTTTCACCTCCATCTTCCTAAGATTTCAGTAAATCAAAGGGTCAGAAACAGCCCTCTTGCCAAAACAATCATTTTAAAATCAATATTTAATTTTTTTTTTTTTTTGAGAATAGCAATACCACATTGCAAACAAGAGCGGCGAATGCCAGCTATCCACACCAATATGAAGGTGAGAGCAAGAGAAAAAGCCTTACTATGAACCAGAAGAACTTGTGTCAGGTTAGGAGACCAAGAGACCAAAAAGGACGGGGGGGGTAAAAGTGTAAACACTTCAGAGGCAGAGCAAACAGCACAAGGTTTGCAATCGGCCTCCGAGCGGCTCCCAGACCACCACCACTGACCCGTCCCTCCTCCAGGACCAGCGAGCCACACTTTCTTCCATCTCCCCTGCTCGAGTGCAGCTTCCCACGGCATCGCCTGCACGCCCGCCTCCAGGCAGCCCCCAGACCCCGCCGGGGCTTCGGCTGGAGCAGAGCTGCACCCGGGAGAGCAGGTGGAGAGGAGCCAGCGCCTTCCTCCCGGCCCGGAATAGCAAATGCCATTGCAATCATTCCTGCTAAAGCAGCACAGCCCTGCCCGATCCCCCTTCAGAATTCAGTAATAAACTCAAAGGGACTGAAATTCAGGGGATTTTGGCAATCAGTTTTGGCATGCTCCTCCCAAAATAACGCATGGGAGACAGGCAAGGAGCATGCACAGGACTGTGGAGCTGAAAAACAAATGCAGCAGCCTCTGAAAGGTCCTGCAGGTAAGAAGGGCCACCAGGAACATGGGAAAACAAGTTCCCGGGAGCAGCGCTTCCCTGGGATCCCCTTGCTCTGCCTCCAAGGAGGCATTTCCATCCCAAGGAGATGCAGTTCCTGCCTCCCCCTGCGGTACAGGTGAATACGCCTCTACAGAAAGGGGGTGCGAGGAGCAGTCTGGAGGAACTTCAGCCCTCTAAGTGAATATGCTCTTCAGCCCTTGCCGTGCAGGACGGCGTGCCTTTTGTAAGGGGAAGGAATGAAGATTACTTTCCCAATATCCCACTGATTGCTGAAAAAAGATGAACTTGCCCCCATAAAGCACAGGCTGCACTGAGCCAGCCTTGGGCTGCAGTCCCCACTCCACTGCCTCCCAACTCGTCCAGCCATACATGATTTCATAGCATGAAAAAATAATTACAGCTTCTAAATTGCAAAGAGATTTAAATAGCAAGTAGCTTGGCCCCGTGAAGTATGTGCAGTTGTTTAAGTGCCTCTGGTGCTCTGTAAGAGCTGATAAATGCCAAGCTGCCACAGGAATCAGCCACCACCTCCAAGCTGCAGGAGAGAGCTCAACGCCTCATTTAAAGACAAGCCACCCAAAACCAAATCTGCCTTTGGACTAAATGAAGTCTTGGAGCTGTAACTGAAGGGAAAACCTGAATTGACAATATACACACTCTCTATTTTATTGGTATTGTTCTTGAACTTTGTCAATGTATCCGTCTTCTTGATTGCTCTTTCTTTGGGTTTAAAAGCGACATGGGGACTTCTGGACTGCCAGTTTTTTTAAACCAGTCACCATTCTAAGAGCTGGTTAGGTTTTCTGCAGGCCCTACCATTTGAAGACTACTCCAGAAACCCAGCAGAATTCTCTGCAGCTGAAGGCAGTCCCCGAGCAGCTCCCGAGCAGCAGGTGGGAATGAGACCACCAGGAGCACCACGCTCCCTGCGACACAGCTACTGTTTTGACAGGGACATTTAAATCCCAGCCAGCCCATTGCTGGTTTGTGGCCTCTGTAGAGTAAGTTGGGCAGGAGACATGCCTGTAGGCAGGCCCTTTGCTAAAAGGCTGCTTGTTAGGCTGGAGTCGAATGCTGTAGGAGCCGGCGCTGCTGCAGGAGCAGCCTCTTGCCTGGCCTCCTCCCAGCTTCCCCCTCCTCCGGTTTGCAATCAGTCCCAGCTTTGCCGACACCCCAAACTATGCCTGATTAACATCAGCAGCATTTCTCCTGCGCGGACTTTTGAACTGGCAGTTAGTACACGAGGAACAGTTTGCAGCAGGGAAAAAAAACAACCCAGCAACTTTCCAGATGAACACAGAACCATCCTTGGCTTTCCGCAGAAACGAGCCTGTTGTTTGTAGGCTTGCAGAATCTGACTCCAGGGGCTGGTCTGTTCTTGCTCAAAGAGGGAAAACAAGCCTGACCTCAGTGTGCTGGAATAAACTCTGCCCCCTCCTTCCTTCCACGCTTCTCCCAGTGCAAAGGTAAGGAACATGATATCCAGCAGCGTGACCGAGCTGGCCGAGCGAAGCGTGACCGCACACACTCCTGTTTACCGACATCGAAAACAAGACCACGAGAGCCAGGGATGTAAACTGACTGGAGCACTCCTGCTGCCATTCATCAGGCTACGCCGGCCGGCACTTCCCAGATGGCAAAAGGTCCTCGTAAGTCAGCCTGCCCCCGATACACCAAGTACAGCACACTCGCTATTTAGCACATGCCTCTCCGTGCATGGTCGGCCCCGCTTGCAGCGGACACTCCCCTATCTCCCACTTGTACCATTTCCTACACGGCCGATAAGCAGGCTGCAATTTCCTCCCAGCGGATATTGCACACCAGAGCTTGCTGGCAACAAAGCCTGAACAAAGAACCTAAAAGTCGTCGTGCAAGACTGGGACTGGCTCTGCCACTCTCATTAGGAACAGCTACACGTCATGAGAATTTGTCACACCAACAGGTTTGGACAAAAACCTTGTTGTATTTGGACCTTCTTGACCTATGCCCTGTTTACGGCACGGGCCAAAACCCTTTGCTCAAGCCCGCTCTGCAAACATGCAAGAGGCTAGCAATGCAAGTACCAGCACTTTAAGAGATACCTTGACATGAGTGTGGGCAGCAAGGAGGGGAATTCCTTTCCGAACTAACTGGAAGCGGCAACAGTTGGTAATGCAAAGCATCTCCCAGGGCTGGAGCCTGCAGCTGCCAACGTTCCCTCAAAGTCAGGGCAAGGCTCGAAGGAAGCCAGATCATCCATTCCAGCCCACCAGAAAACCCATGGTGCCAGGAACTCCGTGGGAGGCAGTCTCTGCAGAAGAGCCTTTCCACGAGCATCGTCCTGCTCACCGGCAGGAGGAACTTGCTCTGCTTCCCTCGGACGCTCCAAGATCCGGCAGATCGCGGAGCGGACAGGAGGCCGATGCTATCAACTATTCCAACTGTGATTAATAAGAAGTTCTATGAAAAGGTTAGAAAGAACTCAGGAATATGAGATTCAAAACCTTATACTTCTGTAGCGAGTGACTGATGATGGTGCTGCTAGTCCTTAGGATTTTTAAAGAATGCTCACATACACGGCAAAGCATAAAAGTCCCAGACACTGCATTCACAGAATGACCAAGGCACCAACCCTACCACCTTGGCAAACGAAGGTAGATGGGCAGTTTTCCTGACAATCTGACTTGGCGTTTTAAAGTGAGAACTAGAAAAAACTGCATTTGCACAGGCTCTAAAGCCTAACTCCCGCCTGCAGTCTGCTCATTTTGCTATCAAAGATTTCAGGCACTAAAGAGCCCGTGCATTTTAGGAAGAACAGAGCCAGTCAGCATGCGGTTTGTACGGAACAGCCTCGACGTTCCCCTTCCAGAAGGGAGCCCTGCTCTGGTAGGAGCAGCGTGGCAGAGCCCGCCGCAGGCAGCTCAGCAGCAGGGCTGGTGTGGAGCTCTGGCCTCCCCGGCCCAGCGGGACGACACGACCTCGTTCAGCGCCGTCAGGTAACGCAGAACAGCTCATGGAAAATGAAGCCATCAAATACCAAAAGGCTGCTTTTAAGATGCCTGATGGATCCCTAATCAAGGAACTCGGGAACTGTTACATGCCGTCCCACAGGGCTAAATTAAAGCATTACTGGCAGGTACTGCTGACCGACAGATAACGAACTGACACCGAGATGCATCAGCACGAGATCGTGATTCAGAGCAGTGCTGCAATTAGGTAATGAGGTAACGACCTGCTGTGCAGCATTGCGCATCGTCTCACTCCGGGCAAGGAGGGCGCAGAACCACACCAGGAGTTCAGGTTCCCCCAGCGCTGCCGTGTTAGTGAAGTTGAAGGAAGAGAAAGGCATTACTGAAGGTGAAGTTGCTCAGATCACACTCAAAGTTAAACACCCTTAATGGGATAACCAACACCAGGTTTAAATCTGCTGCTTAGTGCTCTAAATAGGCTAAAGATCTTGGTCCAGAGGTAGACTTTGTCAGGCCTCTAAAAATACATACACCTATAAATAGTAAATCATTACCAAACAATTGCATCTGGACAACGGATGCAAAATACCCAGGGTACAGAGTGAGCCTGTGAAGTTTAACTTTCCCCCATTAATTCCTCCAAGGGATGAGCAGATTCTTTTTCCCTTGTCCATAGAACTCCTGCCATTTTCCAGCACACAGCCCAGGATTTTTGCTAAGTAACAGCTGCAACAGCCAGTGCACATTTGCTTTTGGAAGCCAATCGCTAATTGTGAAGTTGCTAGGAAGTCTGTTCTGGCAACTTGCTCTGGAACATTTTTTGAGTCCTAAAAAGGGAAGGCTTGGAGGAAAGGCAAGCAAGGAGGGCCTTCCCTATGTCCTGCAGGGCTTCACACCTCAAGGGATCTGTGCTTCCAAGCTCGAAAGCCACAGAAACCATTTGACAGAACCCACGCTACTACCCTTCCAGCTAAAGTCCCTCCGAAGGCCGAGTCTGGCCAGCAGCTGCTCCCGAGAAGCTCAGCGCCTTCGGGATCTCAGAGCAGAGCGATGGGAAGCATTGCCAGCAGCTGTGCTGCTGGAGGACAGAAAGCAGCTCAGCACCCCAGCTTCATGCACAAAGGCATCTATGCGTGAGCAGTTTCACGTGGGGGAAGGTGCAACTCTAGACCACGCAGCCCTGTTAAAAAAATAAAAAATAAAAATTTAAAAAAAAAAGAAAAAAAGAGTAATTCATAACTGAAGCTTAAGTGTGAAATGCCTTAAATACTCATCGATCTCAGGAGGAGCAGAGGTGACTAAGGATGGCTAGCACGGACCAACGCAGCATGGTACACGGGCACCGTATTTGCCTACCCAGCCATCTCGCAGCAAGCGGCGCGGTCAGCCGAGAGGCCTGGGGTATTCAGGACAGTTCCTACACAAGCATGCATTCCCACTCAGGCTGTGTTTTCCCTCTGAGCAAAAGAGGAAGAAGTTTAAAATAAACCTTGCAGACAGCAGCATTCCATTTGCAAGAGTTCATTCTTTAAAGAAACGGGACAAACTAATTCCTCAGTAAATATTCGGGGTTACAGCTCTGCTTAGCAGTATCTCGTTAAACACTTGCAGGGTTTGAGAGCGCCAGTAACACAGGCAGGACAGCAGCCCATGGAAATAACGGCACTTATTTCAGCAGTAACAGAGCTATTTTTAAAAATTTTACTTATGGGATGCCAATTTCCTCAAGCTGTTTGGAAAATTAAATGTAAAAATGTACAAACACAAGTGGAACAAAAATGTGCTGTAGCAACAGCCTTCTTTTGCTAGGAGACACGCTAGATATGATTCTGGACTTTCCAACTTACTTTCATCCAAAAAAAGTCACCTTTTCCTCCTTTTAGAGGACAAATTAAGAATAGCAACAACAACAAAAAAAAAATATCTGTATGTCCACAGCAAAAAATGTTTGCTTATAGAGAAAGCTTATTCCTAAAAAAAAAACCAACCAAACCCAACCTTCCAGTTTTAGCAAATGCTTCCAGCTGTTATAAACGGATCACACCAGTGACAATACGCTTCTTGACTCTAGGGATGCTTAGGTTTAACAGAATTAGATTGGCTCAGTGCCTCTGCCAGGCAAATAAGCAATACAAGAACTTCTTTTATGTCGCTGACAACCTCCTAAAAATTGGAGGAATTTTAAAATGTACACCAACTTAACAACTGCTTGAAACAGGAAGAGGAGGTGAAAGAGTATCCAGCTGAAGCAGCAAGGGAGAATTCATTACACTGTAAATACCAGAGGGAAACACAGATGGGATGCTGAGGTTTATAATTCTTAAAGTGCCATTATAAAAGTGCGCAAGCATTTGCTTTTAAATATTATGACAAGCAGCTGAACGGCGTAAAGTACAGCTCTTTTCATAGGCTGCACCGACAATTCAGGAACTGTTCCAGTAAAACAAGTACTAAACATCAACAGGCTGTTGACTTCAAATCACCAAAACCACCATGCACACACACAATGATGACAAACTAGCATTGCTTCCAAGCTAGCAATAAAGCACTCCCCAGGGAGGGGAGCTTGCCCCCTTTCCTACCAGATGGGTAAAGTTCACCTCGTTCTGCCGTTACTGAGAACAAGAAGAAAAACATCTCGAGGAAGGATTTAGAAGCAAGGTTAATAGTTTTGTTTTAAACATGGATGTTTCTCCTGGGATAGGTTTTTACCTCAAAGCAACTCATGGGGTCATTTCAATGTGCTTTTGTGTTATACAAGTGTCCTATCTTCTAGGGGCTATCAAGCAATTCCATACAGTCAATTAGGAGAAAACCTAAATGCCTTAATGAACCCTGGGCAACAGGTTGCTTTTGATAGATCAGCGAGTGATAGGCCAGGGCAGCATTTCTGCAAGGTGTAAGTCACCGGTAAAGGTGCCTTCACCGAACTTTAGGAACTGGGCACAAATGGATTAAAAAACTGCTTCCTAAATTAACAGATAGGTGCTGTGAGAGTCCTGACGGGCAGCAGAGAACTGCTGGTTATTCACCACGCAGAGCTGAATGCAACGAAAGGGCTCACAAACGGGTCCTGAAAGCAGAAGCCAAACCCAGCAGTGACAACTCATTCACAGGCACTGCTGCAGAAACAGCTTAAAAAGGAAGAAAAGCACGCTGGGCTGGGGAGAGACGCGTGCTTCTGCTTCAGTTAAAAACCTGCCTCCTTGGTGAGCAAAGATTTGCTTTTGAGATGGAGACTGGTGTAAGCGTTTCCTGTTTAGAGCCCTAAGGCAAAATATTACAATATAACAACCTCCATTAGTTTTCCTTTTTTTTTGTTTTTCTCCCCAACTCCTTCTGTTTTGAATTAAGTCTGCAGTTGACTCTGGCTCACAGCAAAGCTCTACGCTGTTCCCACGAAACATCCTTCCCCTCTTGGAGGAGACACCAAGTGCAAAAAGTAGGGCAAAATGACGCAAGTGGGACAGATAGGACATTTTTTTAGGAAAGTGTGGCAAGAGGAAGCGCTGCTGTATCCCTGCCACAGCCTGGGGAAAGGACCAGCAGTCACATGATGATATACAGCTCCTAATACATTTGCTAATGAGTCTGCCAGTCAATTACTCATTTCAAATGGTTTCAAGGACTTGTGCTCCCTTCGCGTTCTGGAGAACTAATGCTGTTTCTCGGATGACGAGCAGAAGCGGCGCACGCCTGGCAGCTGATGCCGTGCAGTCCAGCTACCAGGGACACACTGCCCTCTCTTGGAGACTCCAAAACCAGCCCCGCGGAAGGATGCTCAACACCAACACGCTGTCAGCATCTCTTAAAAAATAATTTCTGCCCAAGAGACAAGTCAAGAGGCAACAAGCAACTCTGCTAACGTTCCCCTGCCTGAGGAAGGAAGTGTGAATGCGCATTGGAAGAGCTGCTCTTAAGGTAAGTCAGTTTTAACTAATAACCTTTGCTTTAGCTTTATTTCATCCTATCAAAACCTTAATCTTTTCACCCAGAATTGTACAGCAGATAATGCACGGCACAACTGTGTCTATCCCAGAGACTATTATAACATCTAAAGAGCAGCGATACTGTGATGTACTAACAGTCATCACAGAAAAAGAATGTAATTCAGAAAAAAAACTTCCCAACTTACAGACAACAGCTACACGTCAGCTTTCTGTGTGACCTTGGGGGAATTTTAAACACTTAACACCCTACCTTGGTCAAACTGTCTCTGAGTGGACTCTGAGTGTGCTGCTGTCACATTCACGCTACTCACCTGTAAGATACCCCTGGTTTGGGGAGTCAAGGACACAAAGACAGGGAAAATTAACCGTGAGGCAGGAGAGAAGGTTTGGATGGCTTTGTGGTGTACTGCGGCGTAAACATACCTGGTCAGAGCGCGTTCACACCACCACCTTCAGCACAGAGGCAGATGCACTCTCTGGCTTGAAAAAAAGGACAGCTCTCCTAAAAAAGGAAATGGAGAGAGCTTTCAGCAATTAAAACGTTCCTGCAGGGAATGCCTGCTACTCTGAACATCAGGCTTTGATCCAACCCGCTGAAGCACCTCACACGTTTTTGGTTTGTTTTTTTTTTCATTTAACGAAGGCAGACACAGTAGCCATATGGCTACAAAGACCCTTTTTACACGGACATATTTTCTCCCTGCTGGAAACCAGGCTAGACTTGGCTATTACAGACCTATGTAAAGTCACCCAGTAAGTAGGAGGGACACGTCACATGGATTCAGTGATTAGCAGCTTCGCAGCTATGACGGTCGGCCAGCTTTAAGGCCGACTCCTGCCACGGAGCCAGAGCACCCGCCTGCACTCAGTGCAATTTCATATCTGAGTCTGAAGATGGCTCCATCGGCACAAGAGATGCCATCCGCTCCTGCCTCCCTATGCACAAGGAAAAAAAAAAATCTCATTAGGCAGACAAAGAGTGAAGACATATTCAGAATGCTTAGTCAGCCATCAATCACATGTTATTTGTCATACGCTGACAACAACGATGCGGTGAAGGCAAGGAAGCAGTCACATACATGCTTTATGTATTTCTAAAGATGTAAGACTGCGATATAGAAGCTACAACAAAAGAAAGTAGAGGAAAATAGCTTGAGCAGCTCATGGAAGTCAAAGAGAAAAAGAATGACAAAGACAGATTTAACTAAAGAAAGGGAAGAGGAAGGCATATCTGCAGCATTTCGGGTTTTGTTCCTCCCCACAATGATCAAATTAAAAA
Organism: Butorides virescens; assembly: GCA_017310255.1. Lineage (NCBI taxonomy): Eukaryota > Metazoa > Chordata > Aves > Pelecaniformes > Ardeidae > Butorides > Butorides virescens. The sequence continues at coordinate 39,227 of JADKXX010010812.1, forward strand.
GCCCACACACTTAATTTAAGTACAAATTAAAGGGGAGCTGGAAATTCAGTCATTCAGGATCACTACTGAGGCTGGGAAAACTGCTGCATTATGTTCCTTTGTCAAGTGGCAGATAATGAAATCTGCAAAGGAAAATGCGGAATTTGGACCCATCACACAAGAGCCAGAGGGAAACCAAGGAAATCTTTGGTACGGGTTTACCAGGTGGGACCTAGGGAGCTCCGGCCCCACAAACACCACCCCCCACAGGGCATGGGTAATGATGACAGGACACAGAAGGGGCTGTGCAAGATCCCAAACCCACGTCCTCATCACAGCTACAGCCGTAACGCTACCCTCGCACACAGCCCAAGTTTTAGAGCCCAACAGGGGTTGGTTTGGTTTGGTTCTTTTTAAACACAACATAAAAACCAGAACTTGGGGAGGGCACGTGCCCAGGACCCAATTACATAGCTGTGATTTACTAAGAAACCTTTCCCCAGGAACCTCCACAATGTTTAATTTATACCTTTGAAAACACCTCTGATAAAACCCTGGCTCCACCAATGTCAGGCAAGATTTGTCATTGACTTAAGGGTAAATGTCCTTGTTGCATTTCTGTTTACATTGCATTGTGTCCGAAGCTCCAGATAGGACTTCAGGATTTAATCTGTGGTGACAGGCAGTCACCTCAGCATTTCCAACAGCCAGCCAACCCCTGCAAACACAAGGCTACTGAGAGCCCTCCAAGGCTTGACCCTAGATGAAACCCTCTCTATTAGAAGAGAAGCATCCAATTCACGCTAAAACCTTTAATGGAAGAAAGGGAATAGAGAACAGGAACATTATTATTTTAGGTAAAGCTTTTGCAAGCCTGGGTTTCCTTTAAGGTGTGATAAAAACAATCGGGTAACTCTGGCTGGTGCTGCAAGGGGCCACAGGGCAATAGCAGGGCTGCTGCTGGTGCGCGGCCTGTTTTCATGGCAACTGCACTAAAACAGATGCTGCAAGCCCTGCGAGGGCAAGTAGCTGCAGAGCTTGTTTCTCGAGGGAACTGTTTAATGTCTAATCATTAACAGTAAAAAACACCCTAGATAAAAGTCAGCTAGCGATAGACTAAAGCAATGATGCATTTCAAGTCAGCAGAGTCATTACAGTCACCAGGAAGCGCGGGATGTTTGCTTGTTCCTGTTATGGCTCTACCGTGTTTCCCCTGCAGAGGGGACAGCTTCGCAGGAAACAATATAAATTAGAATTAGAAAGAGTCATCTATTTGTTCTTCAAACCTCTCTCATCCAAACAGCAAGAGCATTCGCTCCAGTGCGTTGAAGGCAGCAAGATCAGACGTGCTCACGCACGTTAGGGCATTTTAAGCTGCTGCTGCCATTAACGATGAGAAGCGGCGGCGTTGTGAGCTTGCTTGCCACAAGGACTGCAGTTATGTAGTCTGGAAGGTGCAAAATTAAAACGTGTCAACCACATCACTTGCCTGGTAAGGTTGTGAGGGCAAAGCAACCCCAACGTGCACCTGCAGGGCCCTGTTCTGTGGTAAAGCAGCACACTTGGGAGTGCCCTAAGATGCATTAACCATCCGCTGCCCGCACGGCACGTCTGCCCTGTGGAAGAGATGCCAGACGTCCCGTGCTACACGCCGGGAGCGGGACGGGCAGGCTGCAGGGACAGTCACAGCGCGTGCACCGCGCAGCCCAGCCACGCATCAGCACCGGTCTCCTACCTGCAGCTTCTGAGCATCATCAGCTGCTACAGCTCTGACCTGGCTGTCAGGCAAACACGGGCACCGCTAAGACGACATGCAAAATGTCAAGTCCTCTCACCCTTCCAAGAAATCTGCTGCATTAAGACACGCGCTAGACTCACCCCAGTCCAGCCCACGAGGCATCAATATCTACTAGCCTGTGTACTGGAACAGAGAGGCATTTGTTCCCTTTCCTATCAGCCCTACTCTCTGGGCTAAATTGAGACAACTGCTGAGAGCAAAGCCCCTCAGCTGCCAACAGGCACCAGGTCCCCAGACCCTCCTTCCACACGCCTCGTCAGGGGGCGTCCAGCTCAAGCCCCCTCCGAGAAAGCCTCCAAAGCTGCAGCTGTAAGCAAGCACAGGGGAGGCTACTACAGCTGGAGCCTGAGGAGGTAACACGTGAAACGAAACAGAACTAAGCCAGATCATTTTAAATTTATATGAATGGTCCTTTTTCTTTGCTACCAGAGGTATGTCGACTCTGCGGATGAGGATGGAGAAAGCCTGCATCAGAAGCACCATCTGCATCATCCTCACTAAACCTTCCGAGTACTTTTATCACTTCACACCCTGCCAAAAAAAATCCCTGTTAAATAGACCTAGTGTTCAAAGACAGGTTCTAAGAAAATTTGTGTAAAAAAGTCCAAAAGACTTTATGAAAAAGGCAGCAGCACGTCAGCAACCCTGTCTGCCTTCGCTTCCTGAAGCTAAACCATCGCTCTGTCCATCTCGCAATAACCCCAGGCCCCGTACCCAGCTGTAAGCATGGTGCTCTCTGCCAGAAGATGCCTCCGAAGAACCAAGCATCTCCTGCTGGCCACACAGGACTCGCCATCTTCCCAGGAATGCAAGGACAAAAGCCCACGGGCCACGGCACAGCACCATCCCTGCCCAGCCAAGCTGCAGCAGCAGAAAACGAAACGCCAATGCTTTCGACACGCAGCTTCACACTATGAAATATTAAGAAAAATTCTTAGGGTTATGAGATGGCACCACAAAACAAAATGTACGTCCACTGGGTTTTAACAGAGCCATTTGCTGGTTGCTTTTAATCTCCAGCCCCTGTATTTATAGCAAAACTACTCAGGTAACAAAGATTTGCTGTGCTTGAGCACATCACAGAAATAGGCCTTTTTAAAAAAAACATATTTATAAAGGTGCATCCAAAAAGTACCTTGCCCTTTTTTGGTATCTTTTATCAAAAGCTTCTTAAGCAGCAATAGTTTGCTTCCCCACTAATCTTGTGTTTAAAAAAAAAAAAAAAAATCTCAACTGCCTCATTACAATCATGTTGACGCTCCTAAAAATCTGCAATCAGAGACTGGGGAAATTCTTGAAATCTGTTGTCCCTGAGACAGAGCATCGCTGCTGCTCTGCCTTGGTACCCACCAGGAACGCCACCCCCTTCGCCCACAGCCACGATGCAAAGCCAGAACCATACCGATGCCTGGGGTCCCTGTTGAACGTGCTGCAAAGCAAGTTGCTGCCATTAATGAAGATGACCTGAACCCCCACGATGAACCGACTTTGGCAGGAGCTCCGAGGGAAGCTCCTTCCACTGCTGAAACACCAAGTATGGTTCACATTGTACAGAAGACGAGGGCAGGAACCCACAGCGTCCTGACAGCCAAGCTGACTTGTGGCAATGGGATTTCCACTCTCCTCTTAGCACCCACCTACCGTAGTATGATCGTCCTCACTCAGACCAGCTAACGAAGTCCAAATTGCATGACCAAACCTCGTAAGATCGGAGCAGCAACCGCTATTGGTAGAAAACTGCAAAAGCCTTCAAATGCTACAGAAAGTCCACTCCTAATGAAGATCTGTTTCAGTGTCAGATAAGCCAAAAAGCTTATCTTTGCTTTTTAAAGCAAACTAATAATATTTATAGAAATGGATTAGAGCGGAATCTTCTGCAAATCTGGTCATGCAAAGAAACAAGCAAATTCACATTCACGGAGAGGTACTTGCCAGCTCTTGGTGCAAGAGTGAAAAAGGTCACGAATTTATGAGCTCTCACTTACAAATCCCTTCTTTTCTAGCACATTTATACAGCTCACAAAACCCTGAAAAGAGCACTTGGCGAGAAGGCTGCCAGCAAGCTCTCTGCTCCGTGAATTCTTGATCGTGCTCATTTCCTACGGTCTGACGGAAACGCACACAAGATTAGGCACAAGTATTGGATCATCTAACAGGTTCACCTGCTCCTTAACTTTCTACTCCAACAGCTAGTTCCTTTAAATTAGGATGATAATAAGGATAAAGCCGTTATCCTGGAAGGAAGGTATAAGAAGCAAGAGCACTGCCAACTTTCATCATCCTCTATTTTGTTTAGACAAAATTAAATGCTGCTAGTGAAAACGGCTTTTTACTTTGATAATCTCACTGCAGCTTGGCCTGCATAACCACACAGGCCCCAGGATGAAGTGCCTACTATTTTAAAAAGTAAGAAAAAAAAAAAGTTTTAAGAATTCTACAATTTATGATTTCCCAGTGCTACCAGCACTTGGAAGAAGAAATACTCATGGTTGGATGCGACCTGCAAGCAAGCTCAAGCATCAGCCAATATTAAGCAGAACAAATACAGAAGATGTGGACAAAAGCCTCTCAAATACTGTTATTAGGATTAAGTGGAAAGTGGCCAAAACCATCCTTCCTCCCACCCAGACGTTACATTTTATTTTTAATCAGCATAAAGCTACAGGTTAAGCCAGCAGGTCCCTTGCTGCTTGCACCTGAAGGAATGGGAATTTACAGTGCGAGACCATTCACAGCAAGCAAGCAGCCAACAAGAGAAAGACAGAGAGAAACACAGAGCCAACACAGAGCCCTTTTGCAGTAATTAAAAAAAAAAAAAAATACCGCATTTGATTAATTTTTACCTTGTATGCACTTAAAAAAATTCAAGTAGCATTTGGACAACTTCTCAACAGAAGTCAGCTGCATGGCTCTGCCTGGCGGTCCAAACCCCGATCCCAAGCACGAGCACTGGGGTTAGCTCAATACAACCACTCCCCACAGGAATCTGAACCCATCATTACAGCGTATCACAGCAGCCTGCACAGGGAGAATATGAAGGAGGAAGGCTTTATTTATGCAGGGGACAACAGTTTCAAGGATGCCGTGATTAAATCAAGGAAAAATGGTTAAATGCAGAAAGCTAGCAGATTCAGGAAGCTCTTAAAAGAAAAACAGCTGCACCAGAGGCTCTTTGGCTTCTCAAGCTACAGGAAAAACACCTGTGCACGGGAGGACCTTGAACCTGAAATGCCTCAGGAGCTCTCACCAGGATCCTCACGGTCAAAAATTCAGACACTGAACTTCACTACCTCCAGGAGGGGCAACCCTCCTGCCAGCCCGCCGCCCCACCCGCGGCTCAGGCTGGTAACGAGTTTCCTACACCACTAGCAGCTAGCTTCGTTAAGCCTCAAACAAGATTTCCTGCCCCTCCACCAACCTTCCCCAACTGCTCTTCCTGGAGACACTCGCATCCTCCTCAGGCTAGCAGAACCTCCCTCCGAAAATTCGGGAGCAGCGCACTTTTGAATCAGGGCGGTTTGCCTGCAGACAGATTGTACTTCACCTAGAGAACAACAGCGTACACAGTCGTTAGCCAAACAGCCCCTCCCGGCTGTTATTTGCTGAAGAGAGTAGGAAGTGGTTACTCTCTCGAGCTACAGCTAAACCACAGCAACTTGTAATTTTTTATTTTTTTTTTTTCCTCTTAGTGCAGTACGAAGGGAGCGCAGTAACAGTGCGCCAGAGAGATGCACACAATACATCTCCTCTGTTAGTTGACAACCCTCTTCTATTTCGGGAATGTTCATCTGCAGGTGGAATTGGATTTATGTTCCCATGACTGACAACACAACTCGCTCGACTCCGCTCCATCCCGGCCTATGGCAGCTGCTGCTATTTTGAGCGCTGTGCCTCTCCAGCGCTGCCGAACAATATTATTCCAAAGGTGAGAACTATTTCCAGATAACAAGAGAACAGCATTTTTCACACTTAAAAAAAAAAAATCCATCATGGATTTTTAAGAAGTTTTGCAAGAGGATGAAGAACCCTCTCCAGCAAGGCCAGGGCCTGCTTGCATTAATGGGCTTTTCTGATACGTAACCCACGGAGTCGCTGAGGCCATTAAAATGAAATTAAAGTCACTGCCCTGTACCCACTTGCTGCCCGGCTGGAACGGACAAAATAGTCTTACCCGGGCTATCGACAAGATACTCTTTAGCAGCAAGTAGGAAAGCATCTATTCCCTCCATCCCGACAGGAACCTTGCCTTCTGGCAACAGATTGGCAATGTAGTCCTTCAGAAGTCACAGCTACAGCCAGTCTATGCTGGAATTGTCCCCAGAAACATCCATAAACGAAAGAAATAGAAAAACGTGACAGAACATTAAGGCTGAACCAGTACCGTGCGTGTTCCTAACAAAAACGTTCCATCCAGAACATATAATTTTGGTTTTCACACATCCGCACCACAAATACTTCTCACAAACGCGCAGGTTCTTTTTAGACTCCTTAAGAAACCTAAGAGTTAATCTGCTCCTTAGGAGCCTCTAGAAGTGTCAGCCGAGATCCCCAGAAAGAAAAGCTGAGGGTGGGATAATAAGGCAGAGAATGTTAACCATCTAATTAGCAATCAGAGAAAGAAGAATTTTGTGATCAGTCAGAAGCGCTGACTTCATTAAGCTTCATATTGACCCGTGCGAGCATTGTAGTTCAGCTAGAGCTGTTCTCGGTCGCTCACCCCAAGGTCCCGAACACAGAGCGCCTTTAATTGCGACAAGCAGGCAGCTCTGCAAGATAAAGGGCGAAGCTGGACGATGGACCAGAAGGGCTGAAATCAGAGCAGTTCAGCTCCTTCCCTGCACCAGTTGAAAGGCTGCCCACCGCTGCTCTCGTGATCTGACTTCCACTGCAATTAGCCACAAAAGCTGTATCAGGGCAGCAATTGTTTCAGCCTTCAGAAGCTCGTGTCTTCCACGACGCCTGTAATGAACAATGCCTGGACAAATTAAATTCCAGTCAAGTCGTCACCAGCTGCAGCTCATACGCACACAATTTTTTAACTAACATTCTGGAGCAAGCCCTTCCTTGTCCTCCGTAAGCTGAATTGCTTGTGCCCTACAGGGCTGTTAGAAAATAATTACTTCTCGAAACCCACAGGCTACTCTTCCAAAGTAGGTGTGCCCCATGACTAATATCTGGCAACCAACCAGTTCCATCTGCATTGGTATGCTGGGAGCACAGAGCTACTGCTGTCACTTGCAACAGCTCCTGTTCTATCTGTACCAACAAACGTGAAATCCTTTTTTTTCACCCCAGTGTCCTATGTTAAAAACGCTGCATAGATTTCTGCTGATGTCTTTACAAAGCGTAGCTGCTGTTTATCAGACGCGCTAATAGATCAGTCTTTAAAGCAAATGCTCCAGGCCTGACAAGTTTCTACAAGGGACCATCACACCATGTATTTGAGCACTGACAAATGAATTTGGCATTGCACCTCTGCAGGGTAAATCAACAGAAAACATGGGATTTTGTTGCCTTTCCCAGAAAGATATTTACAGCAAGCCCCTTCAGAGCGCAGGGTGGGATTCGTGCTTTAATGTGCACAGAATGCTCTGCAGGCTCACCAAAATGGAATTGGAGAAACCCACCCGTTGCTCCTGCAGCTCCTCCTGGGGACACGCTTCCCGACACAACCAGCATCACGGCACCGGGAACCATGAATTCATTCAAAGGAGCAGGGAACGCACAGTACAGCCTGAAGCAGCTCTTTCAGATGGGTACTGGAGTGCTAGGAGCCAAACTCAACTCAGTAAAACAGGCTGCAGGAGAAGCTTGAGAGGTAAAAAGATACCCGTGCTGCTGCTTGAACATCTACTCAGTACATTTGAATCATCAGTTCGTTTCCCCAAAGACTGGCGTGCTGCAGAGTCCCACCTCAAATGAAACACACCCGATCCAGACTGACAGCACTGACAGGTCTACTGATGGACAGACACCCATATACTGAAAAATAAATGGGTCTGGAAAACATTTGTAGACAAAGCAGCCCAGGGTTATAAATTGGAAGAGGAAGACACGATGAGAGGTTAGTTTATTCCCAATACCCTTTACATTCCTCTTTGAGAGCTTTCCTTACAACACTCACCCGAAAACAATCTCCAGGTCCCCTTTTCCTTACCTTAAACCGATGCACTGACCAGCATCTAATTCCATCCCACCCGCATTTATCTTCACCTGGCTCAAGACAGCGACTAGAGCGCAAGGGGAAGGGTCCTCTTCATTTATACATTCCCCGTGTTCCTTCTTTACCAACAAAACAAACCAATGAAATTAAGCTTAGGGATTCCCCGACCAGATGAAAAAATACAGTTTAAAGGCCATCAACACATGGATTTCCAGCCTTGCACACTTCCATCTCCATACTTTGTTCATCCTTAGTCTTACAGGACACCAACCCACTCTCAACTGCTGGATAATATTGCTTTCTTTTAGTACATTCTGCTCATCCTTCCTTGCTTCAAAACCGGTGCCTTCAAAAGTCTCATATAAAGAATGACTTACTGAATATTTATTTACCCCTTCCTAAGCTACAGTTCTGGTACTTAAGTAGAAAACGTGCTGGTTCCTGGGTCCAGGAGGCTTGCTCCACTACCATTAACTGGGTTTCACACATCCGTTGCAAAACCTTGTTTTATATCCTTCCAGACGATCAGCACCACTTTTGTTTCAAGATTTACCAGCCCGTATCCTACAAGGATGGAAGCCAATAGGTCAAGATCAACAGCGTAACTCCACACGCCATTCAACAACGGGAATGACGACAATGTTTAATCAGGATTAGCTGCAATTAAACCTGCCTGACGCTAGCGTAACGCGAGCTTTCTGTCGGATGCCACCGCAGGCGCTCACGACACTCGTGAGTTACAGGAAAAACTGTTTCCCAACGTTTTGCCCAAGACACACTGAGCGTTGATGCTCCTTGAAAATGATGCCGGGTCCTTTTAATCACTGGAAGCACGTTACCTGGAACTATCTGCTCAGACACCCGGCACCACTGACCACACACCAGCCAGAAGAGGATCCACTGCTAAGATTACACTTGGGGACACAATTCCGAAGTTAAAGCGAGCAAAAAGTTCGTATTCCATGGCCTTAACTAAGGATCTTTGAGTAAAAGAAGAAAAGGAGCCTCTCAGGCCTTATCTCCCTTTCCAATAGAGAAGTTGCAGAGCAACATTAAATTCACAACATTTGTGTTTGGGAATTGTACCATAATTCATAGCGAGTAACTGAAAAGAGAAGCCGCGCTACGTCATGATTTATTGAGCATAAACACTGATCCGTTGCCAGCAAAAAAAAGAAGTTACCCTTAGACCAGAGGAAATGAGAATAACCATGGCTACAGCAGGAATAACCTCCTCAAAGCAGTTCCTGCAGTCTACAGAGAAACTCTTCTGTAGCTTCAGGACTGCAGCAGGAAAAAATTTGAGGACAGGCTGCAAACGGTTAAACATTTAGACCTTGTGTGTTTTTCTAAGAACAGATGAGGCAGAAATGGACAAAAAGCCTTCAGGGCTTAAAAAAATCCCAAACTATTCTATATAGTTAAAAATAGATTTTTTTTTTTGAAGGGGGTAAGTTTGGGGGGAAAAAAAAGCACTTTTGGAGAAGACCAGTAGAAGGTCGGCATCACTTGCTGGCTGCTCCCCGGAGCCATGAGAAGAGGCTGTCATCCCCACGCTGCCACCTGAGCAGGACAGGATGGGACTGGGGAGGTGTCAGGAGCAGGAACATCCTTCCACCACCCCCGGGACCTCAGTCCTAACGCTGGCTGCAGGCCAGATCCAAGTTTGTTACTCGTACGTTCGCATTAAGAGCAAGGTATTTTTAAAATTACTCTTACATGGTCTGTTTTTGAGCTTCCCTCCCCCCC